>WNWK01000546.1:0-448743 GCA_009830355.1 Cherax destructor
CCACCACCCCGGAATCCGAAAGGTGGCCTCCAGAAATACACCCATCGCCCGAAAGATACCCAAAGCCACCCCGGGTGACCGGAGAGGGATCGGGACATCCCCAGGCGATCCAGATTCCACGGCAAACTACACCACCGCCAAGGACCTCAACGGAATGGGATGGACTACGATACCCTTCCCCCTACCTAGGAACTAGAATGCCTGAGGAGAGAAGCTCCCAGGGCAAAACTGGGAAGGAAATAAGGGAGGGATGAGGAGGAGGAGGAGGAGGAAAGGGAAAAGGGAGGGGGGATTGGGGGGTAATTAGGTTCGGTCTGAGGAAGAAGACCAAGAGGTCCAATTCCTCAGACCGATAGCCTCTTTACCACGACAAGGAGCCCCCCTTAAAGAGGTGCATAACAGTAAATATACTACAGGTACTCTTCACTTAACGACCTACCTGTTTAACGACTGCTCGGACTTACGACCAGCTCTCCGATCAGAGTACACTGTATGTGTATTTTACTTTTTTTATTGTTTTTAATGCCTAGTTCTATTTTTAATATACAGTGGACCCCCGCTATTTGAACACTCCAAAACTCATCCTCATTCCAGAATGCTGTTCAAGTGCTGTTACCAAACAAATATATTCCCATAAGGAATGATGTAATTAGATTAGTCCATTTCAGACCCCCAAAAATACACTTATAAAAGCACTTACAATAATAAACTTACATAAAAGGGTGAGTTTTGGAGTGTTCGAATAGCGAGGGTCCACTGTACTAAAAATGTTATAAATGTGACATTAAGACAATATCTATAGATAGTTGATACAAACCCACTACCAGTACAGTATGCTTGAAATATCAGTAAGGGGTGACTTCTCGTTTAACGACCAATTCGCTCACTGACCTACTCTTGGAACAGAACTCGGTTGTTAAGCAAGGAGTACCTGTACTTATTAAATACTAAAATCAATAAGCTTAAAAACTTCTTCTTTCAACAAATCGGCCATATCCTACAGAAGCAGGGTGGCCCAAAAAGAAAAACAAAAGTTTCTCTTTTTAACTTTAGTAATGTATACAGGAGAAAGGGTTACTAGCCCCTTGCTCCCGTCATTTTAGTCGACTCTTACGACATGCATGGCTTACGGAGGAAGAACTCTGTTCCACTTCCCCATGGAGATAAGAGGAAATAAGAACAAGAACTAGTAAGAAAATAGAAGAAAACCCAGATCGGTGTGTATATATATGCTTGTACATGAATGTGTAGTGTGACCTAAGTGCATAAAAAAAACATAACAAATCATTATGCAGTCCTAGCCATAGACACGTCCACTTGCACGCATTGAGACAGTTGAAAGAGAACACAGCCAATCACGACAAGAAAAAACTACATACACTAAGGAAGAGATGGATGATTGAGATTTAGCCGATCTAGAATAATCTGTATACTGTAGAGTGAGAGCAATGCATAATGTTATTTTTGTAACTAAGCATTGTTCTGCATAAATTTAGCACTGTTACACATAAATTCAGTGAGTTTTAACGTTGTTACACAAATTCAGCGTGTTTTAATGTTGTTGCACGTAAATTTAGCACGTTTTAGTATTGTTCCACGTACATTTAGCATGTTTTAGCACTGTTTCATGTAAATTTAGCATGTTTTGGCATCATTTCACATAAATATAGTGCCTTTTAGCATTTAACATAAATTTAGCATGTTTTAGCATTGTTTCACGTAAATTTAGCGCATTTTAGCATAGTTTCACATAAATTTAGGCATGTTTTAGCACCATTTCACATCAATTTAGCAGATTTTAGCACCATTTCACATAAATATAGCATATTTTAGCACTTCACGTGAATTTAGTGTGGTTTAGCACTTTTACCTAAATTTAGAATGTTTTACTAACATTTCACATAAATTCAGCCCATTTTAGGATTGTTTCACATAAATTCAGTGCGTTTTAGCTCATTTTAGGAGTCTTTTTTTCAAAGCTAAAGTCAGTCAGAGTTGGGGGCATTTATGGCCTTTTTTTAAGCAGTGATCATGTTTTTTTGGTATAGTACCTGTAGAGTACAGTACCATGTTTAGACTTGGGTCCCATCCCCAAACTGTCCTATTTTATAGATGCATATATACAAATATTCCAAAATTCGAAAAAATCCGAAATCCAAAACACTTTCAGTCCCAAACAAATCAGATAAAGGATTCTCACCTGTATTACCTAACCAATCTAACCTAACAGAGATTAATATATACATGTAGTATTAATATATTACATTTACTGTAAGTGCTGACTTTCAGTAACATAACACATATACTGAGTGACTAACATATTGTATTTGCATGAAATGAAAGATTGTTATTTTGTGAAAACGTGATTGGAAGTCACTTATTAAAGTTCATTCAAATTATATTTAACATAAATAATATAAGTAGATAAACTCTCATTTGTAATTAAAGAAAATACATGTTTCGTATCCTTAACATAATAGTATTACCACAAATATTTCTACTTTCGGGCTTATTTACCTTCTCTTAAAACGTGACGCCTGCTGCCTTATACCCCGTCTTTTTCTTGAGCCTGACCTCGATCTTCTGAATCTCGACCTTGGACTCCTTTTGATTCTCGATCTCGATGTTGATCCTAACCTGGAACCTGATCTAGATCTTCTGAATCTCGATCCTCTATTTCTCGACCAAGATCTGGACCTCCTGCTTCTTGACCGGGTCCTTCTGCTTCTTGATCGAGTCCTTCTGCTTCTTGACTGAGTCCTTCTACTTCTTGACTGGGACCTTCTGCTTCCTGACCGGGTCCTTCTGCTTCTTGACCGGGTCCTTCTGCTTCTTGACCATGACCTGGACCTTCTACCTCTCGACCACGACCTGGATTTTCTAGATCTTGACACTGACTTGGATTTCCTACCTCTAGACAATGACCTGGACTTATTTCTCGATCCTGATTTGGATGATCTACATCTTGAGTGAGATCTTCTGGTTCGTGACCTGGATCTGTTTCGATACTTTAGTTGTTTTCTGGACTCAACATTTCTTGACCTGGATCCTGATCTGGAATGCGACCCCAACCTAGCTCTTTTATCTGTACTTCTTGGAGGAGTTAGGGATCTTGAACGTGACCTGGACGAACATTTATCAGGATTAGGGTACTGAGGCTTCTTGTCTTTGTGCTTTTTTCTCTTCTTGTTTACCTCCTCAGTGCTTGATTCGTCTAAAGACGAATCATTTTTCTGAGATTTGCTTTTCTTCCTTCTCTTCCTCTTTTTCTTTTTTTTGGGTGATGGTGATCTTTCTTTATCCACCTGTGGAGACTTCGTCGCTTCACCACTTTCACGAGATATTTCCCCATCTTCTGATACAGCACTGTAAAGAAATTTCAGGACTAAGTCTTGTATCATAAGTCTGTACAAAAATTTCAGAATAAAGTCTTGTATCATAAGCCTAAAATATATTCTAAAAACCATACATCTCTAAATCAGAAACTTGTCTCAGTATAATCCAGTTTTATTTTGAAGTAATGTACTATTTTTACCTGAGATAGTTGTGAAAAATAATCTTATTTCATGCCTAAGACTCAACACTTACCCATACAAGCACCTGCATCACAGTAGTTAGAAATATGCTATAAATTCCAAAAAAACAAAAACAAGTTAAATTACAAATATGAGACAAATCGTGAGAAACAAAACCAAAGCAACATTTGATGCTAATCTCTAATCACAATGCTTTTGAAAATCCATTTACAAAAATGTACCATATTAAGAGTAAATAATTTTGCTATTGTTATTAGAGTGCTGCATAGAAATTTTACACTCTAAAACTATTAAAAAAGTACTTAATAAAAAACTGGTAACTGCTATTATTACACAGGATCAATCCTGTGCCCACTAATAGAAAGATTTGAATTATACTCACATTTTGTAACATAATAAAAGAGACATGAAGCACCATGGAAGATTAAAAGAATAAAAGCACCAGCATGGACTTATCACTCCTGGTGGCATAATCTTAGACTGACCTGTGGGATACATGTGCCACTAATGGCTGACCAGCTTCTGGAGGACAGCTCTCATTGGTCAACCAAGCCAAGGATGCTGATGAAGCTTCAGACTGGCCTCCTGCAAGCAATCAAGGATATTAAAGCTACCTCATGATAAATGATTAACATGATACATTTCAGGAGTTAGAAGCAAGAAAACCTTGATTTTACAGATCTCAATTTCATGGATTTCAGATTTAATGGACAAAATCCGTGACCGAACAATGTCCAGAACAATAGACAAAATCCATTAAATCCACAAATAAATACTGTATAAATATACACTACTGTATGTATATACATACACACTCCTTACTTAACGACCTACCTGTTTAACAACCACACGGACTTACGACCAGCTCTCTGACCAGTTGGTATACCGTATCCAGTACAGTATACGTACAGTACATTACTGTATATTTAAAATATATTTAAAAATATACTAAAAATGTGATAAATGGTGCAAAGGTGACATTAAAAAAATATCTGAAGATGGTTGACACAAACCCACTACCAGTCCAGTATGCTTGAAATATCGGTAAGGGGCAGCGCCTCACTTATCGACCAATTTGTTTAATGACCTAGTCGTAGGAACGTAATGCAGTCGTTTAGTGAATATTGCCTGAATAAATACATAATATATATACACACACAGTTTATATATTATAGATGAAATCTAATTGAATTCACATTATTCATGTGAATTCAATTAAGCTCAATTTCCAAACTTTGCAAATACAGGCAGGCCCTACTTCACATCGTTTCACTAATACAGCGGTTTTCAATTATACTCATTCTTTATTTAGTCAGACTTCCTAACATAAATATATTCACTACTCACTATAAACTTAGGATGAAAAATATTTCAAGTTAAGTACTGTGTGTACTGTATATGGATTTTTTAGGCCTAGCTATATTGCTCACTTAATGCATAATAGTGTAAACATTTTATCAGGCTTTTATGTTTATTTGAAAGTGAAAAAAAAAGAAAAAGAAAAAAATCTGATTCATTTTATAGCAGTAGCCCGGTAAATAACCGGCTGTATAAGCAGGGCCCTCCTGTAACTAAATAAATGCATAAACAAAATAAATAACTATAAATAATTAAATATTTAAGATTTATATTAATTTTATTTATTTGATGTCTGCAAAATTTGGAAATGGACCTTAACTGAATTCACATTAATAATATACTGTATGTATATTAATTTAATAACCTAAACTATAAAGTACAATAAAGAATTTAGAAGTTAGAAGAAGCAGCTCTATATATGAATTATGATAATTTTGGATGTTCAGTGCGTGTACCTTTGACCTTCGTACCTTTTAGGGGGTTTGAAACTTTTCCTACTCCCGCATCCCAGGTAATTTATACATAAGTTACTATACAGCCTCTCTTCACTTAATGACAGAGTTCCGTTCTTAAGACTACGTCGGCAAACAAATTCATCGCCAAGTGAGGACCATGCTATAATGGTAGTGGATTTGTGTCAACCATCTTTGATACTGTTTTAATGTCATCTTTGCACCATTTATAACATTTCTGGTATATTTTTAAATATTTAAACAGTAGTGTACAGTATATTGCAATAAAAAGAATAAGAGGAAATCAGTTTTAATATACATTATTTAGGTATGCATACTGGTCAGAGAGCCCGTCGTAAGTCCGAGTCGTCGGTAAACGAGTATGTCGCTAAGTGAGGAGAGGCTGTATATGATAACTGTACTAATGTGTACCTGTACCTAAATAAACTTACTTAACCCCAGCCCTAGGTCAGTTTTGTCTGGTGCTTGCTGGTCAACCAGGCAGGTGGCCTGCTGGCTGCCAGCACTTCACACGCTGAGGGTCCGGGTTTGATTCGTGGCGGGGTGGAAACATTCAACGCATTTCCTTACACCTGTTGTCCTGTTCACCTAGCAAGTAGGTACCTGGGTGTTATTTGACTGGTGTGGGTCGCATCCTGGGGGACAAGATTGAGGACCCCCATTTAAATAAAACAGACAGTCCCTTGCTGATGCACTGCCTTTCTTGGGTTATCCTGGGTGGCTAACCCTCCGGGGTTAAAAATCCGAACAAAATCTTTTCTTATCTTAATGCTAAACACACACAAACAACCCGCACATAGAAGAGACGAGTAAATGGTCCAAGTCAGACCGAAACATTGTCGTAAGCTCCTCTCTTCTATGTGCGGGTTATTTGTGTATTGTTCCAGTCACGGTATTGTGCCTTTTTTTGGTTACTTAATGCTAAATATAGGCTTTATTATTGACATGTGAACATTCAAGAAATTTTATTCAGGAAAAAACAATTTTATGAAATAATGCACAATACTTTTTGTGTAATATTAACAATTATGCTTCTTTAAAAACAATTTAAAGTAAAAAACAAGTGAATAAAAAAGGAATACACAAAAACAACTAAAAAAAGTATAAATAGGGGTCTGGACGTCAGAGAGCATTGACTTTGCAACAAGGCAGTAAATATTATAAAAAGTGTAGCTATAATACCCACAAGATGATGAGTAAGACAACTTAATAGTATAATAATAAGGTATTAAAAGGACCCCAATGGAAATAAATCACTTTGACTTTTTTGGGTCATATGCTGCTTTGTATAATAATGTAACTGTATTGATGTGTATCTGTAGCTGAATAAACTTACTTAACACTAGGAATCACTACGAATGTTGTAGAGATGTAGTATTGCATCAGTTTTACTTATCAACGTTGCAAATGAATAAAGATTACAGTAAGTAAGGTTGTTTAGTTACAAACACTGATTGCAACTGTCTTACATACTAACATATGTGTAAATTACCTAGGATAACCCAAATCAAATTCAGTGACTTATTTCCAAAGGTACACATAAGTACAATTATCATATAGTGTAAATTAACTAGGATAACCCCAATCATCATAAATACACACTAAACCCACAAGGGTCATACAGAGGATAACCCAAATAAAATCCAGTGACTCTATTTCCAATGGGGTCATTGGAACAAATCGTAAAGTGTCATTAAAGCACTTTTTGTGGCTTTAAAAAATAGATTAGCCAGACATATTAAATGAAACGGCTAGAAATACGTATAATTAGCCTTTGGTGGGCCAGTAGGCCTACCCAGCTTTTCACAAATTCGGAATTTCACACAGCGAGTCTCGAGGCTTCCCACACTCACACATAGTCCCATGCGTCCTAAATGGCATTACAAGCAACCATTTCAACTTCTCCACAGATTCACGTGTCTGATGTGAACACACCAAACGCCAGAGACCTATAAAAATACTTAAAACATACCACAATTGTGGTGGACAGTGTAAGCTGGGAAGAGAGACATGGACTCCTTGTTTACACTGGCTACAGACACTAAAAACCTAAAACATTAATATATTTGCCGTGAGATGATGCTTATTAATGGGGGTATTCATTTTTGAGTTAGATTTAAATGCGAGGAAGTGCTGTGTGGGTATGTGGTTGTAATTTATATTCCTGAGAGAGATGCAATAAGATTTTGTTAATGCCGGTAAGGTATTCTTTATTACAGGTAATCAGTAAATAAAGTTGATTCTGCTGTAAAAAATCACCTTGAAGTGTTTATATATATAGTTTAGGATGATACTAATTGTGATTTTAAAAATAAAAGCTATTTATCTAGTGAAAATTTCATAAATGTACGATTAATGACAGTGGCTTAGGAACATAAATTACAACCCAAAATCTACAAACTTTCAATTTAAGCTACAAATACGCGTTAAAAATATCATAATAATATCAAACGAACAAGATATGATTAATTACGGGGAATATGACGTCCCGCATTGCATTATGAATATAAAGAGGAGAAGGTAAGTCATGTCAACTTTGAAAAGTGAGACACGGTGGACCCAGCCAGCGTTGAGACGCCATACTTGTGCACCGTCGCCACCTCTGCCAGCCACACACAACCCAAAAATATGGCCACTAAAGTGGATATGAGCCTGGAGGACATCATAAAGACACAGAAGATAAAGCCGGGGACCCGGAGAGGTGGCGGAGTGGGTCGTGGGATGCGAGGGAGAGGCCGTGGAGGGATAAGACGTGGTGGCGTCTCCTTAGGACAGACCCGTGGACGCCCTGGTCAGAGATCCTTGGGCGGAAACAGACAACCATTTTCACAAAGGGTAGGTTACTGCGTCCTTTTCTCATATTTACCATGGTTTTATTGTGGGTTTATCCTCATGGGGAGGTTCCTTGATGGTCGTGGAGGACCTCTGGAACCTTGGAATTAAAGGTACATTCCCCCCGGAGTGCCGTCCAGCCTTTGGTCTTAGGTTCTTATTATGTATTGTAAAATATTTATACGACTTGTTAAAGATTATATGTATTGTAAAAGATTATACGATCGTCCCCCTACGAGGCGTAAGATCGTCCCCCTACGGGGCGTAGGATCGTCCCCCTACGGGGCGTAGGATCGTCCCCCTACGGGGCGTAGGATCGTCCCACGGGCGGATCGTCCCCAACGGGCGTAGGATCGTCCCCAACGGGCGTAGGATCGTCCCAACGGGGCGTGGATCGTCCCCACGGGAGATCGTCGGGGCGTAGGATCGTCCCCACGGGCGTAGGATCGTCCCCAACGGGCGTAGGATCGTCCCAACGGGGCGTAGGATCGTCCCCAACGGGCGGGATCGTCCCACGGGCGTAGGATCGTCCCCAACGGGGCGAGGATCGTCCCCAACGGGCGTAGGATCGTCCCCCTAACGGGCGTAGGATCGTCCCCCAACGGGGCGTAGGATCGTCCCCCAACGGGGCGTAGGATCGTCCCCAACGGGGCGTAGGATCGTCCCCAACGGGCGTAGGATCGTCCCCAACGGGCGTAGGATCGTCCCCAACGCGGGATCGTCCCCACGGGCGGATCGTCCCCAACGGGGCGTAGGATCGTCCCACGCGAGGATCTCCAACGGGCGTAGGATCGTCCCCACGGGCGTAGGATCGTCCCCAACGGGCGTAGGATCGTCCCCAACGGGCGTAGGATCGTCCCAACGGGCGTAGGATCGTCCCCAACGGGGCGTAGGATCGTCCCCACGGGCGTAGGATCGTCCCCAACGGGCGTAGGATCGTCCCCAACGGGCGGGATCGTCCCAACGGGCGTAGGATCGTCCCCAACGGGCGTAGGATCGTCCCCACGGGGGCGTAGGGATCGTCCCCAACGGGCGTAGGATCGTCCCCAACGGGCGTAGGATCGTCCCCAACGGGCGTAGGATCGTCCCCAACGGGCGTAGGATCGCCCCAAGCAGATCCCACGGGGCGTAGGTCGATCTCCCAACCGGGGCAGGCGTAGGATCGTCCCCCAACGGGGCGTAGGATCGTCCCCCAACGGGGCGTAGGATCGTCCCCCAACGGGGCGTAGGATCGTCCCCCAACGGGGCGTAGGATCGTCCCCCAACGGGGCGTAGGATCGTCCCCCAACGGGGCGTAGGATCGTCCCCCAACGGGGCGTAGGATCGTCCCCAACGGGCGTAGGATCGTCCCCAACGGGCGTAGGATCGTCCCAACGGGCGATCGCCACGGGCGTGATCCCCAACGGGCGTAGGATCGTCCCCAACGGGCGTAGGATCGTCCCCAACGGGCGAGGATCGTCCCACGGGCGTAGGATCGTCCCCCAACGGGGCGTAGGATCGTCCCCCAACGGGGCGTAGGATCGTCCCCCAACGGGGCGTAGGATCGTCCCCCAACGGGGCGTAGGATCGTCCCCCAACGGGGCGTAGGATCGTCCCCAACGGGCGGATGCAGGGGATCGTCCCCAACGGGCGTAGGATCGTCCCCCAACGGGGCGTAGGATCGTCCCCCAACGGGGCGTAGGATCGTTTGCCTTTGAATTATCCATGAATTATTGCTAGCTACCAGTGTGACTTAAGTTTTATTATATTTATGGGAGAAATCTTTGTTTGTGGGAATAAGACTAACCATGACAGACTAATTCAGATATGGAAAAGATATAGGAAAGCTCTGGTTAGGCAGTAGTTTTGGATGGAGTGGAAACTTACTCGATGGAAGTAAGTTGCATTATCTTAATCAGGTTATCCTAGGGTAAATGGTATATAAAATGCACTTGTGTGCCCTGAAACGTAAAAAAAGCAACGAATCTAAACCCTGGAGTAGCATTACTGAAATGAGTGGTTAGGCGAATAGGACCTGCTTAGAATGAGCCAGTAGGCATACTGGAGTGGTTACATAAGAACATAAGAATGGAGGAACACTGCAGGTCCTTATCAAAACCACCACTACCTAAGAATTTACTCCCGTACTCACGACACCAATCAAACCCAGCCCCTCCTACTCATATATTTGTCCAATCTCTTTTTAAAGCTACCCAAGGTCCTAGCCTCTATCACCCTACTCGGAAGATTGTTCCATGCATCTACAACTGTTCGAAAACCAGTACTTGCCTATGTCCTTTCTAAATCTAAATTTATCCAATTGAAATCCGTTATTTCTGGTTCTTACTTGGCTCGATATCCTCAGTATTCTATTATGATATGGTACAAGAGAGATGCAGTAATGTGGACCTTTATTGACACATTTTGCCCATGCAGCGACTTAGTGAAGTTCACCGCATGAGCAGAACATTGTCAGTTTCCATGTGCAAAGGTAATCAGATGTAAATGTTGAAGCCAAGCCACAGCTGACGTTGCCTACCCATGTGTACTTCTCTTTAAATTTAAAATACTGCTTATGTTTTTATAATACACTTTTATTCTACAGTATTATTCACAGTAAACATCAGTCTTAATTACTGTACCATTATACAGTATATCAGTGTACAAATTATCTCTGTATTAATGTATTTGTTTATTAATATCAATGTATTTATTATTTATCACTTCATGTTTGTTTCTATAGTATTTGTTAGTGCTCGTTTTCATCAATTTATTATGCTACAAAAACATTTCCAGAACAGTAATGTTTGGTTAATAGTTATTTATTCACAATTTTAAATGTTTAATCTTAATTACTCATGCAGTGAATACTAATTAATATTTATATATAATAAATTTTACATTAAATTACGGGTTATATTTCTGATAATTGGTGCTTAATTTAAAATTGCATTGTGTGGATTGAAAAATTGGAAATGGGGAGAGGGGGGAGAATAAGAAATAGGGATATGTTAAGACACCTCCAAGTTTGTCACTATTTTTAAGTCTACTAGGTAAAAATGACTATACTTTACCCTACATTGTTAGTCTATACTCTTAAGCATTTGTGGGGGATGGTTAATTTCATAAGTACAGTATTACTGAAGTGAGTTTTTTGTATAACAGCTGTATCATAAATGGACTTGTCATGAGATTATTTTACCATGTAGATCTTAAATATGATTTTTTTATATATAGCCAAGTTTGTGACTAGATTTACAACATTTGCAGGGCAATGTAGATGGAAGATGGAGCCATGATATGTATCAAGGAGGAATTCGCACTCAGCAGTTGAGTGGACCAGCAAAACTACTTATCTCTAACCTGGATTTTGGTGTCTCAGACTCGGATATTCATGTGAGTAATATTGAAAGATGTGTAAAGGATTTATTGCGAATAAATTGACTTGTTTATTCAAATTGTGGCCTGTATTGAAACAAATGTTTTGCTCACTTTCACATGTACATTGTTTTGGTATTGCATAGTTAAAATATTGGCTCTTGGATTATTTGAGAGATTCTTACTATTATATTATTGATGTAAAAAAAAAAAATCATTCTTGCTTGAAGTGTGGATCCTCTGAACTGGAGCATCCTACCCCTCCTTTAGAGTGTAGGCACTGTACTTCCCACCTTCAGGACTTTAGTCTGGCTAACTTGTGTTTCCAGAATCTCTTCATAAATGCCATCTTGCTGACACTTCAACAGCATGTCAGTTATGAAAAGCACTTACCCCCTTCCTCCAACCTTTCTTAATTACCCTATGCCATCCTTGTTAAATGCCTGAACAACCCCTCCTCAACCTCTTGGTTCTAATCTCCAAGCTCCTAGTATTCTCACCACACTGCTCTCAAACATCACAGCCTCCAGCCACATCATACTGGTGTGGGACCTGTTGTCTGTACTGTTGGTACCACTATCTAGTTTTCCTTTTTGTCTCTATAGATAAATCTTATTACATTCTACAGATGTATACATACTTTTTTTTTTTCCCCATAGTCTATTCTGTGGTTCATTTCCTTTCATAAACCCATTTGCCAACATGTCCACTCCAAATATCCAATTTGATATTCAGGCTTTTGTTGTACAAAAACCTGCACATAGAGAAAAGCTTACGACGACATTTCCATCCAACTTGGACCATTTACAAAGTTAGTGTGACTTTGTAAATGGTCCAAGTCTGACGGAAACGTTGTCGTAAGCTTCTCTCTATGTGCCGGTTATTTGTGTATTGTTCCAGTCGAGGTATTATGACTTTTTGTTCTTCAGTCTTTCACTGCCTAGTCTAATCACCTTTTTGTTGGTTTACTTTTGATTTCTTTTTCTGTGTACCTTCTCAAACTCTTTTAAGATCCTATGCAACTTCACTACTGAATCTCTCCAAAGAACTGTCATTGGCTAAGAGCAACTGTGATGTCTCCCACTTGTATCAAATGCATTATCTCCAGGTATTAGAGCTAATGCACATGAATGTGAAGAGAATTGTCTCGATTTTGTATTATAAACGTTTAAGATAACAGGTAAATCTTGTATTACTACTGCTGCTGCTGCTATTACTACTACTACTTACACCTAGTATACACTATGCATGTACCATGCAAGACAACCACTAGGAAAAATAGAGGAATTCCAAGAGCTTTTGTGACTACTCACATTATCAAGAAACTATAAAACAAAACATAAACAAGAAGGCTTATAAACGGGCAAGACTACACCTCAGTCACATCATACTAACATATATGTGTAGGTATACTGTTGTGGGTTTCCTTTCAATATCTTGTTAGGCCTTGCCTTTGTGTTTCCTTTAATTTCCATAGTTGTATGACCCCTTTTTAGTCTAAATTTGATTTTATTATTATTTAGATACCATGTGGGAGGTGGAAAATGATTCTTCCTCAATAAACTATTTGTCTTGTAGAAAATTACTAAAAGGCCAGAGTGAGCAGCTAGTAATTCTTGTTCTAATTATTAAAGGAAATTGCCCTTTAAATATTTAGGGAATATTACCCACCACTCATTTTTGTAATTATGAAGACATGTAGGATGCCAGTACATTCACAAATATATTAAATTTCACTTATTTAAACCTCGTATAGTGTAGGTACTGCATACCATTTTGTTTTTTGTTTTCCAACAAGTCTGCCAACTCCCACCGAGGCAGGGTGACCCAAAAGAAAGAAAATCCCCAAAAAGAAAATACTTTAATCATCATTCAACACCTTCACCTCACTCATACATAATCACTGTCTTTGCAGAGGCACTCGGATACTACAGTTTAGATTAGTCCCTCCAAACTGTCACTATCCCAGACCCCTCTTTAAAGTGCAGGCATTGTACTTCCTATTTCCAGGACTCAAGTCCGGCTAAATCAATAACCGATTTCCCTGAATCCCTTCACTAAATATTACCCTGCTCACACTCCAACAGCTCGTCAGGTCCCAAAAACCATTCGTCTCCATTCACTCCTATCTAACACGCTCACATACGCTTGCTGGAAGTCCAACCCCCTCGCCCACAAAACCTCCTTTACCCCCTCCCTCCAACCTTTTTTGAGGACGACCCCTACCCCTCCTTCTACAGATTTATATGCTCTCCAAGTCATTATACTTTGAGTCATTCTCTCTAAATGACCAAACCACCTCAACAATCCATCTTCAGCCCTTTGACTAATACTTTTAGTAACTCCACACCAAATTTTCACACTTCGACTTCTCTGCATAATATTTACACCACACATTGCTTCAATGTAAACACTTGATCTACACATCCTCTACCCACTCTAAAATCTCCTTGCTCATCTGTGATCCTACCCTCTGTCTTACCTCTAATTCTTTCAATAATAACCCTACCATACACTACCTGGTATACTCAGTAAACTTATTCCCCCATAATTTTTAGTCTCTTTTGTCACCCTTCCCTTTATATAAAGGAACTATACACGCTCTCTGCCAATCCTTAGGTACCTTCCCCTCTTTCATACTACATTTATTTAACAAAAATACCAACCACTCCAACACAATATCTCTCCCTGCTTTTAACATTTCTGTCATGATCCCGACAGTTCCTGCTGCTTTACCCCTTTTCATTCTACGTAATGCCTCACGCACCTCCCCCACACTCACATCCTGCTCTTCCTCACTCCTAAAAGATGTTATACCTCCCTGACCAGTGCATGAAATTACCGCCTCCCTTTCTTAATCGACATTTAAAAGTTCCTCAAAATATTCCCGCCAATACCTCCAGCTCCCCATCTACTAACTCCCCTACTCTGTTTTTAACTGACAAATCCATTCGTTCCCTAGGCCTTCTTAACTTGTTTATCTCGCTCCAAAACTTTCTTATTTTCCGCAAAATTTCTTGACAGTGCCTCTTGCACTCTTTCATCTGCTCTCCTTTTACATTCCATATACAGTGGTACCTCGAGTTACGATGGTCCCCAAAATCGCCCTTTTATGTAAGTTTATTTTTTTAAATGCTTTTGTAAGTATATTTTTGGGGGTGTAAAAGGACTAGTCTATTTTACATTATTCCTTATGGGGATAAATTCGTTTGGTAATGGCACTTGAACAGCATTCTCGAACGAAAAAATATCGTAACTCGAGGTACCACTGTACTCTGCTCTTCTTACAATTCTGTTTTGTAAAAACCTCTCATAAGCTACATTTTTCTCTTTTAACACACCCTTTACTTCATCATTCCACCAATCACTCTTTCCTCCTGCACCCACACTCCTATAGCCACAAAATTCTGCCCCACATTCTAATACAGTGGTCCCTCGGTTTTCGCCGAAAATTAGTTCCAGAATGCTGCTCAAGTGCCATTACCGAACGAATTTACTTCCTTAAGAAATAATGTCATGTAGGTTAGTCTATTTCAGACCCCCAAAAATACACTTGCAACAGCACTTACGAAAATACACTTACATAAATGTTCGAGTTTGGAGATGCACGAAAACCGAGGGACCACTGTACTGTATTTTTAAAACAATCCCAACCCTCTTCAACTCCCCCACTATTCATACTTGCATTTACCCACCTTTCTGCCAAAAGTTGATTATCTCACCCTAACTTTCTCCTCCCTAAGTTTATACACTTTCACCTCTCTTACTTGCTGTTGCCATTTTCCTTGTCCCATCTACCTCTTACTCTAATTGTAGCTTCAACTAAATAATGATCCGATATATCTGTTGCCCCTCTATAAACATGTACGTCCTGAAGCCTACCCATCAACCTTTTATCCACCAATACATAATCTAACAAAACTACTTTTGTTACGTGCTATATCATACCTTGTATACTTATTTATCTTCTTTTTCATTGGGATCCTCAACCAACTGCATACCATTACGTTATTATATTTGTTAATGAAATTAAAGCACTGTACATACATCGAGTCATTGACAAAACTTAGATAGGTATTGTAATATAGCATGTATATATGTCTTTTCCATGAATTCCTTTTTCTTTTTCAGGAGTTGTTTGCTGAATTTGGAGCAATGAGGAATGCAGCAGTTCACTATGATCGCTCAGGAAGATCGTTAGGTACTGCCCATGTTGTATTTGATCGGCAAGCAGATGCTATTAAAGCTCTCAAACAATACAATGGTGTACATCTTGATGGTCGACCAATGAACATCACAATGGATGGTGCATCTGTTGGTGGGGGGATGAGAAATTCAGCGCCTGTCAAGAGATTGTCACAAGGACCAAGACCTATTTCAAGTGGTTTTGGTAAGTTAATTAAAATAACATTCATATCCATCTGGGAAAGCAGAGGTAATTTTGAGATTATATATTTTTTTTTTATTAACACACCGGCCAATTCCCACCAAGGCAGGGTGGCCAGAAAAAGAAAACTTTCATCATCATTCACTCCATCACTGTCTTGCCAGAGGGGTGCTTTACACTACAGTTAATTTATACACTCGAAGTCATTCTGTCTCGTTCCATTCTCTCTACATGTCCGAACCACCTCAACAACCCCTCCTCAGCTCTCTGGATAATAGTTTTGGTAATCCCGCACCTCCTCCTAATTTCCAAACTCCGAATTCTCTGCATTATATTCACACCACACATTGACCTCAGACATGACATCTCCACTGCCTCCAGCCTTCTCCTCGTTTATATGTACAATATACAGTGGTCCCTCGGTTTTCGCCGAAAATTCGTTCCAGAATGCTACTCAAGTGCCATTACCGAACGAATTTACTTCCTTAAGAAATAATGTCACGTAGGTTAGTCTATTTCAGACCCTCAAAAATACACTTGCAACAGCACTTACGAAAATACACTTACATAAATGTTCGAGTTTGGAGATGCTCGAAAACCGAGGGACCACTGTAATTGTGTTCTCTATTGTAGTAGCATAGACTAGTTAATTTGTCTTCATTCTTTAGGTGGTCGTGGTGGTGGCCGAGGTCTGCGTGGCAGCACCAGAGGGACTAGAGGGACCCGAGGCGCCCGTGGTGGTGGCCGTGGCAGAGGGTTTGGAGGGCGGGGGGCCAGGACGAAGGTGCCTACTGCTGAGGAATTGGATGCTGAGCTTGACGCCTATGTCAACCAGGTCAACAAGTGAGGTAATTGGTGGCCAGGAGTGGAGGCCTTCCATCGTCAGCATCTGGGTACTAATGTGGCGGCGCTGACTGCCTGCTGCTGCGACTTGTCTGCCTCAGTGATAGCAGCGGTGGTGCTGGGTCTGGCAGTGCGGACCTAAGGATTGGGCCCAGCGTTTGTGGGAATATGTTGGGATGGGTGGTTTTTTAGTGCATTATCCCTTGTCCATGGGAAATTGTTATAGTTTGCTTGTTTAATGAAAAATTGGCAGTTTTAAGTGATGAATATGCTCTATTGTTGTAACAATTTGGTCAGACTCCTTGACAGTTTGTGGAAATTGGCACACACATTAAAGTGATGTAAATTTGTAAATATTTTTGATGCGAGTTGTGCGAAATAGTTGTTAATTGAGATTTCGTTAATGAATCCATATTGTATATGAAGTGTTGCTTATGGTGAAACCAGTTATCCACATTAAAGAGTGGAATTGAATGCATTTGAACTACTGTATTAGACAAAAGCAAGATGACTGTGTCATCCAGTCAAAGTTTATACTTGAAGAAAGAAGATAAAAGAAGTTTGTGGAATATTCATCTGCAAGACACCGATGAAATGCCAAGACGAAGACTTAAGCAAGAGATCCAGTATTTGGGAAACTGAAGATGGCTAAAACAGACTAGCAAAATGTCTGGAGATATGATTCATAGAAAAACTTATGGGCACAATTTAATTGCATTGCATGTAGGGTTAATAATCTGATAAGGATTGTTCATCTTGGACAAGGGAATTTGGACTGAATAGTAATTTAGTTTTTGCAACTTCCTATAAGATGCTTTAAATTCGTTTGTGATAATTTGTTTCTTTGAGTATGTTGATAACGTGAAAGCCAGTTGCCCCATGACTGTGATTTGTTAATGTATTAAAATGCTGACTTGAGAAATTAGTGAGCTGCTAAACCTTGTGATGGAGTGCCATAAAAAGAATAATCTTGGCTGTGACTTGAAGCAAAGTTTTTAGTTGGAGAATATCCTTTACGCCAAAATTTTGGATAATGGTTTTCTGCAAGCAACTTTGGGTTGGTGATATGGGGTGAAACGTGCCGTGTGTGGTAAACGAGGTGACCCAGGGCCCTCCATAACCCCTTCGACGGTTGTGCGGAGACTAGTGTGGTGTGGCGGCTACAGGCAATCGTCCCAACTGTCTCGCCGATCCCACCTCCCTGCCTGCCACCACCCAAGTATCCTGTGTCTTGTTCTTTTATATATCTTGTGAATTTCTTGTTTGCAGTACAGTAAGTAGGAAGCTTGTTTATATATTGTACAAAATTGACTTGACATGTCATTGCATGACAAAGGCAATTAAGGTCAGTCACTGATAATTAATTTTTCAAATTTTTAATTTTAATTTCTTCCACAACAGGTAAATGGCGATGGAATGTGTGGTGATGGAAGAAGCGAACTGATGTGGACGTGCAAGATCAGACTGGACTAGTGCTGTCTGCATGCAACATTTACAATGTTACAGTGTCTGGTTCTATAACTTAAACAATACAAGATTTCTAAACTATTTTCTTGGATGTTGGCATTATTTAGTTTTTCTATTTGACCTTTTTTGTAACAAGTATTTTTGAACTATTGCAGCACATTATTTTTAAGTTGGAATGGAAGTATAGTGTGATTGAATGCATTTGAATACTAGAAGGCTTGGCCGAAAATTAGGTTTATAAAGTACAACTGTCCAATGCCAAAAGCACCTAAAAACAATTTTTTTGTGAATAAAACTATCTGATTTATATTTTGTTTCTATCCTTGGTAATAAATTTTTAATAAGCTTTGTTTGCTCCCTTTCCTCAGGAGTTTTGTGACTGACTGGTTTGCACCCTCCCTTGCCCTTCCCATAAATTACACCCAGGTGCAGTTTTTAAGAGTTAAAAGAATAGCAATGCATGCCATACCCACAGCTGTGTGAACCATGTGGGTTTGGTGGTTAAAATAAATGCATTTCTCCCTGGACACTAGCTACCAATTTGTGCCCAACAGCAGTGATATAATGGAGTACTTTTGATGCTAACCAATCTTATAAACAAGCCCTAAACCTACAAGGGCCTAAATTTATTACTGTAGTGTTTTCCGTAAAAGTATAGCTGTGATGACCCTTTTGGGTATACGCTTAAATTTATTACAAAATATCTTAACCTGATGATTTGTGTATATAATTTATTACCTGACATAGCCAGCAAGATGCTGTTTAGGATAAGATGCTTGCTATAAGCTCAGCTTCTTTGATTATTATAATACCCTACCTCAGCCCAGCTCAATCTAATGACTCCAATCCCTCAAATAATGTTCGTTGAAGTCCCCTTTAAGGAAGGTTCCTTTAGGCTGGTGAGGGAGACTCGATCTAGGGAATTGGATCTGTGCTCCAGTTCCCTGAATACCTTCCACATTCATCCCACATGTGCTGTATAATCCTACAGGTTTAGCGCCTCCCCCTTGATTATAATTGTTTATTGGTGAAGGGCTCTTGATCTAAGGAATTGGTGAAGGGCTCTTGATCTAAGGAATTGGTGAAGGGCTCTTGATCTAAGGAATTGGTGAAGGGCTCTTGATCTAAGGAATTGGTGAAGGGCTCTTGATCTAAGGAATTGGTGAAGGGCTCTTGATCTAAGGAATTGGTGAAGGGCTCTTGATCTAAGGAATTGGTGAAGGGCTCTTGATCTAAGGAATTGGTGAAGGGCTCTTGATCTAAGGAATTGGTGAAGGGCTCTTGATTTTAAGGAATTGGTGAAGGGCTCTTGATCTAAGGAATTGGTGAAGGGCTCTTGATCTAAGGAATTGGTGAAGGGCTCTTGATCTAAGGAATTGGTGAAGGGCTCTTGATCTAAGGAATGTGAGGGCTCTTGATCTAAGGAATTGTGAAGGCTCTTGATCTAAGGAATTGGTGAAGGGCTCTTGATCTAAGGAATTGGTGAAGGGCTCTTGATCTAAGGAATTGGTGAAGGGCTCTTGATCTAAGGAATTGGTGAAGGGCTCTTGATCTAAGGAATTGGTGAAGGGCTCTTGATCTAAGGAATTGGTGAAGGGCTCTTGATCTAAGGAATTGGTGAAGGGCTCTTGATCTAAGGAATTGGTGAAGGGCTCTTGATCTAAGGAATTGGTGAAGGGCTCTTGATCTAAGGAATTGGTGAAGGGCTCTTGATCTAAGGAATTGGTGAAGGGCTCTTGATCTAAGGAATTGGTGAAGGGCTCTTGATCTAAGGAATTGGTGAAGGGCTCTTGATCTAAGGAATTGGTGAAGGGCTCTTGATCTAAGGAATTGGTGAAGGGCTCTTGATCTAAGGAATTGGTGAAGGGCTCTTGATCTAAGGAATTGGTGAAGGGCTCTTGATCTAAGGAATTGGTGAAGGGCTCTTGATCTAAGGAATTGGTGAAGGGCTCTTGATCTAAGGAATTGGTGAAGGGCTCTTGATCTAAGGAATTGGTGAAGGGCTCTTGATCTAAGGAATTGGTGAAGGGCTCTTGATCTAAGGAATTGGTGAAGGGCTCTTGATCTAAGGAATTGGTGAAGGGCTCTTGATCTAAGGATCTAAGCATGAATGCTTTCAGCTCTCCGAGGCACTATGACCCCTATGGCTGTATAACCCTTGTGGTTTAGCTCTTTTGATTATAATAATATGACCCCTATGGGTTTAGTACCCCTCCCTCCCATGAATGTAATAATATCCAATGACTCGACAGTTTAAATAACACCCAGGTATGAAATAGGTGAACATGAGCAGCAGATGTAAGGGAACATGTCTATTCCCACATGTCAGTGATTGAACAACGGACCATCAGTGCGCAACCGAGATACGGGACTCGCTGACTTCCTCTGGAGGTCTCCGCTGTAACGCACGTTTACCTGGAGAGAGTACCAGGGGTCAACGCCCCTGCGGCCCGGTCTGTGACCAGGCCTCCTGTTGGATCAGAGCCTGATCAACCAGGCTGTTACTGCTGGTCGCACGCAGTCCAACGTACGAACCACAGCCTGGCTGGTCAGGCACCGACTTTAGGTGCCTGTCCAGTGCCTGCTTGAAGACAGCCAGGGGTCTATTGGTAATCCCCCTTATGTATGCTGGGAGGCAGTTGAACAGTCTTGGGCCCCTGACACTTATTGTGTTGTCTCAACGTGCTAATGGCACCCCTGCTTTTCATTGGGGGGGATGTTACATCGTACCAACGGATTTAGCACAATATCGCTTGGATCGAACTTTAATGCATCTCTACCCAGGCGCTATATGACTTATGCTTTTCCTTGGAGCTTCATTGCCTTCCATTCCAGGTGCTGTATGACTCCATCCTTACTACAAGCAGGTCATTCATACATCGAGACTTACTTTTCTATTGCTTGTTCCTGCGCAGGCTGTCAGCTCGTAACCATGTCCCTCTCGATACGTTATTCACGAACCTTATCTAACCATCACTCACAATAATTCAGCATGGAGCTGAACTCTCCTGGCTGAGTGACTGGCCACCTCAAAACTACTGCTACAAAGTTGATAGACTGATCACATCGTTTTTACCTCACCAATGAAAAGTAATCACTTTTCTGGGGAGGGGGAAAGTTTCCTAGGTAATGTACACACGTTACTATGTTTAACAATTCGTAAACGAGCGTAATAAATTTACACTATTTTGTGTTGCATCTGTATTCGATTGAAGGTTATAGTTTAGGCGAAACGTTTCTGAAATAAGAGATACCCAACTGTTGCACATGCATCTTACTCATCTGCTTAAAAATAAAAATAAATCACTCGTGGGTCTAGTAAGTTTATTCAATTACACCCCTCAAGGGGTGAGGGGATATTTATCTAGGGAATTGGATCTGTACTTCAGTTCCATGAATTGACCCTAAATACCTTCCATCCCTCCCCCTCCATGTGCGCTGTATAATCCTACGGGTTTAGCTCTCCATGATTATAATAATGATCTAGGTACAGGTACATATATACAGTTACATAAATTATCATAGATAACAGCATGTGTAGATTACCCGGGATAACCCAAAACAAAGTTACTTGTTTCCATTGGGTCCCTCGTCTCATATACCCATTATATGGTCCTGGTGGCCCTAAAGCTGCTTGCTCTATTAGTAGTAGAATGGAAATGGTCTGACGTAATTTACACATGTTTTCCAGCTTAGGCCAGGAACTATGCATTTTCCTTTGAGAACCTGTATTCCTCTAGATATGAAATTTTGCTCAAATTTTTAACCCCGGAAGGTTAGCCACCCAGGATAACCCAAGAAAGGCAGTGCTTCATCGTGGGACTTATTTCCATTGTGGTTCTCAATCTTGTCCCCCAAGATGCGACATCTAGGTACCTACTTGCTTACTAGGTGAACGGGGGACAACAGGTGTAAGGAAACACGCCCAATGTTTTCACCCTTGCCGGGGATCGAACCACGGACACACTGTGAAGCGAGAGCGTTACCTACTAGGCCACGGGACACTGAATATGATTACATTAGTAGAACATAAGAAAGAAGGAACACTGCAGCAGGCCTACTGACCCATGCGAGGCACGTCCATGTCACTCCCCGGCTTAGACCCAACTACTTGGAGTTAACCCTCTCCAGGTAAACTTCAGGTAGTCAGGTCACTTCCACTTAAGGAGTACGGCATCTGACCTAGTAGCACAAGCTAGTCAGGTCCAACTCACACCCACCCACAGTCACAGCTTGTTACAAAATGTGATATCCATGCAGTATAGACATATCTAGAGAATACTAGGTCAACTTATTGATCCCTCTCTAGCATCTAGTCTGGTTTTGTAATAGTTTGTCAGAATAAATTCTAGTTCAGTTATCCCTAAAATTAAGACATTTTAATAGCGCTTTGGGATTCCGACTGATTGAACTTAAACCAACTATACAATTTAAGAACATTAAGCAGGAACACTGGAGCAGGCCCATACAAGGCAGGTCTTCCTCAAAACTAATAATTTCTACTCATCCACTTTTCCTAAATATACACAAGAATTATACAGCGCATGTGGGGGGGTTGAAGGTATTCAGGGTCAATTCAGGGAACCGGAGTTCAGATCCAATTCCCTAGATCAAGATCCCCTCACCAGCGTCAAGGAACCTCCCTTGAGGGAGGTGACCCTTAAGAGTTCAGCGCTTCCTAAGCATCATTGGTATTCCCAATGATGCTTAGTTTTCGGATTATTATTATAATCAAATAGAAGCGCTAAACCACTTAGTTTTCGGAGAAAAAAAAAAGTTATTGGAAAACGAGTCATACAGGATTTTGTTCACTGGTTATACTGAACATTGCTGAATAACCCTAGAGGGTTTAGAGCTTTTTGATAATATACTGCAGAATAAAACAAAAATACACAGTACCGACGAGACGAGAGAAATAAAAGGTGTCGTACGTGTTTTAATTCATCTTGTTATTGTACCATTATTGTAATAAAAATATAGACCACAATGAGAGTATAGGAAAAACCTAATATTCGCCCCTAGGCCTACTGTTCAGAAATCAATATTAGCATTTACAGTTTCGATATATGTACAGAATAATACCAAAGTTTAAGCCACTAATTTATTTAGAAAACAAGCTAACTAAGGCAGCAAGCTCTGAATTCAGTTCTTTAACAGTGTAGGTCGTGCCTCCAGGTCCATGTCCTCTAAAAATTCTGCCACGTTTTGAGCCTTTTTTGACCCCTCTGCCCCTTACACTGGAGCCTTGTGACGATTTCTTGAGCTCTGAATTTTCTCCTCCGGGAATCACTGATAATTTCTCTAAAATAACAATTGGTGTGCTATTCACTGCGATATTGGTTGTAGCTTCCAGCCTTGCTGGACCTCTTCTACTTCTGACGTCCCCGATGGAGCCTCTAGGGTTCTTGAGGTTGTGTAAATCTCTTCCTCTGCCACTACTACGACGGGAGTCTCTGGCCCTGCCACGCACACTGCTGCTGCCACCAGAGGAGCCTTTAGTGGAGCTGAGGCTGTCATGTAAACCTTTTCCTCTGGTACTGCAACCACGGGAGCCTCTGGACCTGCCATTGCCGCTGACACCTATAGAAGCATACGATTACATCAGTCATTAGATCAAAAAGTTATTTATCAGGTGTTTCATTCATCAAGTCGAACTATATTATGCAACTGCAGAAATTTTTAAAAACAGAAAATGACTTGCCCAAATTACCTGAAATAGGTTTTTGTGGAGGTGAAGATCTCTGGGAAAGCTCCGTACATTCCACGTCTTCTGAATCACCAGAGAGAGTAACACCATTACATTCCTGGAGAATGATGCGAGAATTAGTCTTATAACCAATCATGTGGCATTATTAATTCAGCCTTTAATTTATTGCCTAGCAAGAATAGCCTACGTAGTCTGGAAATTTAAATGGCTATGTAGATAAATGGTTCAGAGAACCGACAAGTTGATAAATTAGACACATGATACCCAAGTGTAATTGTGTAATCTATTAAGACAAAAAATATGACAGTTACCTGTTCTACAAAAGCAGCAAGCTCAGCATCGAGTTCCAAAACAGTATAGACAGCTCTGGCACCATGACCTCGGAAAACTCTGGAGCCTCTTCTGTTCCCTCTGCCTCCAGAACTTTTTGATAATCTCTTGACAAATGTTGAACTCTTCATCCTTGCAGCAACCGCCGAGCCATCTACAGCAGCGTTCTGCACTCTGCCACCACGGGAGTCTTTGGGCCTGCCTGGCAAAGATCTGATACCATTGGAGTTCCTAGTGCCACGGAGGTGGTCATGGAAATTTCTGTCGCTGCTACTTCGCCGCCTATCACACACTGATGGTCTCTTGACATGCTTTATACGCCTTATCTGAGGATTGAAAAATAAAGCATTGCTGAAAAGCACCGTAATTGGACAATAACACAATATCAAACTGAGTAATAAAGAATCTCTCCTTGACGCTGGTGAGGGGCTCTTGATCTAGGGAATTTAATTTGTGCTCCAGAGGTGCTGTATAATCCCTACGGGTCTAGCTCTCCCCATGATTATAATAATGTAATAAAGAATAGTTCCTAGATGGAAGAATAATAAAAACTATATATTGGACTGTATATATCTGAGATTAACAATGAGATGTAAAACAGCAACTAGTTTGAATATCCTGTAGTATAAACCGTAAAACTAAAATGACTTTTTAGTTTACCAAATACACTGACTGACGATAGATAATTTAAAACATCAATTTGTAAACTTACAGATTGTCTCATCTCTCTACGGCCTCCGTCTTCTTTCTGAGTCTTCATGTCTTCCACAAATATGCTGTCTCGTGGCTCTTAGCTGTATAATGTTGCAGCCTCATCGGTCCTCAATATATGTATACGGCTCCGCCTCACCCTCTCTAACTAGCACTGCAACGTCTACTGACCAATGCTGGGAAGGTCCTGCAGTAGGCCTGTTGGCCCATACTGGGCAGATCCTTTAAAATCCAACCCACTACCAGAATATTTAGCCAACCCAATTTCAGCGCAACGCTAACAATAAGCTTTGCAGCTAATTTCATTATTGTTAACATAAGAACATAAGAAAGGAGGAACACTGCAGCAGGCCTGTTGGCCCATACTAGGCAGATCCTTCACAATCCGTCCCACTAACAGAATATTTGCTCAACCCAATTTTCAATTCTACCCAAGAAATAAGCTTTGACAATTCTACCTACTCATGCGCAAGTCCCACTCAAATCCAACCCCTCAAAGCTTATTTCTTGGGTAGCATTGAAAATTAGGTTGAACAAATGTTTTGTTAGTGGGATGGAATGTGAAGGACCTGCTATATGGCAAAGGCCTGCAGTGCCCTCCTTTCTTATGTTCTCTCACTCATAAGAACATAAGAAAGGAGGAACACTGCAGCAGGACTGTTGGCCCATACTAGGCAGGTCCTTCACAATCCATCCCACTAACAGAATAATTGCCCAATTTAATTTTCAATTCTACCCAAGAAATAAGCTTTGAAGATTCTATTAACTCAAGTGCGAGTCCCACTCAAATCCAACCCTCTCACTCGTGTATTTATCCAACCTAAATTTGAAACTACCCAAGGTCCTTGCTTCAATGACCCTACTAGGCAGACTGTTCCACTCATCAACTACCCTATTTCCAAACCAATATTTTCCTATATCCTTTCTAAATCTAAACTTATCCAATTTGAATCCATTATTGCGGGTTCTCTCTTGGAGAGATATCCTCAAGACCTTATTTATATCCCCCTTATTAATACCCATCTTCCACTTATATACCTCGATCATGTCTCCCCTCATTCTTCGTCTTACAAGTGAATGTAATTTAAGGGTCTTCAATCTTTCGTCATACGGAAGATTTCTAATGAACATAAGAACATAAGAACATAAGAAAGGAGGAACACTGCAGCAGGCCTGTTGGCCCATACTAGGCAGGTCCTTCACAATCCATCCCACTAACAGAATATTTGCTCAACCCAATTTTCAAAGCTACCCAAGAAATAAGCTTTGACAATTCTACCCACTCATGCGCGAGTCCCACTCAAATCCAACCCCTCTCACTCATGAATTTATCCAACCTAAATTTGAAACTACCCAAGGTCCTAGCTTCAATAACCCTACTAGGCAGACTGTTCCACTCATCAACTACCCTATTTCCAAACCAATACTTTCCTATATCCTTTCTAAATCTAAACTTATCTAACTTGAATCCATTATTGCGGGTTCTCTCTTGGAGAGATATCCTCAAGACCTTATTTATATCCCCTTTGTTAATACTCCATTTTCCACTTGTATACCTCGATCATGTCTCCCTCATTCTACGTCTTACAAGTGAATGTAATTTTAGGGTCTTCAATCTTTCTTCGTAAGGAAGATTTCTAATGCTATGTATTAATTTAGTCATTCTACGCTGAATGTTTTCTAACGAATTTATGTCCATTCTGTAATATGGAGACCAGAACTGAGCTGCGTAATCTAGGTGAGGCCTTACTAATGATGTATAAAGCTGTAATATAACCTCTGGACTTCTGTTGCTAACACTTCTTGATATAAATCCCAGTAATCTATTTGCCTTATTACGTACGCTTAGGCATTGCTGTCTTGGTTTAAGGTTGCTGCTTACCATCACCCCAAGTCCTTCTCGCAATCTGTATGGCTAAGTTCTACGTTATTTAACTTATAAGTGCTTGGGTTATGGACACTCCCGAGCTTCAGAACCTTGCATTTATCTACATTGAACTGCATCTGCCACTTTTCTGACCACGAATTAAGTTTGTCTAAATCTTCCTGAAGTTCTATGACATCTATGTTTGAATCAATTATCCTACCTATCTTCGTGTCGTCGGCGAATTTGCTCATATCACTAGTAATTCCCTCATCAAGGTCATTGATATATATT
The DNA here is from genome assembly GCA_009830355.1 of Cherax destructor. Lineage (NCBI taxonomy): Eukaryota > Metazoa > Arthropoda > Malacostraca > Decapoda > Parastacidae > Cherax > Cherax destructor. The sequence goes on from WNWK01000546.1 coordinate 27,161, forward strand.
ATAAATAACAATGGGCCTAAGACTGATCCCTGTGGAACACCACTTGTTACAAGTCCCCATTCGGATTTAACCCCATTTATGCACACTCTCTGCTTCCTATTGGTGAGCCATGACTCGATCCATGACAGCACTTTTCCCCCAATGCCATGAGCTGCCAATGCTATGAATTAACTTTGTCATTCTACGCTGAATGTTTTCTAACGAATTTATATCCATTCTGTAAAATGGAGACCAGAACTGAGCTGCATAATCTAGGTGAGGCCTTACTAATGATGTATAAAGCTGTAATATAACCGCTGGACTTCTGTTGCTAACACTTCTTGATATAAATCCCAGTAATCTATTTTCTTTATTTCTTACGCTTAGGCATTGCTGACTTGGTTTGAGGTTGCTGCTTACCATCACCCTACGTCTTACAAGTGAATGTAATTTTAGGGTCTTCAATCTTTCTTCGTAAGGAAGATTTCTAATGCTAATCTAAACTTAGCATTGTTAAGCAAGATCTGTTTATCACTTCCGTTCTTGCCAGACAAATAAGCAGACTTTTCGGTAAAACATTTGTTTAATAGGACGAGTGCAGCATTTGGGCATCTTTAATGCCAAAACTTTTCGCCTGCGCAACATGCAGCAGGGAACATAAGAACATACAGGCTGCCCAAAGAACATTTATCCCGTATAAAGAAATTAGATCAAGTAGAAATGACCCAAAATGGATGAATAATAGGCTCAAATATCTTTTAGGGCAGAAGAAAGGAATTTATAGGCGCATAAAAAGAGGTGAGGGTCATCTTATAAATCAGTATACTGACATTAAGAGGGACGTTAAAAAGGGAATAAGAAAAGCTAAACGGGACTATGAAATTAAAGTTCCTAGGGATTCAAAAACTAACCCAAAAAGTTTTTTCCAGGTTTATAGAACAAAAGTTAGGGATAAGATAGGTCCCCTTAAAAATAACTTTGGGCATCTTACTGACAAGGAGAATGATATGTGCTCTATTTTTAATAATTATTTTCTCTCGGTTTTCACACAGGAAGACATTAATAATATCCCAGTAATTAATTTTTACAGAGGCCCAGAAGAAGATAAATTATGTAATATCACAGTCACTAGTGAAATGATTATGAAACAGCTGGACCGACTGAAAAAATAAATCGCGGGTCCTGATGAGCTTTTTGCAAGGGTTCTTAAGGAATGCAAATGGAGCTCTGTGAACCAATATCTAACATTTTTAATTTATCTCTTCAAACAGGTGTAGTGTCTGATATGTGGAAGATAGCTAATGTAATTCCTATTTTTAAAGCAGGGGACAAGTCACTACCGTCAAACTACCGCCCAATAAGCCTGACCTCAATTGTAGGCAAATTACTAGAGTCAATTATAGCTGATATTATTAGAAGCCATCTAGATAACCATAATTTGATTAATGATACCCAGCATGGATTCACGAGGGGCCGTTCCTGCCTATCTAATTTATTAACCTTCTTCAGTAAAGCTTTTGAGGCTGTTGATCACGATAAAGAATTCGATATTGTTTATTTAGACTTTAGTAAGGCTTTTGATAGAGTACCGCACCAGAGACTGTTAAAGAAAGTGGCAGCTCATGGCATTGGGGGAAAAGTGCTGTCATGGATCGAGTCATGGCTCACCAATAGGAAGCAGAGAGTGTGCATAAATGGGGTTAAATCCGAATGGGGACTTGTAACAAGTGGTGTTCCACAGGGATCAGTCTTAGGCCCATTGTTATTTATAATATATATCAATGACCTTGATGAGGGAATTACTAGTGATATGAGCAAATTCGCCGACGACACGAAGATAGGTAGGATAATTGATTCAAACATAGATGTCATAGAACTTCAGGAAGATTTAGACAAACTTAATTCGTGGTCAGAAAAGTGGCAGATGCAGTTCAATGTAGATAAATGCAAGGTTCTGAAGCTCGGGAGTGTCCATAACCCAAGCACTTATAAGTTAAATAACGTAGAACTTAGCCATACAGATTGCGAGAAGGACTTGGGGGTGATGGTAAGCAGCAACCTTAAACCAAGACAGCAATGCCTAAGCGTACGTAATAAGGCAAATAGATTACTGGGATTTATATCAAGAAGTGTTAGCAACAGAAGTCCAGAGGTTATATTACAGCTTTATACATCATTAGTAAGGCCTCACCTAGATTACGCAGCTCAGTTCTGGTCTCCATATTACAGAATGGACATAAATTCGTTAGAAAACATTCAGCGTAGAATGACTAAATTAATACATAGCATTAGAAATCTTCCTTACGAAGAAAGATTGAAGACCCTAAAATTACATTCACTTGTAAGACGTAGAATGAGGGGAGACATGATCGAGGTATACAAGTGGAAAATGGGTATTAACAAAGGGGATATAAATAAGGTCTTGAGGGTATCTCTCCAAGAGAGAACCCGCAATAATGGATTCAAGTTAGATAAGTTTAGATTTAGAAAGGATATAGGAAAGTATTGGTTTGGAAATAGGGTAGTTGATGAGTGGAACAGTCTGCCTAGTAGGGTTATTGAAGCTAGGACCTTGGGTAGTTTTAAATTTAGGTTGGATAAATTCATGAGTGAGAGGGGTTGGATTTGAGTGGGAATTGCACATGAGTAAATAAAATTATCAAATCTTATTTCTTGGGTAGCATTGAAAGTTGGGTTGAACAAGTGTTCTGTTGGTGGGATGGAATGTGAAGGACTTGCCTAGTATGGGCCAACAGGCCTGCTGCAGTGTTCCTCCTTTCTTATGTTCTTATGAGTGGGACTCAAATGAGTGAATGAAATTGTCAAAACTTATTTCTTGGGTAGCATTGAAAATTGGATTGAGCAAGTGTTCTGTTAGTGGGGACGGATTGTGAAGGACCTGCCTAGTATGGGCCAACAGGCCTGCTGCAGTGTTCCTCCTTTCTTATGTTCTTATGTTAACACTGCAGAAGGCCTACGGGCCCATACAAGGCAGGTCCTTATCAAAACCACCACTACCTAAGAATTTACTCCCGTACTCACGACACCAATCAAACCCAGCCCCTCCCACTCATATATTTGTCCAATCTCTTTTTAAAGCCACCCAAGGTCCTAGCCTCTATCACAGTACTCGGAAGATTGTTCCACGCATAAGAACATACGAACATAAGAATGGAGGAACACTGCAGAAGGCCTACTGGCCCATACAAGGCAGGTCCTTATCAAAACCACCACTACCTAAGAATTTACTCCTGTACTCACGACACTAATCAAACCCAGCCCCTCCCACTCATATATTTGTCCAATCTCTTTTTAAAGCCACCCAAGGTCCTAGCCTCTATCACCCTACTCGGAAGATTGTTCCACGCATCTACAACTCTGTTCGAAAACCAGTACTTGCCTATGTCCTTTCTAAATCTAAATTTATCCAATTTTTGCCTAGTAATTTGCCTAGTAATTTGCCTACAATTGAGGTCAGGCTTATTGGGCGGTAGTTTGACGGTAGTGACTTGTCCCCTGCTTTAAAAATAGGAATTACATTAGCCATCTTCCACATATCAGACACTACACCTGTTTGAAGAGATAAATTAAAAATGTTAGATATTGGTTCACAGAGTTCCATTTTGCATTCCTTAAGAACCCTTGCAAAACGCTCATCAGGACCCGGCGATTTATTTTGTTTCAGTCGGTCCAGCTGTTTCATAATCATTTCGCTAGTGACTGTGATATTACATAATTTATCTTCTTCTAGGCCTCTGTAAAAATTAATTACTGGGATATTATTAATGTCTTCCTGTGTGAAAACCGAGAGAAAATAATTATTAAAAATAGAGCACATATCTTTCTCCTTGTCGGTAAGATGCCCAAAAATATTTTTAAGGGGACCTATCTTATCCCTAACCTTTGTTCTATAAACCTGGAAAATAAACACATAAGCAGTATAATGTGATCCTTTATTGACAACGTTTCGCCCACGCAGTGGGCTTTATCGAGTCACAGACAGATCTGTCTGTGACTCGATAAAGCCCACTGCGTGGGCGAAACGTTGTCAATAAAGGATCACATTATACTGCTTATGTGTTTATTTTTCCATTGTGTCGGTATTTTATACCATTTATTTCCATAAACCTGGAAAAAACTTTTTGGGTTAGTTTTTGAATCTCTAGCAACTTTAATTTCATAGTCCCGTTTAGCTTTTCTTATTCCCTTTTTAACGTCCCTCTTAATGTCATCTACAACTCTGTTCGAAAACCAGTACTTGCCTATGTCCTTTCTAAATCTAAATTTATCCAATTTAAATCCGTTATTTCTGGTTCTTACTTGGTTCCCAAATTTTGCTTAAGTGTCTTAATCTGCAACTTGTCGGTTTTCAAAACCATTTGTCTCACACGTTCCTTCTTTATGTTGTAATAATATTGGTAGAATTACCGACAAGCCAAGACAACAGTGCCTAAGTGTGCGCAATAAGGCTAACAGATTACTAGGATTTATTTCAAGAAGTATAAGCAACAGAAGTCCAAAAGTTATTTTACAGCTCTATACATCACTAGTGAGACCTCATTTGGATTATGCAGCTCAGTTTTGGTCTCCTTACTACAGGATGGATATAGATTCATTGGAGAACATACAAAGAAGAATGACTAAAATGATTTACAGTATAAGAAATCTCCCGTATGAAGATAGACTTAGAGCGTTGAACATAAGAACATAAGAAAGGAGGAACACTGCAGCAGGCCTGTTGGCCCATACTAGGCAGGTCCTTCACAATCCATCCCACTAACAGAATAATTGCCCAACCCAATTTTCAATTCTACCCAAGAAATAAGCTTTGAAGATTCTATTAACTCAAGTGCGAGTCCCACTCAAATCCAACCCCTCTCACTCATGAATTTATCCAACCTAAATTTGAAACTACCCAAGGTCATAGCTTCAATGACCCTACTAGGCAGACTGTTCCACTCATCAACTACCCTATTTCCAAACCAATACTTTCCTATATCCTTTCTAAATCTAAACTTATCCAATTTGAATCCATTATTGCGGGTTCTCTCTTGGAGAGATATCCTCAAGACCTTATTTATACCCTTATTAATACCCATCTTCCACTTAAGAACATAAGAACATAAGAATGGAGGAACACTGCAGAAGGCCTACTGGCCCATACAAGGCAGGTCCTTATCAAAACCACCACTACCTAAAAATTTATTCCCGTACTCACGACACAAATCAAACCCAGCCCCTCCCACTCATATATTTGTCCAATCTCTTTTTAAAGCCACCCAAGGTCCTAGCCTCTATCACAGTACTCGGAAGATTGTTCCACGCATCTACAACTCTGTTCGAAAACCAGTACTTGCCTATGTCCTTTCTAAATCTAAATTTATCCAATTTAAATCCGTTATTTCTCGTTCTTACTTGGTTCGATATCCTCAGTATGGAAAAATAAACACATAAGCAGTATAATGTGATCCTTTATCGACAACGTTTCGCCCACGCAGTGGGCTTTATCGAGTCACAGACAGATCTACCTGGAAAATGAGCAACATGGAGATATATATAGGGTACAGTCAGGTGGAGAATGCTGGGTCAGGTGGAGAAAGCTGCATGTGAGTCTTAAAAAGTAGTGTGATAGTTAAAAACATAGTGTGACTTAAAGGACCTGCAGTGTACCATTCTTGAGTTCTAGGTGGGATAGCGTTGAAGAAGTTTCTTGGCAATAGGTTCAGCTATGTTGTAGAAGCCGTTGTTCTGGTTGAAGTTGTTGGATATACAGATGAGTGATGATTCTAGGATTCTTCGGTATTGCGTGTTGTCTTCTCTGGCGATGAGTCTTGCGTTTCTGTAAGTCACACTATGTTTTTAACTATCACACTACTTTTTAAGACTCACATGCAGCTTTCTCCACCTGACCCAGCATTCTCCACCTGACTGCACCCTATATATATCTCCATGTTGCTCATTTTCCAGGTAGATCTGTCTGTGACTCGATAAAGCCCACTGCGTGGGCGAAACGTTGTCAATAAAGGATCACATTATACTGCTTATGTGTTTATTTTTCCATTGTGTCGGTATTTTATACCATTTATTTCCATCCTCAGTATTTTATTAATATCTCCTTTGTTTATGCCCATCATCCACTTGTACACCTCGATGATATCTCCCCTCATTCTACGTCTCTCCAGAGAGTGGAGATTCAACGCTCTAAATCTATCTTCATACGGGAGATTTCTTATACTGTAAATCATTTTGTCATTCTTCTTTGTATGTTCTCCAATGAATCTATATCCATCCTGTAGTAAGGAGACCAAAACTGAGCTGCATAATCCAAATGAGGTCTCACTAGTGATGTATAGAGCTGTAAAATAACTTTTGGACTTCTGTTGCTTATACTTCTTGAAATAAATCCTAGTAATCTGTTAGCCTTATTGCGCACACTTAGGCACTGTTGTCTTGGCTTTAGATTTCTGCTTACCATGACTCCCAAGTCTTTTTCACATTCTGTATGATCAAGCTCAACTTCACCTAGTTTATAAATTCGAGGGATATTTTCATTACCAACGACAAGCACCTTACACTTGTCCACATTGAACTTCATGTGCCACTTTTCAGACCAAGACATTAATTTATCCAAATCCTCCTGGAGTTCACTGTTATCCTCCTCAGAATGAATTATACGGCCTATTTTTGTATCATCAGCAAATTTACTCATGTCACTTGCAATTCCTTCATCAAGGTCATTAATGTAAATTATGAACAACAATGGGCCCAAAACTGATCCTTGTGGAACGCCACTAGTGACAAATCCCCATTCAGATTTGACCCCATTAATGGAAACTCTTGCTTTCTATTGGTAAGCCATGCCTCTATCCATGCTAGAACTTTACCTCCTATACCATGAGCTGCCACCTTTCTTAAGAGTCTCTTGTGAGGTACTCTATCGAAGGCCTTACTGAAATCCAAGTAAACTATATCATATTCTTTATCACTGTCTACTGCCTCAAATGTTTTATTAAAAAACGTCAGTAAATTTGTCAGGCAGGAACGACCTCTCGTAAACCCATGCTGAGATTCATTAATCAAATTATGTTCTTCAAGGTGACTTCTGATAATATCAGCTATAATTGATTCTAATAATTTGCCTACTATAGACGTGAGGCTTATTGGACGGTAATTTGATGGAATGGACTTATCCCTGATTTGAATATAGGAACTACATTAGCTATCTTCCACATCTCTGGCACAACACCAGTTAGGATGGACGTATTAAACACATTCGTTAATGGCTGACTAAGTTCCATTTTGCATTCTTTAAGTACCTGGAAAACAACTCGTCGGGTCCCGGGGACTTATTTTGCTTCAGTTTATCTATCTGTTTGATAACCATGTCCCTCGTGACAGTAATATTAGTTAAATTGAATTCTTCAGGAACTGAATAATTGTTAATTTCTGGAATCTCATTTACGTCTTCTTGTGTAAAGACTGACAAAAAATAGTCATTAAATAGAGAACACATTTCCAGTTCGTTATCCGTCAGCTGTCCATTCCCAATTTTCAGAGGTCCTACCTTTTCCCTCACCTTCGTCCTGTACACTTGAAAGAACCCTTTTGGATTAGTCTTTGATTCATTAGCAACCTTAATCTCATAGTCACGTTTAGCCTTTCTAATCCCCATTTTTACTTCTCTTTTCAACTGAACATATTGGTCAATAAGGTTAACATCTCCTCTTTTGATGCGCCTATAAATTCCTCTTTTCTCCCCTCGATCATGTCTCCCCTCATTCTTCGTCTTACAAGTGAATGTAATTTAAGGGTCTTCAATCTTTCTTCATACGGAAGATTTCTAATGCTATGAATTAACTTTGTCATTCGTCGCTGAATGTTTTCTAACGAATTTATATCCATTCTGTAAAATGGAGACCAGAACTGAGCTGCATAATCTAGGTGAGGCCTTACTAATGATGTATAAAGCTGTAATATAACCGCTGGACTTCTGTTGCTTACACTTCTTGATATAAATCCCAGTAATCTATTTGCTTTATTTCTTACGCTTAGGCATTGCTGACTTTGTTTGAGGTTGCTGCTTACCATAACCCCCAGATCCTTTTCGCATTCTGTACGGCTGAGTTCAACATTATTAAGCTGGTAGGTGCTAGGGTTATGAACATTCCCGAGCTTTAGAACTTTGCATTTATCTACATTGAACTGCATCTGCCATTTTTCTGACCAGGAATTGAGTTTGTCTAAATCCTCCTGAAGTTCCGTGACATCTACGTCTGAATCGATTATCCTACCTATCTTCGTGTCATCAGCGAATTTGCTCATATCACTAGTAATTCCCTCGTCAAGGTCATTTATATATATTATAAACAACAACGGGCCCAAAACAGATCCCCACTCAGATTTAACCCCATTAATGCACACCCTCTGCTTCCTATTGGTGAGCCATGACTCGATCCATGAAAACACTTTTCCTCCAATGCCGTGAGCAGCCACTTTCTTTAACAGTCTCTGATGTGGTACTCTATCAAAAGCCTTACTAAAATCCAAATAAACAATATCGAATTCTTTATCATGATCAACTGCCTCAAAAGCCTTACTGAAAAAAGTTAATAAATTAGTTAGGCAGGAACGGCCCCTGGTGAATCCATGTTGAGTATCATTAATCAAATTATGCCTATCGAGATGGCTTCTTATGTTATCAGCTATAATCGACTCTAATAATTTGCCTACAATTGAAGTTAGACTTATTGGGCGGTAATTTGATGGTAACGACTTGTCCCCTGCTTTAAAAATAGGAATTACATTAGCCATCTTCCACGTATCAGACACTACACCTGTTTGAAGAGATAGGTTAAAAATGTTAGTTAAGGGTTCACAGAGTTCAATTTTGCATTCCTTAAGAACCCTTGAAAAAAGCTCATCAGGGCCTGGCGATTTATTTTGCTTCAAACGGTCTATCTGGAGAGACGTAGAATGAGGGGAGATATCATCGAGGTGTACAAGTGGATGATGGGCATAAACAAAGGAGATATTAATAAAATACTGAGGATATCGAACCAAGTAAGAACCAGAAATAACGGATTTAAATTGGATAAATTTAGATTTAGAAAGGACATAGGCAAGTACTGATTTTCGAACAGAGTTGTAGATGCGTGGAACAATCTTCCGAGAACTGTGATAGAGGCTAGGACCTTGGGTGGCTTTAAAAAGAGATTGGACAAATATATGAGTGGGAGGGGCTGGGTTTGATTGGTGTCGTGAGTACGGGAATAAATTCTTAGGTAGTGGTGGTTTTGATATGGATCTGCCTTGTATGGGCCAGTAGGCCTTCTGCAGTGTTCCTCCATTCTTATGTTCTTATGTTAAGTAAAGGACACAAATGCAACTAATGTGACATTTTATTGTGGCAACATTTCGCTCTCCAGGAGCTTTTTCCTGGAGAGCGAAACGTTCCAACAATAAAATGTCACATTAGTTGCATTTGTGTCCTTTTACTTAACTTCTTTATGTTCTTCAAATCTAACCCCTCTCACTAGTGTATTAATCTAACCTATATTTGAAGCTACCCAAGGTTTTAGCTTCAATAACCTTACTAGGCAGATTGTTCCACTCATCGACTACTTTATTCATAAGAACATAAGGAGGAACACTGCAGCAGGCCTACTGGCCCATCCATGCTAGGCATGTCCCAAAAAACAGTGCTTTCCTATTCTAAATCCAAACTTATCTAATTTGATTATTATTTCGAGTTCTTTCTTGAAGGGATATCTTCAGGACCTTATTTATTTACAAGACGACCCTCCTCAAGACACTCAAGCAACATAGGAATGTAGGAACACTACAGAAGACCTATTGGCCCATACAAGGCAGGTCTTTATCAAAACCACCCCTGAGAGGTCACGTCCTTCTAAAATCCAACCATTCTCACTTGAAAAAGTTGTCCAATGTGTTTTCTTTTTTGTTGCAGTGTGACAGTTACCCGTGTCTTACCTACCAACCTGTCTATATTTTATACCATTTTGATATTCACTGTCAGACACTGCAATAGAATGGCATCTTGGTACAGAAGAGAAAACACCTTGGACAACTTTTTTTTAAAGTGAGAATGGCCTATTCATTCATTTTAGGTCATTTCTATTCTAATTTCTTTATACGGGATAAATGTTCTTTGGGCAGCATGTAGTGTTTAAAAAGCTGTCATATTGATAGCTATCCTCGTTACCCCAGTCCACAGATAAGAGTTCTCTAAGCCCATTGTAATCTGCTAAGCGAAAATCTGGGACCGTTACCGAGTTATTCCTACTATCATACTTCCATTCAGTGCTGGGGATAGATTTGCCAGAGGCAACAGGCCTCCTGCAATGTTCCACCTTATGTTTTTAATCAACTTGTCTGTATTGTATACCATTAAATATGAGGAGTCAGTGTCTCACTTGACTTAGCAGAGAGAGAGCACATATTCTCTGATATTGTAGCCATTCTCACGCAGTCGCAGCCCAACCTTGGTGGAGGTAGGGTGTGCTTTCTGGGTCTCCTGGTGGCAGTATCATACAACAGTGTTGCCCGCAACATGACTGCCAGTTGGAAATAAATGGTATAAAATACCGAGACAATGGAAAAATAAACACATAAGCAGTATAATGTGATCCTTTATTGACAACGTTTCGCCCACGCAGTGGGCTTTATCGAGTGGTAGATCTGTCTGTGACTCGATAAAGCCCACTGCGTGGGCGAAACGTTGTCAATAAAGGATCACATTATACTGCTTATGTGTTTATTTTTCCATGACTGCCAGTTACAGGCGACGTGTAAACACCGTTTGCATTGAGCTTTTGCAGGGAGCTGTATACCCTAGTACGGCTGATGTGCTGCTGCCCTTGATAATTAGGGACACTTATGGGATCCCGATTGCTGATCTGTATGGGGTTTCCCTTAATGGTGCCGTGAGGACCTGCCTAGTATGGGCCAACAGGCCTGCTGCAGTGTTCCTCCTTTCTTATGGATCTTTGTCAAGTTTTCCAGCACTGGTGCTTATGAGGCAATTGTGGATACATATCAGGAACGGAGGATTGTGGTTCAAACTGGCTTGGAGGTACGTCTACGAGATGTATCCATGCATTATTCTTGGATACGGATTAGGAATACTCCGTTTGAGGCTGATGAAGTGGATGTTCGGAAGGTTTTTGGACAGTTTGGAGTTATTCACGCTGCTACTGTGGGGCATTGGGCCCAGGGTGTGTATGCAGGACTGCCGGAGGGCTCTTTTGTCCTTAAAATGACTCTGCGATGGCAGATTCCATCGTATGTCTTCATGGAAGAATTTAAAACCCAGGTGTACGTTACGTATCCTGGGCAGATACGCACCTGTCGGCTCTGTGGGTCCCCAGGACATATGGCAGTGATGTGTGAGAAACGACGGGACCTGCCGCGTCGAGCATCGGATGATCAGACAGCTGCTGCTGATCAGGCGGCGCAGGAGGGCGTGGTACAGCAAGTAGGGCGTGGTACAGCAAGTGGAGCCAGATGTCTCAGAAGCTGCAGGAGTTGAGACGAGCACTGGGAAATGGAGCGACGAAGTACCTGAGGAAGTGCTCGTGCAGACTTTATCTATGGATATGAAGGCCCTGACTCAGGAGTCGGCGCTGAATAATTCTGAAGGGGATGTTGTTGGCGAGGAGGTGGGATTGGTGGATCCTACTTTCGAGGACCTTCACAGGATGCTCGATAGTCCAACGATGGTTGGCATGTTGCCTGCGGAGGTGGTGCCTGAGGCGGATGAGTTACGACTTGGATGTGTTGATGGTGTTGAGGTCAATGAGCTTTCCAAGGTTTCGCATGTTGTAATGGAGGTCGAGGTGCATCAGGCTGAAGGGGATGATGTAATGGTTTGCACGGGTGTATCCCGTAGCGGCCTAGCGAGGTAGCTGGTGATGATGTTTTAACGCCTGGTCAGAGGTCTGGTAAAAGGCCTGGGCAGACGTGGCGAAGGGGAAGGGGGCATTGTTAGGTCGGAATGGAGGGTTAGGAAAAGGTAGTAGTGCAAGTGGAAGTTCTGTCCTGCCGGGAGGGCATAGGGTGCAGAAGTAGAGAGGAAAACCCCCTTTATAGTTTTTAAGTTTCTGAATATGAATGTTAATGGCCTCCGTGCGGAGGTCAAGAAGAGATGGGTTGAAGTGACTTTGCGACGACTAGGTGTTGATGTATGCTGCCTTCAGGAGCATAATTTCAGGTGTGGAAGGGACTAGAGTCTGAATGGTTTTGTCACGTATACGGGAAGTGCAATGAATTTCAAAGGGGGTTACTGTTGGGGTCAGGAAATCAGCCCTTTACGTTAAAGTCTTGGGAGGAGGTGGGGGAGGGCAGGATTGTTCGAGTTGATGGGGTTTGGGGGGATATTCAGGTATGTTTTATCGGGGTTTACATGCCTGATGCGAATAGTCGTCGTGTTGAGGAAGATTTTGTTCGTAATGAGTTGGTTTATTTTCTGAGAGGATTACTGATGATAACTGTTGTTGCTGGTGACTGGAATTGTGTAATCCGTAAGAAGGATGTAGAGCCCAGAGGAGCGGGATGTTTATTGGGTGTGTTGAGGGATGTTTTGGGTGCGATAGGAGTGGGGGATGTGATCCGGGGGGGAGGAAGTTTTGTAGAACATACTTTTGTCAGGAGAGGTTATGCTGCTAGATTAGATAGAATATATGTGACAGGGGATGTGAGGGTGGAGAATGTGACTTGTGTGGATGTGGGATTTTCGGATCACAGGGGCGTTTTGGCTTGTTTATCATGGGAAGGTGCAGTACGTATGTATTCTAGTTATTGGAAGCTGAACACTAGATTGTTGCAAAGTCCAGATCATTGTGGGGTTTTCGCGGAGTGGTGGGGGAGGGTATGGGAGGAGGGTCAGGGTGTTGAGGACATTGTTGGGTGGTGGAATGGGAGAGGTAAAGTTGCGATTCGTGATTTTTATACAAGAATGGGGAGGGAAGAGGTGCGATTGAAGCATGGCATGCAAAAGTATTTGGAGGGGAATTTGAGGGCATGCTATGGAGGGGGAGGGGGTGGGTATCCGCAGGAGGAGATTGCAGCCTTACACGAACGGTTGCGGGAGATTCAGGAGGAAGCGTTTCATGCCATTCGAAAACGGGCGGGGTTGGATGATGTACTGTGGGGAGATAAGGCCTCAGCGTATGTGTTGCGAAAATTTAGGTGCCGTAGGAGAGATATGACAATTATGTCTATGAAAGTTGAGAGAGAGTTAGGTGGGTACCGGATGGGCCAGCTGTTGCGGACGACGGAGGGTATCAGTGGATATGCGGATGTTTGGTTCCAGGAGAAGTTATGTAAGGTGGACTATGATCGGGTAGCATGTGGAATAGTCCTAGAGGGTATTGTCTCGAGAATTAGTGATGAGGATCGTATGGGCATGGAGGTGATGATCACTGAGGAGGAGGTGTTGAAGGCGATACAGGGTCAGAGGTTAGGGAAATCTCCAGGAATAGATGGGATCCCTGGTGATTTTTATGTTGCTCATTGGGAGGTCTTGAGGGAGATGCTAGTTCGGGTCTTTAATAGCATGAAATCTGGGGGCGATATGGGGGAAGATCAACGTACTGGGATTGTGGTGCTTGTACCCAAGAGAAAGCATAGTGAGTCTTTGGGAGCGTATCGTGCAATAACGTTGTTTTGTTCTGACTACAAGATTTTTGCGCGTGTTGGCGAATCGGATGAAGGTAGTTTTATGTCACATACTAGAGGGTGGGCAGTATGGTGTTCCCGGACGTAGTATGCGGGCGGGGCATAGGAGAATTAGGAGTTTTGTGGAGGGTCGAAAAGGGGGAGGAGTCGTAGGGCTTGACTGGGAAACAGCTTATGATCGTGTCAACAGGGATGTATTGCAGGAAATACTTAGAAGGCAGGGGTTTGGTGATGAAATAGTGGGATGGGTAAGGACATTGTATGCAGGGGTTCAGGTGCGAGTGCAGGTAAATGGGCGGGTGGGGGTTATGGTGGGTATGGAGCGGGGGCTGGGACAGGGGTGTCCCCTGTCGCAGCTCCTGTTTGCATGCTTGCAGGACCCCTTTTATCGGTTGGTGTCTGAGGGTGTCCGGGAAGCGGGCGAGGACAGTGATTGGGCACCAGGGATCATTGGGTATGTTGATGATACATCCATTTTGGTAGGAAGTGAGGAGGGGTTGAGTGTTATCAATAGGATGATAGAAGTTTTTGGGTCAGCTTCTGGCATGAGGGTTAATAGGGAAAAATCACATTTATTGGAGGTGGGGTCTTGGGTAGGGGGAACGTTGGGGCATAGGTATGGGTGGGTCACTGTAAATAGACTTAAGATTTGTGGGGTAACCTTTTGCAATGAAGCTAGAGTAGCACGTGAAATTAATTCCACTACGGTTGTGGAAGGGGCTTTGAGTAGGATGGCGGGTTGGAGAGCGGGGGATTTTACATTATTGCAACGAACGGTGGTTATTAATACGTTGGTGTATAGCAAACTTTGGCATGTGGCGCGTGTATCCTCTCATGGAGAGGGATGTACTGCGGCTGCAGGCTAGAGTCTTGCGATTCATTTGGGGTTTTGGTAAGCACTGGTTAAAGAAGGAGGTGGTGATGACAAGGGTGGCATTAGGGGCTTGGGGTTGATACCTTTGGGTAGGAGGTTGCAGGGTCTTTTCGTTAAGCAGGAAATTGTGGTGAGGGGAGGGTGCGTGGCGCAAAGGTAGATAGGATAATGAGGGAGTTAAGGAGGTGGTGGAGTGGGCGGGAACTGCTGAGATGTGAGGCGATATTGCGAGTTCTGTTAGTGGCGCGTGAGCCGGGTGGGATTAAGGTTAGTAAGCTGGATAGGGTAGGGATGGAAGAGGGGGCAGTATTGGGTGAGGAAACTTTCCCAATGTACGATTGGCGAAAGGTGTGGGTTTTTTAGGAGATTACGGTTGCCATCTAGGGTACGTGAGACTGGGTTTCGGTTTTTGCATGGCATCTTGGCCTCTAAAGCTCTCTTGTTTGTAATGGGTTTGGCGAGGGAGGGTAGCTGTATCAGATGTGGGATGCCTGATACAGCGTATCATGCTGTGTATTTTTGCGGGTGCCTGGGAAGGGTTAGGGAATGGTTTGGCCAAGTTCTTCGTATGGTGGGGGGAGGGGGTGTTATGACCTTGCGGGCTTTAAGCTTAGATGTGGGGGGTTGTACAAACGACGTTCGACGTGCGGTCATGTATCTTGTTTTAGATTTTTTGCATGTGTCGTGGGGTATGAGGGAGGTTAGGAGTGAGGTACGGATAAGGGCTCTGGCGGGCCGTTTTTATAGAACAAGGTGTAGAAATCAGTGTTTGTATGGGAGGGCGTGGTCGGGTTTTTCCCTGAAGGGTATTGCCTCCTCATGATGGGTCTTTTGTTGGGGGGTAGTAGAGGATGAGGAATACTTAAGGGGGCTGGTTTCCCAGAAGGGGGGTTTGTGTGTGTGTGTGTTGGTAGGTGTGTGCGATCTTGGGTTGGAGTTGGGTGGGGGTGGTAGGTGTGGGGTGGGAATGGGTTGGGGAGAGTTGTGCATCTGGTTTTTGACTTTTGACCTTTTTTATGCAGGGGCATAGGGGAGGGGGGTTGTTTATGACTTTGACGGGTGAGTGAATGGTATTGCTTTTTGACTTAGACTTTGGGATGGGGTTTTGTTTTTCATGGTATGATTGGGGGATTCCCTCTCTGCTTCAGTTATGAGGTTAGGGTGGTGGTTAGGAGGGGTATTGTAACGTGTCACATATATGGAACACTGTTAATTGTAATCTGGTGGAATGCTGCGTGGGTGGCTATTAGGCCTCATGTTTAATAATGTTTAATTTGTTGTTTTGCCCTTTGTGGTAACGTTTTTTTTTCCGGAGTTGTGGAAATTAGTCTCACTGTAGTTTTTAGTATATCCTTATTTTTTTTTTTATATTTTATTGAAAACCATACATGAATACATCAGAAACCAAATACACCACACAAAAGAACATCACCTTACATATCCCACTAACAACATATAGTTCACAGACAGGAGCAGCTAGGTCTTTCATTATGAACAGAAACCCTAGAGCAAAATTCCACATGACACAAAGTACATAATGTACAACATATATTAGATGAAGGTGAAACAAGCCATTCCCGCCCATAGCGACCTCCCCCCTTTAAGGACAGGACATGGAACAACTGGTCCCTCATACAGGACTAATTGACACCTTAACACATAACTTATACCAACCTACACCCTATCCCGTACCTTATCCCTGTATATTCTCTCTATAAAATAAAAAACTTATATAATTCACACACCTAGTGCCGGTTAGCACCCAAATCACATCAAAAGCAAATTACCCTTGACACTACGTATGAAAATAAAAAGTCACCTAGTCAAAATGCTACAAAATTAACAATTATTTACAAAACTATAACACACTAGAAAGTGTCTGTTATACAAGAAGCTCACAACACTGAAGCTATACACTTACAAAAATATATGACATGGACAATATAGAAATAATCATGCTTATTAACACATCCAACCTCGTCAAAATATATCAAAGAGTTAATATATCATCATATATATGTGTCCTGACGTATCGGGTCATAGCCCGATGCACCTGAATATAAAATAGAGGGTTTACCTTTAGACCTGACATATCTCCTCCCCACAGATTGCAAATCACCCTGTTCAGTTATAGGATCCGTATCAATATCCAGCACTCCCCGTACCCCACTGGTTCCGCTCACACTGTTAGGTGACCTTTGCTTAACGTCCACCAAAGCCTTTTTACAATTCCTCTGAGCTGGTGTGAGAACATCGTCCTCCTCCATAATCATGGCTCTCTTCCTAGATCCAAAACTAACCTCCATATCAGGTCCCCTATCTTCATTATGTACCATTACTGGCACCTTTTGCACACTCAGATTGGTAATCTCAGGACAGTTGTCCCCCAGTCCGTCCACCACACACAGTATCTCCTCCACCGTCTCATTCGAGCCCACCTGCACCTGACGTTGCGAGCCGTCCAACAGCCCACACAGCATCTCTGGGATCTCTTCCACAATACCTAAATCCAGCTCTACATCCGCATTCTCCACTTTTTGCTCCACTGTCCTTTGCACGTCATCCGGTAGTGTCTGACACACATCCACCGATGCCTGCACAATATCACTCCACTTTGCAGTTCCTCTCACGCCCACACCGTCCATCTGTCTCTGTGTGCCTTCATCCACAGCCCCAACAGTATGCCTGTCATCCTGTCTCCTCCCCTGTCGCTTAGCACACTCAGCTGCAATGTGATCATATGAGCTACATATACGACAAGTTCTACGTTGACCCACATAAGTGACGTAAACCTGCGTTCTAAAGTCAGGCAACACTACGTAGGAAGGTATGGCCCTCCTCAGCGTCATTTTCAAATTGAAAGATCCCTCCGGTGTTCCTTCGTAGAAACCGTCGGACCATCTACCCATGACTGCATAATGAATGATTCCATAAACCTTAAAGGCCTCTCTCACATCATGTTCGTCGGCCTCAAACGGTAGGTTACGTATACGAATCCAAGTATATTGTCGTGATACATCTTTCAATTTAACCTCCACCGACTCGTTGACCTGTAGACGTCTATCCTCAAACGTGTCAACAAGCGTCTCATACACCTGTGTTGTCATTAGCTTCACGAAGATTCTCACACTGCCGTTGAGGGCTATGCCGTAAATATCGCCCTTGTCGATGCCATACGTGTCTCTAATGATAGCTGGTAACAGGAGAGTTGCGTTATTTGGATAAATAGCCCCACGAACAAGCTCCACACAGTGTTAATGCGCCGTCGATACTGCTCCGCCATCCTGCTTTGAAAACAAGTAGTTACCACTGCTCCACAAGAGGGCAGACCAGACCACCTGCCACGGCCAAGGCTGGGCAGCGAGTCCGTATATCCTTATACATGTAGTAATTTATTTGTGTCATGATTTGAAGTAAGTTGACGATAAAAATTACTTTTATGTAGGTCCTTGTTGGGCCATTCTTATTGTATAAACATAAGAACATAAGAACATAAGAAAGGAGGAACACTGCAGCAGGCCTGTTGGCCCATTCTAGGCAGGTCCTTCACATTCCATCCCACTAACAGAATATTTGTTCAACCTAATTTTCAATGCTACCCAAGAAATAAGTTTTGATCATTTTATTTACTCATGTGCAATTCCCACTCAAATCCAACCCCTTTCACTCATGAATTTATCCAACCTAAATTTAAAACTACCCAAGGTCCTTGCTTCAATAACCCTACTAGGCAGACTGTTCCACTCATCAACTACCCTATTTCCAAACCAATACTTTCCTATATCCTTTCTAAATCTAAACTTATCTAACTTGAATCCATTATTGCGGGTTCTCTCTTGGAGAGATACCCTCAAGACCTTATTTATATCTCCTTTGTTAATACCCATTTTCCACTTGTATACCTCGATCATGTCTCCCCTCATTCTACGTCTTACAAGTGAATGTAATTTAAGGGTCTTCAATCTTTCTTCGTAAGGAAGATTTCTAATGCTATGTATTAATTTAGTCATTCTACGCTGAATGTTTTCTAACGAATTTATGTCCATTCTGTAATATGGAGACCAGAACTGAGCTGCGTAATCTAGGTGAGGCCTTACTAATGATGTATAAAGCTGTAATATAACCTCTGGACTTCTGTTGCTAACACTTCTTGATATAAATCCCAGTAATCTATTTGCCTTATTACGTACGCTTAGGCATTGCTGTCTTGGTTTAAGGTTGCTGCTTACCATCACCCCCAAGTCCTTCTCGCAATCTGTATGGCTAAGTTCTACGTTATTTAACTTATAAGTGCTTGGGTTATGGACACTCCCGAGCTTTAGAACCTTGCATTTATCTACATTGAACTGCATCTGCCACTTTTCTGACCACGAATTAAGTTTGTCTAAATCTTCCTGAAGTTCTATGACATCTATGTTTGAATCAATTATCCTACCTATCTTCGTGTCGTCGGCGAATTTGCTCATATCACTAGTAATTCCCTCATCAAGGTCATTGATATATATTATAAATAACAATGGGCCTAAGACTGATCCCTGTGGAACACCACTTGTTACAAGTCCCCATTCGGATTTAACCCCATTTATGCACACTCTCTGCTTCCTATTGGTGAGCCATGACTCGATCCATGACAGCACTTTTCCCCCAATGCCATGAGCTGCCACTTTCTTTAACAGTCTCTGGTGCGGTACTCTATCAAAAGCCTTACTAAAGTCTAAATAAACAATATCGAATTCTTTATCGTGATCAACAGCCTCAAAAGCTTTACTGAAGAAGGTTAATAAATTAGATAGGCAGGAACGGCCCCTCGTGAATCCATGCTGGGTATCATTAATCAAATTATGGTTATCTAGATGGCTTCTAATAATATCAGCTATTGACTCTAGTAATTTGCCTACAATTGAGGTCAGGCTTATTGGGCGGTAGTATCAGTCTACCGTACCCCAGTCATGGGGTTTTGTTTTTAGTTGTAAGTTTGTAATCTGTATAATGTTCATAGGCTTTTATTTGTCATTTCATTGAAATATTAAAAAGAATAACTAGGGAGGGGGTGGGGGTTTGGGATAGATTTGATTTTACTTAGTTTATAAAGTTTGTAATGGTGTGGAAAATGTCGATGGTCACTTGAATTTTGTCAGTTATATATTGATTTATGTATATTTTGTATAAGGTCTCTTGTCATACAAGTACATTGTATATGTTGTACGAAGACTGAGGTGTTATATATTGTTAGAAGGGATGTCATAAGACATTATATTTATGCTATGTTTCGGATCCATGTTTGTAAAACTGTATGGTTCTTAATTAAAATATAAAAAAAAAAAAAAATATGAGGAGAAAATGGGTAGGCTGTAGGACTCTTCCCACACTTCCAATACTAAAGATGTGTGATTTTGCCGCCGAAACAGCTAGTTTATTGAGCACCTCTCGTCCATTTTTTGTGGACGGAC
The DNA here is from genome assembly GCA_009830355.1 of Cherax destructor. Lineage (NCBI taxonomy): Eukaryota > Metazoa > Arthropoda > Malacostraca > Decapoda > Parastacidae > Cherax > Cherax destructor. The sequence continues at coordinate 47,159 of WNWK01000546.1, forward strand.
GTGCAAGGACATACACAAGAGATAGGAACTAGAGATACATAGTCCTCCCCACCAACTCCATTTCCTAACACGTTTCCAACATTTTTTCTAATACCTCATGTCGAGTATCCACCTCCACATCCACCACCATCAAGGACATTACCAGTAACAGACAGGACAAGCTTCAATCCACTGCAGGGGTATACACAATCCCTTGTAATGACTGCAGCAAATTATACGTCGGTGAAACATCCAGAGACCTCCAAACACGCATTTCAGAACACCAGTACGCAGGTAGATCTGACGACCCAAGAAATGCCTGTGTTCAACACCGAAATTTACACAACCATTTAATCAACTACAGAAACGCAAGACTCATCGCCAGAGAAGACAACACTCAATACCGAAGAATCCTGGAATCATCACTTATCTGTATATCCAACAACTTCAACCAGAACAACGGCTTCTACAACATAGCTGAACCTATTGCCAAGAAACTTCTTCAACGCTATCCCACATAGAACTCAAGAATGGAACACTGCAGGTCCTTTAAGTCGCACAAGGTTTTAAACTATCACACTACTTTTAAAACTGTCACATGCAGCTTTCTCCATCTGACCCAGCATTCTCCACCTGACTATATTCTATAAATATTCATGTTACTCTTTTTCCAGGTAGATCTGTGACTCGATAAAGCCCACTGCATGGGCGAAACGTTGTCAATAAAGGATCACATTATTCTTCTTATGTGTTTATTTTTCCATTGTGTCGGTATATTATACCATTTATTTCCATCCAGATAGGAACTAGGCTCCATGGCCCGAGTACATTAATTGAGACAGTTTTTGCAAAGCAGCTGACCAGAGATGCATATCATGCTAAGGCAGCGCATGAGCGCAGGTGAAGTATCTGTCAGCAAGTACCTTTGAAAAATGGACAACTAGCCAGTGCATTAGCACTGCTCATCAATTGCGATGCAATTAAATTCTCGTACGTGAATGTACTGATAAATCAAAGCGCTAAGCTGACTAGGGTCATGCAGGAATGTACTGATAAAGCCACTGGTGGGCGAAACGTCTACAAATAAAGATACCCAGATGTTGCATATGTGGGTAATTCTTCAGCAAGTAAAGGGTTATATACAAGCAAATTCTCAGCATACACACACACTGAAGGACGTACACAGTGTACATATCCCGTGAGCATTAAAATATCTACCGAGTTGTATTTTTTTTTTGGACGAGTGTAAAAAGTTGGAGGTGTTCAGTCTCCTCACAAAGACTTGCTAGCCACAAACCTCTTATGAATATCCTCTGCCAGCAATAACCTGTGGTCAGGGAGCTGGCAGCAAGCCTCAAGTATCAATTTACATGACTAGAGGTTTATGAGAAGCATTTGGGTCTCCGCCACCCCCCGCATTTTTACATGATTCTTTATCAACACAAGAGTATATTTAAACAGTGAAAATGCTGCACAAGTGAATGGATCACAAATAATTTAACCTAGATGCTATTTAATGCAATCTATTGGCAGCAAAATACATTATCAGTAAGCCACATTATCATCAGTAGGCTACAACTGCTATTAAAAACTATAGTTACTGAATAAGAGTGAAAAATAAGCTATCTACATAGTCTATGTCTAACAAAATTCCTCAAGATGACAATAAAATTAGAATTCTTCAATTCCTGTGCTTTATCGTTTGCTTAGTTGCTGGCCACGTAATCCTTGAGTAACTTTGATATGCATTTGGCAAGTTTTCACTTGGAAGGAATTTGGATACACCCACACAAGTGGTGTAGCCGACAACATATATAACCGAGGTTTGAGAGTCTTGTGTTTAGTGTGTTTACGAAGCACCTCTGGCCCAGGATCTGTAAGTGATCATAATGCGAGTGGTGAAGTGTTACCTTTGATATTTCGAGAGTTTCTCTACTCTGAGCCCGGCCATGGGCCAGGCTCGTCTGGTGCTTGTGTGTGTGTATTTAACCTCGCCTGGGTAAGACTACATGGATCTTCTTACCCCGTGACAGAGTTCAGTAGTGTCTGGTATAATTGCATAATTTGACTAGACTACACATTCTAAGAGGCCGATCCATAACTTCATTGCATTAATTCTATGACTTGAGAAAGCCTGAGGGTCTGACCACTTCAAGACGAAGTCTTCCTGGATGATAAGCTGAAAAAGTCTGTGTTTACATATCTGCTGCTGCCACTGGATTCTATATTTATCCATTGACAGTTCACTGCGAATCTAGTGTTAGTCTTCAGGGACTGGTATAACACAGCAGAAACCATCGATTGATAAAATTACACTTGTGTAACATTTGGGTATCTTTATCCCCCAGAATTAAGACGCCTAGATGTTCCACAAGTCATTTATCAACATTGGGTTTCCAGAATCAGTAATAGAAATTAGTGGTTGACCTGTGTGTGATCGGGCCAGAGTTCGTCTGTGGAAAGTGCCCCTTGGGGGTTTAGCACTTAGTTTTGATTGTAATAATATGGGAGGTACCTCAGGCAGTGGACCCCAAGATTACAGCTTTATTTTTCTTTAAATACAGAGAACTAAATTCGAAATTTCCCCGTCAAAAGCGTTGACTAATAAATATATACTGGATTTTTTTTTATAGTTGTGGTCAAATTTTCATGATTAATGTCGCAGATTCAAGTTTATACATTAAATGGAAACATGGAGGTTTAAAGTTGGCATATACATAACATAAACCACTTTAGGAGACCCAATAGCAGTGGTAGACAGAGTAGACTAGTTAATAGACCAACGATGTCACCAACTCAAGCACCCACCCAGGTGAAGTCTAATTATCAAAATAGTATATATATAGTACAGACAGGATGGCAAGCAAGACACAGGTAACAATTAGGCATCTTTATTCCGAAACTTTTCGCCTACACAGTAGGCTTTTTCAGTCAAAACTATGTCTTCAAGAGTGATGGACTGATTACATAGTTTTCACGTCTACTGCTCCTGCCTACTGTCTGTACTCGACTGAAGAAGTCTTCCGTGTAGGCGAAAAGTTTCGGAGTCAAGATGCCTAGCTACTGTCTATGCGTCTCACAAAGTGAAGTCTCCAAGAGACGACAAATATAAAAGACATGACCAATGTTTAATATATTATTAGGATGCATTTCGCTCTTATTGAACGAAACCCACACCCTAAAATATTCTTAACCTTGAACATGTCTCATACATATGTCGGTATAATACATCTTGAACGATACATTAAAAACATAACAAAACAGTTTTACCACACGACCACCAGCATCCATATTTATACAAGTAAATGGCAATTAAGTCTCATTACCTAAGTGATCGCAGGAGATGTGGTGTTGAGGTCACTGTAGCCGCAGGTGTCGAAAATACACATCAAGGCACTTGTTGACCAGCAGGCAGAATAACCCCATTAGGGCAGCATGCTTCCTCACAGACAATAATAGATTCACTGGTACGTAACACACCTATTATCCACTACGATACCACAAGCATCACCTGTTCGATTACCGACAAAGAGGAAATAACTTCACACTTAAATCCACACTGCCACAAACTGCTTTTCTACGCAGTGACATTGGCGTGTCCAAGAGGCTAACAGATGCTTGTTACCCAGCCAAGACTGACCCATACCCCCAGCCATCACCTGTCACAACACTTCATGCCCTCCACCAACACTTCATGCCCTGCACCGACACTTTCTTGTGGAATCATCTATGCTATGTCCAAAATTTTACACGGTCAAATTCATTGTTTTAACGTGATGTATTTTAGTTAAGCAGTACTTATGAATATGCAGTATTTATATATAATGTATAAATGCTAGACAATTGCAAACGAGCGATCAAACAAGTATAAAGTAGTTTCTTCCTTAAATATATATTTTTTTTTCATTTATGATACTTTAAAAATTAATGATTTTGTACCAAAGGAACACTAGGAAACTTACCTAACCTTATTATAAATAAGAGCAATTTAATATAGCCTAATCCAGCTAAATATATTTGATATAAGTTTATAATAATTTAATAATAAATAAACACAATGAAATATATTATTTTTTCGTTAGGCTCAGAATGATTTTTGCCAAATTATTGCATGCACAAATTTTCGCTTGCCTTATTCGGCCCGATATATATATATATATATATATATATATATATATATATATATATATATATATATATATATATATATATATATATATATATATATATATATATTTAGTAAACACAATCATTATTTTTTTTAGTCTGTATTATCAAAAGATAATAAAAATATGTTGTTTATTGTACATGTACAAACACGTCGCAGGTTTCTCTGGGTTTTGAAACCAGACCCCCGGTTCGAATTTCTGAAAAAGCCTGTGGATCGTTACAAACGCCCATTATGTCCTCACAGTTCATAAATAACTAACTTTGGCACTATTAATTTATCACTGATTAACAACTATAGATTGAAACTTTTTATAGTAAGGAAATTTTCAGTTCGGAATCTTAAAAGTATTAATCGTTAATTTTTTATATATATTCTGACGACGATGTTAATAACACATTACTTTTAATTTAAAGAATCTATTGTTTTCAAAATAAAATAAATTTTACGGTTGGGTTTAGTCCTGACTTTTTCTTCGACTGCAGACCTTCATCTCACCAGCTATTCTTCGTCTGTCCCATCTTTCCCCTCGCCCCTAGTGGGTCCTTACCTGTGAGTCCTTGAACTGAATAAAATAATCCATCGTGTTCTTTAGGTATGGTGACCCTTGTGGCTTTAGCGCTTAGTTCTGAATGTATTATTACTGATCTACGTATAATAGTTCTCAAGATGTACAAATATTTAGTTTCCACTTTCCTTTGCAGTTATCCTCTAGGGGAATCCACGAACTACCATCATGTGTGACGAGGAGGAGCTGGCTGCCCTTGTGGTCGACAATGGCTCTGGCATGGTCAAGGCCGGCTTCGCTGGTGACGATGCTCCCCGTTCTGTATTCCCCTCCATCGTCGGCCGTGCCCGTCACCAGGGTGTGATGGTCGGCATGGGTCAGAAGGACGCCTACGTTGGCGACGAGGCCCAGAGCAAGCGTGGTATTCTCACTCTCAAATACCCTGTGGAACACGGCATCATCACCAACTGGGACGACATGGAGAAAATCTGGTACCACACCTTCTACAATGAACTTCGTGTTGCCCCTGAGGAGTCCCCCACAATGTTGACTGAAGCTCCTCTCAACCCCAAGGCCAACCGTGAGAAGATGACACAAATCATGTTTGAGAACTTTAATACTCCCGCTGTTTACGTTGCTATCCAGGCTGTGTTGTCCCTGTATGCCTCTGGTCGTACCACTGGTCTGGTGTGTGACTCTGGTGATGGTGTCACTCATACTGTTCCCGTCTATGAAGGTTTCGCCCTTCCCCATGCCATCCTTCGTCTTGACCTTGCTGGTCGTGACCTTACCAACTACCTCATGAAGATCATGACTGAGCGTGGCTACTCCTTCACCACCACAGCTGAGCGTGAGATTGTTCGTGACATCAAGGAGAAGCTTGGCTATGTTGCTCTTGATTTTGATAATGAGATGAATGTGGCTGCTGCTTCCTCCTCTCTGGACAAGTCCTACGAGCTTCCTGATGGTCAGGTCATCACCATTGGTAATGAGCGTTTCCGTGCTCCTGAGGCTCTCTTCCAGCCTTCCTTCCTGGGTATGGAATCTGCTGGTATCCACGAAACCGTCCACAGCTCCATCATGAGGTGCGACATTGACATCAGGAAGGACCTGTTCGCTAACAATGTCATGTCTGGTGGTACCACCATGTACCCTGGTATTGCTGACCGCATGCAGAAGGAAATCACTGCTCTGGCTCCTGCTACCATCAAGATCAAGATCATTGCTCCTCCCGAGCGTAAGTACTCCGTCTGGATCGGTGGTTCCATCCTTGGATCACTGTCCACCTTCCAGACCATGTGGATCACCAAGGAGGAGTACGATGAGTCCGGTCCCAGCATCGTCCACCGCAAGTGCTTCTAAACGCAACATTACCTAAAATTCTCTTTCTGATAAAATTTTTGACTTCAAATATATGTTATAATATGAGTAAAATATAGATATATTTTATATTATACTAATTTTACCTTTCCTAACATATTCATTTATGAATTATCTGCTGCACCTTTGTCCAAGGCTTGTCCTTTTTATAGGCTATTGTGGTTATCGAAATATTACATTCTAAAATGAAAAAAAAAACTATACTTCTGGGTCATTTAGGACCCACAACTGTGGTTAGTTTCTCATATACTGCTTGGGAGTCACGAGCCATGTAATCTGCAAATATGTACGTAAAACATTTACCTGAGTTCCCCTTTTATACACTTGCTTCCTTTGTGTGAAGGAGACCATACATAAAATGTTCTTGCACAAGAGGACGAGTGTGAGTCTGCTGGTGTCTGTCCACTCAATGATATTAATCATATATTTTGTTACTGAGGACCCCGACTCTTTGAAGGAGCCTGCCAGCCTGTCCCTACTGCAGGTTACAATGACAACAGAATATTGTCATTTCAATGCTAAAAATACTTGAAATTCCCCAGGAAAATTAGATTTATCTGGAAGGAATTTAAAGACCCAAGGTCCAGCTTCTGCTTTCAATAAGCCCTACTAGGCAGAGACGTGTTCCACTCATCAATCTACCCTTAATTTCAGTCAAAGCAGACTACTTCACGTATATCCTGTTCTAAATCTAAAACTTATGGCTAACTTGAAAATCAGATTATTGCGGTGTTTCTGACTCTTTGAGAGATATGTCCTCAAGACCTTATTTATATCCTTGTTAATACCCATTTTCCACTTGTATACCTCGATCATGTCTCCCTCATTCTACGTCTTACAAGTGAATGTAATTTTAGGGTCTTCAATCTTCTTCGTAAGGAAGATTTCTAATGCTATATTAATTTAGTCATTCTCGCTGAATGTTTTCTAAGAATTATGTCCATTCTGTAATATGGAGACCAGAACTGAGCTGCGTAATCTAGGTGAGGCCTTACTAATGATGTATAAAGCTGAATATAACCTCTGACTTCTGTTGCTAACACTTCTTGATATAAATCCCAGTAATCTATTTGCCTTATTACGTACGCTTAGGCATTGCTGTCTTGGTTTGTTGCTGCTTACCATCACCCCCAAGCCCGACTCTTTGAAGGAGCTCTGTCCATCGTGTCCCAACTCTTTGAGACAGGTTACTAATAGACAAAACCATTATTCTGTTCTGTGTTTTCGTTTAATATTGAGCCCCAGGAAGAAAACCTTATTGGAGAGGACATTATAGCCCCTGGGGCTTCCAGCTCTCCTGCTGCTTTTTTGCAAAATAAAAGCAAAGAACCCTATCCATGCATCCCTCTGCGCCCTCCAGTGCTGGATTTGTTAGTTTACCTTAACGGTTCACGTATTTATCTTCTCTCTCAGTATATTTCAAGTCAGGATAAGCAGTTTAAGTATGGCGTAGCAGACAAGTGGCTATAGAAATACACAACAAAAATGAAGACCTTTATTAGTACAAGGCCTCACCTACACGAGATTTTGTTTTCGATGAAATCTTATGTAGGCGTAATGTTGTAGTAATAAAGATCTCCATTTGCTGTATGTGCCTCTTCTGACCTCTTTATTGCATGAAGTTATTGATGGTCAGGCTGGTGGTGGAGCACATACGTAAAACAGCTAATGTTGATCTCTTCGTTATAAGTCGTTGAGCCAAGTAAAGGACCTCCTGAAACAATAAATTTTACTACTAATGCTGTTGTTGTTCTTATTCCCTAAAACCCTTTATCTGTTCTCGCTGACAGCTCCACCTTTTGACACATATTTTGTCAGCCACAGTTTTTTTTACACTGACTTTGCTTATACTTTTCTTTAGCATCCCGTAGCCTGATGGGCAATGCTCACGCCTAACACACTCAATGTCCATGGTTCGTTTCCTGGCCGGGTGGAAACATTGGGCGTGTTTCCTTACAGCTGTTGTCCCCGGTTACCTAGCAAGCAAGTAGGTACCTGGGTATTAGTAGATAGGTGTGGGTGGCATCCTGAGGGACAAGACTGAGTGAACCCAATGACGCAGTGACTTTCATATCCTGGGTGGCTAATCTCCGAGGTTAAAAAAATCCGAACAAAATCTTATCTGCCTCTGCCTCTGACATACTCTTCACCCTCGCTGGTCTCTGGTCAGGCATATTACACCTTCATCCTACCCTGCAGCGTCATATGACCCTAGATCAGTGGTCCTTGACCATCCCACACAAGTGGGCCATATCTGATGGTCAAATGTGTGATGAGGGCCGCACGGTGTTGTTGACACTGGTGTGGCACCTACACAGAAGTGAATTCATAATTTCCTGTGAGGGCCGCATCCATTTCCTAGAAGGGTCACATGCGGCCCTCGGGCCACATGTTGGGGACCCCTGCCTTAGTGAATCTAGCGCTTAGCTATGATTTTAATAATAATGTCCTTATTTCCTTCGACTTGATGCACTGAACCCGATTGCAACACCCGTGTGCAACACCCGTGTGCAATACCCGGGTATCTCGATTGTTTTTAATTTAATACAAAGATTATATACAGAAGACAGAGCAACGTGTTTGGTACCTAAGTTTTCATTAATCTGAGAGGGGAAACATCGTCGCAATAAAGATACCCAGGTGTTGTAAGATACCCAGGTGTTGAAAGAAAGATACCCAGGTGTTGAAAGAAAGATACCCAGGTGTTGAAAGAAAGATACCCAAGTGTTGAAAGTCGTAAACTCAAATAGGTAAACAATAGATCTGGCATCGCGTTCACCTTCATCCTGCCAGACGTAAGAACATCTTTCATGGAGGGAGGTACCTTGATGCCACCGGAGGGGGGGAGAGGAGGCTCTTGATCCTGCGAAATGGACTCTATCCTTACCCAAGGATCGGACCTGAAAGCATTCCCCAAGGTGCAATATAACCCATACTGGTTTAGCTTGGTCAAGTGCTCCTTTACCCTCTCTTCAAACACAAAAACCTTATGGTTAAAAATGGTATAAAATACAGAGTTGATAATTAAGACACATGTGCAATAATCAGTCCAATAACCTTCGAGAAAAAGGATTTGAGGGGATCAGTCCCTCAGCCTGAAGAAGAGCTTAGTTCCATGTGTCTTAAGCATCAAAAACCTACTATCCCATAAGGATAGAGGATAGACAAAATCCTGGGACAGGCCAGCCTGATACAGTTGATTATATCAATGTTTTTCTACGCCACTGCCTCCAGAACACACTACCACGAGTGCCTGTCTTCATCAACAACTGTAAACCAATCCTAAAACTAGCAAGATAGTGCACTGTCCACTGTATTAAAAAAAAGGTGCCTTTGTAGTCTCGATGGGGCCTATGCTAACCTTTCTAGTATGTACAGAAAAAAATAATTCAACACACATTTCGACCTAAACTTTGAGTTTCCCAGCTGAGCTCTATAGCTAATTTATTGACCTAGATTCTGGTGAGTTGTGTATATTTGTGTTTATACACCGAGAGGGGTGTATCTCACACTGTAAATACACCGAGAGGTGTGTATCTCTCAGTGTGTATATACCGAGAGGTGTGTATCTCTCAGTGTGTATACACCGAGAGGTGTGTATCTCTCAGTGTGTATACACGAGAGGTTAATATCTCTCGATCAATATACACTGAGAGCATTAATTTAATCTACATTAGGGTAAACACAGCCTTGATGGTACTCGCGTAGCCAATAGACTCTTGACCTCAAAACCAACCACGTCAACACTCGCTCGTTAAAACGTAAACACACGGGTAAGATGAAGGTGTGGGAAGACAATAAAACAATTTAAAGATAAAACAAGACTGAGAGCGTAAATTGCAACTGGCTGCTGCTGGAGGGATATAGTTGTGAAGTAGATAAGGGAAGAGGCAGGATGTAAACAAACAATACGAACTGATAAGAAAATGTTTATGTCGTGAACTCACAGGTTAGATTCATGGGTAGATCAATCTATTATAGGAAGAATATGAGGCTTCGTTGTTTGCTAAATTAGGAACAAATGGGAAAATACGGTCGCAGGTAATACAAAGGTGGTCACTCGTCTCTTAGAGGTCCTTTATAAATCTATCTATCTCTCCGAAGTTAGATTTCAACAGCAGGAATCGTAAAGGAGGTCTGCGAGAAAGTTTTGATAGATTATTTTTCGAATAACCTGGGATGTTGCTGTAAGGTGACGCAGTGTTACTGCGTGTTAACGCAGTGTTACTGCGTGTTACACCACGAGGAATATATATTGGTGATGGTCACTTATTTACGCTTGAGATGGGGGCTGGGCAGGGTTACGTAAAGTCAAACACAAAAACAAATGGAATCCGCCCACTGCCACACTTGGCTCTCATCCAGGCTCTTGAGTAGTCCATGTAAGGAGAGCAAAAATGTGACTCATGTACTATTACAAATAACCTTACTTGTTTTGGATGACATTCTCAAGCGAAATTTAACAGGTGATTCGTGGAAAAGGGACGCAGGGGGTAGATTTGTAGTTTTTCCTGGTCTTGTGTATTGTTGTGTTGATTATTTAGCTTATTTAGTGTTCTTACGTACGCCATCTGGTATGATTCATGAGCTGGATGAGTATTCAAGGATTCTGTCGGATGAAGTGCGGGCCAATGACTGTTGTTTATATAAAACTTAAATATATTTGGGATTAAACGCTGGCAAAAAATAACACTACGAGGTTTTAGCTCTGTGTGTTCCTTATATAAAGAGAAGGCATTGGCCGGGTCGACTTAGTCGTCACTAGAGTTTACAGAAGTTCACAGTAAGTTGGTCTAGTGCTGATACATAAATAACCCGCATATAGAAGAAAGGTGCTTACGACGACGTTTTGGTCCGACTTGGACCATTTACAAAGTCACTTATGTGACTTTGCTAAACTAGTGTGACTTTGTAAATGGTCCAAGGCGGACCGAAACGTCGTAGTAAGCTCCTTTCTTCTATGTGTGGGTTATTTGTGTATTGTTTCAGTCACGGTATTATGGTTGTTTGTTATTTCTAGCTGCTGATGGTGATGTAAATTTGTATATCATAATAACCGAGCCAGCTGAGGCACCTTCAGCAAACAGAAGACTCGATAACCGGTAACTGTGCAAGAGTGTCTGACACTCTTAAGAAGTTTTCTGATCCTGCTTAACCCCACATCCAGTGCCATGTTCGGGTCGAGACATTGTTTACTCCCATCTTAAGTGATCAGAGGACAAAACCACGGAACGGGTGAGGCTTGAACCCATAGCAAGTGAGTCCTAAAACTTAAAGGTCATGGGTTCGGGCTCCACTAGCTCCTTCATTTGTCTCCAATCGTGTTATTACAACTTCGTGAATAAGAGGATCAAGTCTCTCAAGTAGGATCGAGCTTCCAGCACTTCACTCTTCCCCAGACCCAGTATACCAACGAAAGTTAATACTGAGTGTTAGCAATAAAAACAAAAATATGCTTTTATAATTAAAGATCTATTTTAAGTGAAAACGAAAAAAAAAAATTTTCACAGTAAATACACATTTCTTATTGAGTTTTCAGGAGATTTTTAAAATTTCTCTTTTCGCGATCTCCATTGTGGTGAGGTGTGGCTCAAAGAGGAGCAATGAAATTGTCAATTTAAAAAAATGTCTATTTTGCATTTAGTTTTGCCGTCTTAGTTCAGCTAAGAGGTGGCACTGACCCTGACTGAAATTCAGTTTAGAAAAATGCTTTATCTGCTAAAATATTTAGTTGGACGCGCTTTATATTAGTAATTTTCTGCATCGGTTATCTCAGAAATTATATGTTGCCTTAAAGTCTTTTTAAAAAAGTATAGAACCTGAGTAAGAAACATATTTCACATCGCGGGGATAGAACCCGCGATCAAAGAGTCACGAATACCACTCATACAAGCGTATCTTGTATTTCATGGCTATAGAATGGCTTGTTAATACTCATGAATATATCATTTAGAGCTTTTCACTATATTTTCAGAAGAGTTTGACAACCTACAACCATGTGTGACGAAGAAGAAGTAGCCCTAGTGGTGGACAATGGCTCTGGTCTTTGCAAGGCCGGCTTCGCTGGTGACGACGCTCCCCGCTCTGTCTTTCCTTCAATCGTCGGCCGCGCTCGTCACCAGGGTGTGATGGTCGGTATGGGTCAGAAGGACGCCTACGTCGGTGATGAGGCCCAGAGCAAGAGAGGTATCTTGACTCTCAAGTACCCCATCGAGCACGGTATCATCACCAACTGGGACGACATGGAGAAGATCTGGCATCACACATTCTACAACGAGCTGCGTGTTGCCCCTGAAGAATCTCCAACATTGTTGACTGAGGCTCCTCTCAACCCTAAAGCCAACCGTGAGAAGATGACACAGATCATGTTTGAAACTTTTGCTATGCCGGCTATGTACGTGGCTATACAGGCCGTGATGTCACTATACGCCTCTGGTCGTACCACTGGTCTGGTGTGTGACTCTGGTGATGGTGTGACCCACATGGTTCCTGTGTACGAGGGTTATGCTCTTCCTCATGCCATCCTTCGTCTTGACCTTGCTGGTCGTGACCTGACTCAGTATCTCATGAAGATCATGACTGAGCGTGGCTACTCCTTCACCACCACAGCTGAGCGTGAGATTGTCCGTGACATCAAGGAGAAGCTTTGCTACATCGCCCTCGACTTCGAGAATGAAATGAATGTGGCCGCTGCTTCCAGTTCCCTTGAAAAGTCCTATGAGCTCCCTGATGGTCAAGTTATTACTATTGGCAACGAACGTTTCCGCTGCCCTGAGTCTCTATTCCAGCCTTCCTTCCTGGGTATGGAATCTTTGGGTATCCACGAGACGGTTTACAACTCTATCATGAGGTGTGACATTGACATCAGGAAAGACCTGTTCGCCAACAATGTCATGTCTGGTGGTACCACCATGTACCCTGGTATTGCTGACCGCATGCAGAAGGAAATTACTGCCCTGGCTCCCCCAACCATCAAGATCAAGATCATTGCTCCTCCCGAGCGTAAGTACTCCGTCTGGATCGGTGGTTCCATCCTGGCCTCACTGTCCACCTTCCAGTCCATGTGGATCACCAAGTACGAATACGAAGAGTCTGGCCCCGGCATCGTCCACCGCAAGTGCTTCTAAATTCTGCATTTTTTCTATTATAACTGTGATACAAATATGATTATGTTTGAATATTTAGCCTCTAAAACAAAATAATATCATGAACTATATTTGTTTCGTTTAAAAAACCCTAATATATAGAATCGTAAATATTTTTATATACTCTTTGTAAGACATGATAATCACCATTGTTTTATCAATTTATTATCTATTCATGTGCATTTTACCACCTACTATAAATGGAAGAAAAATAAATTATTATTTATACTTAATGCCTTTGTATTTCCTAATATATTTTTTAAATATATCGGCCGTTTAAGATAAGTGCTGAAAATAACAATTAACTTTTATTGACATTTTTGAAGGAATCAATTCCCCTCCCAGACGTGATACCACTCATCATATCCACAATATACTATATTCCAGAACTGGGGAGACAAACTCCAATCCTATTCTTTTTCTGTCCTTGTTAAAAAAAATGTTCGATTCGTATATTTTAAAAATTCTCAACAACGAAAAAGCACTCTGAAGAATTTGACTCTGGCATTTCTTGCCGTTTTCATCCCTTGTCGTTTAATTGATAAGTGAAGTACCACATATTTTGGCACCTCCTATACATACTGCATATATACTATAAATACACATAAAAATACCACAGAGAAAAAATAAGAGATAACTCAGCGCTTTCACGTGTTTGCTTACACATCTTCAGAAGAGTGAGAATAAAGAATCAAAATAAGTAGTATATTTTTTCTCACTCTGAAAATGTGTGTCAGCAGGTGAAGGAGCTCGGGTATCTCTGTTTATTTTGTTTATTTTTTAAGAACTGTATTTTTTTCACATTTGCTTTCACGAGCATAATTGTGAATTCTGGCATTCTTGCACCTGGAAACATACTCGGGAATGCAATAAGATCACAGTAAACAAGTGATATCACAATATGCAGAATAACCACAGTGAAAAAATAGTGAAATCCAATCGCTTTTGTGATTTCTCACATTATCATTATCCTTGTTAATGTGAGAAATCACGAAAGCAATTAGAATTTCACTATTTTTTCACTGTAGTTAGTTTGCATAGTTGAGAATTTAAGTCAACTAAATCAATAACAGTTTCACAATATGAATATTGCTCAGTCTTGACAAACTTCACACCTGCACAATTCCTTTACGATAAAGAGTAGAACCATCCTTTGAAACGTCCCGAGTCAGGCTGCCAGCCCTTAACAGAAAACACAAAAATACATAGTAGGAACTCTGATCATTAATTCTGCAGAAGTCTTAAATGTTGGTATAAAAAACAGAGAGGTAGATGGTCTCGTAAATCTATTTTTTTTCTGCAGGGCTGCGGACAGTAACTGATGCTCTCACCCAGCTGAGAATACAGAATGATGCTGTTATCTCTGTCTCAGTTTAGAAGTGTTTTAGAGGCGCAGTGTGCTTAAAAGGAATGGCCTTATACCCAACACATACACATACCCTTAACAAGATTAGCAGCTCTATTCTCCTCACTAACTTAAGTCTAGCAACATAGCACAAAAGCTAGTATGACAGATTTAGATTTTGCCACCGAAGTGGCTAGTTTATTGTGCACCCCATATCCATCCTGTGGACGGTAGCGTCCTGAAAACCCTTATTTTAAAATAGCAAACAGCCGGAGGCGGTAAGCGCAATAGGCTGTGTTAGGTTCAGTTCCTCAAATGATTAATGTAGTGGAACTCTCCCCTCTCCCTTCCCAGCCTCTCTCCAAAAACAAATCCTCTTACACAAACCACTATTTTGTTATTTCGGAGATAAAAGCAAGAAAGAACACACCCTCTTGCCAGGGATTACAAATTATTGCTCACGCGACACAGCAGTAAACTGGTTCTTATCCATCTTACCTGTCCACCACGACCTCCAGTGAGCCGTATCAACTTTTACCTGAGTAAGCTAGAAGACACTTAACCATTGAACAGACTCTAATTATCATGCGTGAATATTTGCACGTTAAACCCTGCAGTGACTCCCTATAAAAGAATGTCATTTTTGCAGGTCTCTCAGTCTGCACTCGACTCCTGTGTTGATCAGTGCTCGGTAAGTCATGTTCCACGTCACGTCTGTGTTAGAAATTCAACGCAGTGGATGAGTTGATCTTCCACGCCAACGGGATAACAACCATTGTGTGAAAGCATCACTTGTCCGTCTGAAAACTCGTGAAATGCCGTGTTTTTCATATGAGCCACTTTCTTCTAAGAGGTGGTAAACTACCAAAACTTTAGAAGCTGGAGGCAGCACCACAAGGGAAGAGAGAGATGGTAGTAGCAGTTGAGTTCTTCATAGGTACAACTTTCGCCCACGAGTGCGCTTTATCAGATACTTGAGAAAACCCACTAGTGGGTGAAACGTTGTACCAACGAAGGCCTTCACTACAATTAGTTTATTATTTGCCAAACTCTTAAGTTATATTAAAGAAAAAGTAAATAGCGAGTTCGTGTTTTGCATCGTAACTGTTGTCTGTGTTATTGCCGACAAATATTTAGCATTCAACTATTTTAAAGTAAATTTTGTTGAAAGTCTTTCTGTGAACTTGGATATGAGGGCATTTAAGTAGATCGTATCCTAGTGGTGTCTAAAACGTAACTGAAATATATATGTAAGTGTTCTCCTTTATATACTGAGAATTTACTCTCAGCCTAAATCTGTTAGGTATAAACAGAGAATTTACTGTCAGCCTTACATATATTAGTTATTAAAGATATTTGAAAGTTAGAAGCATTGAAACTTGTGACCATAAAAATGCTGAGAGTTGAGAAGCTTAGAATATTAACATACAGCATAACTTACTTGGGAATTAGAATGAGACACGAATAAAGTTCTAATGAAATTTAAAAAATAATGTAAGATTAACTGCAATAGACTTATGATGATTTGTAGTTTAATGGCATCCTTATAATACAGCAATCAATATAACGGTGTTTATTACCATAAAAATTTTCCAGGTGGGGATTGACTCAAGCCATCAGGTATGTGTGACGAGGAGGAACAGGTGGCTCTGGTCTGCGACAATGGCTCCGGCATGGTCAAGGCCGGCTTCGCTGGTGACGACGCTCCCCGTTCGGTCTTCCCTTCCATCGTCGGCCGCGCTCGTCACCAGGGTGTGATGGTCGGTATGGGTCAGAAGGACGCCTACGTCGGTGATGAGGCTCAGAGCAAGAGAGGTATCCTGACTCTCAAGTACCCCATCGAGCACGGCATCATCACCAACTGGGACGACATGGAGAAGATCTGGCATCATACCTTCTACAATGAGCTGCGTATTGCCCCTGAGGAGTCCCCCACAATGTTGACTGAAGCTCCTCTCAACCCCAAGGCCAACCGTGAAAAGATGACACAGATCATGTTCGAAACATTCGCTATGCCGGCTATGTATGTTACCATCCAGGCTGTGTTGTCCCTGTACGCCTCTGGTCGTACCACTGGTCTGGTGTGTGACTCTGGTGATGGTGTCTCTCACATGGTTCCCGTCTATGAAGGTTTTGCCCTTCCTCATGCCATCCTTCGTCTTGACCTTGCTGGTCGGGATCTCACTGCATATATGATGAAGATTCTAACTGAGCGTGGCTACTCCTTTACCACCACGGCTGAGCGTGAGATTGTCCGTGACATCAAGGAGAAGCTTTGCTACATCGCCCTCGACTTTGAGAACGAGATGAATGTTGCTGCTGCTTCTACTTCCCTGGACAAATCCTACGAGCTTCCTGATGGTCAGGTCATTACCATTGGCAATGAGCGCTTCCGTTGCCCCGAGGCTATCTTCCAGCCTTCCTTCCTGGGTATGGAATCTGCTGGTGTCCACGAGACAGTTCACACCTCAATCATGAGGTGTGACATTGACATCAGGAAGGACCTGTTCGCCAATATTGTCATGTCTGGTGGTACCACCATGTACCCTGGTATTGCTGACCGCATGCAGAAGGAAATCACTAACTTGGCTCCCTCCACCATCAAGATTAAGATCATTGCTCCTCCCGAGCGTAAGTACTCCGTCTGGATCGGTGGTTCCATCCTGGCCTCACTGTCCACCTTCCAGTCCATGTGGATCACCAAGGAGGAGTATGAGGAGTCCGGCCCCGGCATCGTCCACCGAAAGTGCTTCTAAATTTTACTTCGATGAAACTATTTCGTAGATTCAATTTGTTCCTACTGGACCACATAGACTTCTCTTCCTAGGAACCTATTCACCTATGTTTCTTTCTGTCACAACATGTTGAATAATGCCAATGTGAAGAGGTCACTACTAGCAACCTTAATACGTTAACAAACACACACATGTATGAACACAAACAAACAGATACACACACACTAAACAATACAGAGGAAGGGGAAAACTTGTTACCTCAACACAATTACTACTGAATTACCAATTTTCAGCAGCATATGTCAAGGTATCTCAAAATAAAGATAATTATTACAATATTTTGTATGTAATTTTACCACTATTGTTTTTAACATGTTTCAATATTTTTTTAACGAAGGAGGCAGCCCAGCTGAGACGTTTATTTCCCTCTGCAATCATTAACTGACTTATTACCTATGAAAACCTAAATTAAATATAAAATAATAGTTAATAAAGTAATGAAGAATGTTGTGGGTTGAATTATCATAGAGAAGTAAGATGAACGCTCACAGAATTAGAAATATTTAGAAATTTGTATGATTCAATATAATCTGGAATGTTATAAGTAATACTTAAATAAGA
The DNA here is from genome assembly GCA_009830355.1 of Cherax destructor. Taxonomy (NCBI): domain Eukaryota; kingdom Metazoa; phylum Arthropoda; class Malacostraca; order Decapoda; family Parastacidae; genus Cherax; species Cherax destructor. The sequence goes on from WNWK01000546.1 coordinate 65,040, forward strand.
TATTCATGGATAGAGGATCTGGGGTACATAAAAATGGTGGTTAATTCTACGTAATCCGAGAACCCGTGAAAAACATTATTTTTTCGGTTAAAATATGAAAGGAGGAAAGGGATGAAAGACGCTCGTAATAAATCTAAAAAATTTGTGTAATTTTTCATCTTGGAGCGAAAAATTTATACACGTGGAACTTACCAGTTTATTGTTTCTTAACCAAGACACTGTCAACATAGTCTTGTAAATATGACCGCAGACGTGGTACTCACCACCTTGCTACTTCCTAACCAACACGGACAGACGTGGTACTCACCACTTTGCTACTTCCTAACCAACACGGACAGACGTGGTACTTACCACCTTGCTACTTTCTAACCAACACGGACAGACGTGGTACTTACCACCTTGCTACTTTCTAACCAACACGGACAGACGTGGTACTCACCACCTTGCTACTTCCTAACCAACACGGTCAGACGTGGTACTCACCACCTTGCTACTTTCTAACAAACACGGACAGACGTGGTACTTACCACCTTGCTACTTCCTAACCAACACGGTCAGACGTGGTACTTACCACCTTGCTACTTTCTAACAAACACGGACAGACGTGGTACTCACCACCTTGCTACTTCCTAACAAACACGGACAGACGTGGTACTTACCACCTGCTACTTCGAAATCGTCAAGAATCCTTCATCGGTCATAAAAGAAAACGGAACACCAACATCAGCTCCAACACTGTGGAACTTGAACCTGAAACCAATGTAAATAAATAACTTCGTCTGACCTTTTTTGGGTGTTATCTAGATAACCTACACATATGCTGCTATGTATTGACGATTTATGTAGCTGTATTTATGTGTACGGATACCTTACAAGAGTAAGAAAGAAGAGAGAGAGGGAGAGAGAGTCTGTTCCCAGCCAGTAAATAAACCCGAGACCACAAGAGAAAGATTACAATGTTGTCATTGTTTTTCCTCCTCAGGGTTTATTGTGGTAACTTTTACGGTTTAATGATATGGTTTGGTTGGGTTTAAAGAACTATAGAGCGGGGGAAGGGGACAATTAAGACTGTACAACAACAATCATGACTGGGGCCCAGTCCCTGGACCCATTATGTACCACTGTGATGTTGAGGTACAGTCCCTGGACCCATTATGTACCTCTGTAACCTTTTGACTACCGCCCACAGGATGGGTATGGGGTGCATAATAAAGATATTAAATTAACTAACACGATTATTGTAATAATTTACAGTGTGGGAACACCAGGAGCTGTACACTACAGTGTGGGAACACCAGCAGCTGTACACTACAGTGTGGGAACACCAGGAGCTATACACTACAGTGTGGGAACACCAGCAGTTGTACACTACAGTGTGGGAACACCAGGAGCTATACACTACAGTGTGGGAACACCAGCAGCTGTACACTACAGTGAGGGAACACCAGCAGCTGTACACTACAGTGTGGGAACACCAGCAGCTGTACACTACAGTGTGGGAACACCAGCAGCACACTGTGGGAACCACTGATGACCTGAAGAAGTCAACGAAAATGTCACAGTTAACTCGTTGAACACTCGTTGAACACTCGTTGAACACTCGTTGAACACTCGTTGAACACTCGTTGAACGAATCTATTCCGAAATAAATATGTTAAATGGATGAATCTTCAGTCAACAAACACACGTTCGTTTCTCACACTGTCACAGGATTTTTTTTTTTTTTTGCTGAGTTAATTGTCTCTTGTTTTTCGTGAGGTTTTCCTTCTGAAATACAACGAAATATATATTTCGTTGTATTATAAATATATTTAGTTGTATTAGAAGTATATTTCGTTGTATTAAATCAATGGTATAATACGGGTAGGCCAATGAATAAGAAACGTGCAAGACTTGGGTATTTTTATTTAAGAGACGTTTCGCCCATCTAGAAGACTGTATCAGCTTAATACAGAGATTTCATACTGTAGTCAGTGGAAGAAATGGCGAGGTGCAGCAGTTGAAGATGTGGTTATATGAGGGCAGGGCCCACTAGTGGAGGTAGGTCAGACCTACATTATGTAGACCAGAGATTTAGCAACGGAGTTGCAGTTGCAGGAGAGCTGCAACAGCCAAAGACGAGGCACCTACTTACTGCTAGGTGAACGGGGACAACAGGTGTAAGGTGACTAACACCCAGGTACCTACTTACTGCTAGGTGAACGGGGACACCAGTTATAAGGTGACTAACACCCAGGTACCTACTTACTGCTAGGTGAACGGGGACAACAGGTGTAAGGTGACTAACACCCAAGTACCTACTTACTGCTAGGTGATCAGGTGTAAGGAAACATGCCTATCATTTCCACCCGTACCGTGGATCGAACTACGGACACTCAATGTGTGAGCTGAATGCGCTACCAACCAAGCCACGGGACACCTATATTTACCAGATTACCGCCTCTTAGTGATAAAAATCTTTATTAATGCATAAAACGACAACTCAAGACAAAAAGTAAACATCGTATGCAATTTCTCTCATGAATGGACAAACTATTAAAGAAAACGCTTCGATGCAATTTTTTCTTCACGTTTTCTCTCGTGTGTGTAGGAGGAACTCCCCTAATTTATACCTGGGTAAGGTGTGGTGGAGGACGCATGGTGGTGGCTCAGGTTAAACATAGTTCCTGGGACCAGCGGGCAGCAGTAGCAGCCTCAGTGACCACTCACTATACAAACTTAGCGGTGATGCTTCCCCGTGTTGTTCTGGGGATCTCTCATCTCAGTGATGCTGTAGCTCCAGCTCTCCTGGAACGCAATCTGCCGTAGCTGATGAACCTTTGCTGGAATACTTGATGATATCCTTGTTGCCTTACTGGAGTCTTCCAGTTCAGGCTGACGCTACTAGAGTCTCCCAGCTCAGGCTGACACTGCTGAAGTCTCCCAGCTCAGATGACATTAATGAAGTCAACCAACTCAGGCTGACACATTGCAACAACTTCCATGAGCACCATCCTGCGTGATGGAACTTAAAAGGGAAAACAGAGAATAAATAGTCTAGCAGCTCACTGCTGATGTATCTAATTTTGTTATAAAAACCCCCCCACACACAACAGGAACTTTTAACTGACTATTCTGAGTGCGCCACCAGCGAGCTGGCCACCACCAGTGTAAATATATCTGGTGTCCGCTTGCAGGAGACAACAGTGCAGGATATATACACTGAGAGATGCATGTCTTTCAGTGTATTTACACTGAGAGGTGCATATCTCTCAGTGTATATACATTTATATGCTTCATTTCTTCCATAAAATCAGAGTTCAAAAATTTAACCAAAAAACGAGTCCATATATTGTACAATCTTACCAGCTTAGAGGTATAGGGAAAAAAAGAGGGGGCTCTTGATCCAAGGGACCGGAAATTTACCTTGCACTGTTCGGATCAGTTTTGGTTACTCCCCCATTCTCCAGACGCTATGGAACCCATGCAAGGCTAATATATATATATATATATAATTCTAGAGGTACCACCTCTAGAAATGACTGGGGACCCTCAGCCTCAGAGAAGAGAATAAGTATAATCCAGAAAAAAATTAGGATTCTCTACGGATCTGTTCGAGTATTTTCTTCTACCACCATCAAGGCATCCCTGAATAGCATCAAGGCATCCCTGATTAGCATCAACGCATCCCTGACTAGCATCAAGGCATCCCTGACTAGCATCAAGGCACCCCTGACTAGCATCAAGGCATCCCTGACTAGCATCAAGGCATCCCTGACTAGCATCAAGGCATCCCTGACTAGCATCAAGGCATCCCTGACTAGCATCAAGGCACCCCTGACTAGCATCAAGGCATCCCTGACTAGCATCAAGGCATCCCTGACTAGCATCAAGGCATCCCTGACTAGCATCAAGGCATCCCTGACTAGCATCAAGGCATCCCTGACTAGCATCAAGGACTCCCTGACTAGCATCAAGGCATCCCTGACTAGCATCAAGGCATCCCTGACTAGCATCAAGGCATCCTTGACTAGCATCAAGGCATCCTTGGCTAGCATCAAGGCATCCCTGACTAGCATCAAGGCATCCCTGACTAGCATCAAGGCATCCCTGACTAGCATCAAGGCATCCCTGACTAGCATCAAGGCATCCCTGACTAGCATCAAGGCATCCCTGACTAGCATCAAGGCATCCCTGACTAGCATCAAGGCATCCCTGACTAGCATCAAGGCACCTCTCTACACAGGAATCTCACCATCCGGTCTGTAAGATCACCACTCCATGGTCGTAGCAGAGTTCGATAAATATTTGTACGTAATACGTCCAAACTAAACCTCCAGCGATTTATAAGACTGTCAGTGCTAGCAGAAACCTCGTAGCAAGGACAATAAAAAGCTTTAGTGAGAGTAGAAGTGTGCAACCTGCCAGCTTAGAGAAAATACAAGATTTTAACGGTTCAGAAGCAGATGCAAGAATTCTCAGTCAATTTCAGAGCCTCAAGGAATTTTTGCCTTGTCAGCGTCCCTGCAGGAGATAATTAAGTCACATGTTCAACAATTAGGTGTCTTTATTTCTTGACGTTTCGCCTACACATAGGGCTTCTTCAGTCGATGAAGAATTAGACACATGTGCAACATCTGGGTAATTCTAATTTGTCGGTATTTATGTACATTCTTCAGTCGAGTACAGAAGCCTACTGTCTCAACTGAGACAAGAAATGCTAAGAGATGGAACACAAATTCCTACTAAAGTTAAATACGACTCATGGGCAGTATTAGGCTGTTATTGATACAAATTTGTCTGTTAAACATCACAAGAATTACCACATTGTTACAACTAAGTTACTAGAAGGTAGTTTTCTAAATCCCCAAGGCCCTGGAAAGACCAATCAATAAATACTTTGCTAAAAGTAGGTTAATTTAGCCTCCAAGTCTCTGTAAAGACCAATAAATAATTTGATTTTTTTTTTGTGTTAATAGGCGACTGCCGGGCGGCTGTGACTGGACGTCTATATTTTACTGAGTTGTGAAAGACACTTATAAACAATTCAGGACATTTATTAGAGAAGAAACCACTCTTGGCGAAACCTTTCCTCTAATTTAGAGGAAAGGTTTCACCAAGAGTGGTTTCTTCAGCGTCTTTTTTCCACATTTTGACGGTATCACTATACCATTTTTCAGTTTACTGAGTTACCAGCCATTGATAATGCTCTCTTTGCTTGTTGTTTGACGTTATGTGTTAACAGATCAATTTTAGAAAAGTCATTAGCCGCTGTTGCAGCAACTAAATGAAGTTTATAAATTCGTTAGTGGTAAGGTGGTATACAGCTTCTAGATATTGCTGCAAAGTTGTCATACATCATCCCCAGGTTACTGTAAGGTGTCCCCCATCAACCCCAGGGTACTGTAAAGTGGCCCACATCATCCCCAGGTTACTGTAAGGTGTCCCCCATCAACCCCAGGGTACTGTAAAGTGGCCCACATCATCCCCAGGTTACTGTAAGGTGTCCCCCATCATCCCCAGGGTACTGTATAGTGGCCCACATCATCCTAGGTTACTGTAAGGTGGCCCACGTCATCCCCAGAGTACTGTAAAGTGGCCCACATCATCCCCAGGGTACTGTAAAGTGGCCCACATCATCCTAGGTTACTGTAAGGTGACCCACATCATCCTCAGGTTACTGTAAGGTGGTCCACATCATCCTAGGTTACTGTAAGGTGGCCCACATCATCCTAGCTTACTGTAAGGTGGCCCACATCATCCTAGGTTACTGTAAGGTGGCTCACATCATCCAAGGTTACTGTTAGGTGACCCACATCATCTCAGGTTACTGTTAGGTGACCCACATCATCCCAGGTTACTGTAAGGGAGCCCACATCATCCCAGGTTACTGTTAGATGACCCACATCATCCCAAGTTACTGTTAGGTGGCCCACATCATCCCAGGTTACTGTTAGGTGACCCACATCACCCCAGGTTACTGTTAGGTGACCCACATCACCCCAGGTTACTGTTAGGTGGCCCACATCATCCCAGGTTACTGTTAGGTGACCCACATCACCCCAGGTTACTGTTAGGTGGCCCACATCATCCCCAGGTTACTAAGGTCATTGAACCTGAGTACTTTGAATATACTCCATGTCATTACGACTATAAGGCAACTGAGGCGAACTCTCCGTCTCCTGCATAATTCCTAACCGAATCGAGACCTATAGCGAAGGTACAACGAAGAGACATAACGAGATGCTGGCGAGGATGAGCCACTGAACTCAACGGGTTTAATCTTCACTCACTTACAGTCATAGCATTGGTGACCGCCCAGGAAGAGCTGCTCTTGGCGCGAACCCATGTAGCTCACGGAGATCCGTATATAAGGGGAGCTTGTATGCAAGACTCTTTAGTCGTCTCCAGACTCAGCACACGCACCAGGTGAGGTCTCTCTTTTATGTTCCATACTCAGTCACGTCTAGTTCACCTATCACTGAGAACTTGCATTTTTCATACGTTCGCTTTGTGTTATGTAAGTTAATAATCCTTTCAGAGCTGCTACTATTGTTATAATGTTATTGTTCACTATTATTTTCACTTGGGAGAGGAATCTTGTGACGACGTTTCGGTTCGTCCTGGATCATTATCAAGTCAGCAGTGACTCTAATTCTTTATTATCTTCGTGTAGGATGATAGGTCAATTCCGAACACACACACATAAACAAGAATATACTTGTTTAAAATAAATATTTGTTGATTAATGTTTCTGAGTCTAACTGTTTTGTAAATGCATATATTTCAGTTCTTCTGAACTACCATCATGTGTGACGACGAGGAATCTTGCCCTATAGTCTGCGACAATGGCTCCGGCATGGTCAAGGCCGGCTTCGCTGGTGACGACGCTCCCCGCGCCGTCTTTCCCTCCATCGTCGGCCGCGCTCGTCACCAGGGTGTGATGGTCGGTATGGGTCAGAAGGACGCCTACGTCGGTGATGAGGCCCAGAGCAAGAGAGGTATCCTGACTCTCAAGTACCCTGTAGAACACGGCATCATCACCAACTGGGACGACATGGAGAAGATCTGGCATCATACTTTCTACAATGAACTACGCGTTGCTCCTGAGGAGTCTCCTACATTGCTGACTGAGGCTCCCCTCAACCCCAAAGCCAACCGCGAGAAGATGACACAGATTATGTTTGAGACTTTTGGTATGCCTGCCATGTACGTGGCCATCCAGGCTGTCATGTCTCTGTACGCGTCAGGTCGTACCACTGGCATGGTCAGCGACTCTGGTGACGGAGTCAGCCACAACGTTCCAGTTTTTGAAGGTTACGCCTTGCCACACGCCATGCTCAGACTTGACCTGGCCGGTCGTGACCTGACCATGTACCTAATGAAGATCATGACTGAGCGTGGCTACTCCTTCACCACCAGTGCAGAGCGTGAGATTGTCCGTGACATCAAGGAAAAACTCTGCTACATCGCCCTCGATTTTGACAATGAAATGAACGTTGCGGCAGCCTCCTCCTCCCTGGACAAATCCTACGAGCTTCCAGACGGTCAAATCATCACTATCGGCAACGAGCGTTTCCGAGCACCTGAAGCTCTCTTCCAGCCATCCCTCTTGGGCATGGAATGTGCAGGCCTTCACGAGACTGTTTACCAAGGCATCATGAGGTGCGACATTGACATCAGAAAAGATTTATTCTGCAACATTGTCATGTCTGGTGGTACCACCATGTACCCCGGTATTTCCGACCGCATGCAAAAGGAACTAACAAACTTGGCTCCCTCCTCAATCAAGATCAAGATCATTGCTCCTCCCGAGCGTAAGTACTCCGTCTGGATCGGCGGTTCCATCCTGGCCTCACTGTCCACCTTCCAGTCCATGTGGGTCTCAAAGGAAGAATATGACGAGTCCGGCCCCGGCATCGTCCACCGCAAGTGCTTCTAAATTCTGCATTTTTTTCTATTATAACTGTGCTTCTAAAATATATATAATTTACATTTTGTACATTACATTATTTTTGTAAAAAAAAAAAATCAATAAAAATTGCTTCTAATTTATGATTTACTAACAAACAAACAAACAAATTTTATTTCATTGCAGATTACATGGGTATCGGAAGTTACAATGTAAATTGAGTGCAAGAAGAGCCACTGACATGCCATGGCATTAGGGGCAGCTTATTCTAGTCCTTAAAAACTATGTACTTAATATTAGAGAAATTTATTGAGTTTATTCTAGTTAAAAATTATTTTCAAAATTACAATATGATGAAATTTTACTGTTTAAATTATTATATAATGATATTAGATCTTAGATTGTTACAGGTGTTAAGATTCTTGAATGATAATATGGAATTGAGATTATCTTAAGGAAAATAACATTGAGCATTTTTGACATTAACTTATAATATGAGTAGGGGGTAACATAATAGTAACATATTATTAAAAATTGAGATTATCGTATAGGAAAGTAACAATGAGCATTTTTCAAAGTACATAGTTTATAGCATGATCATTTAGGTTTGGGTGAGTAGGTTTAAAATTTGAAACTGTTTTAGTATATTATTATTATTATTATTATTATTATTATTATTATTATTATTATTATTATTATTATTATTATTATAATTATTATTATTATTATTATTATTATTATTATTATTATTAGAGCTGAATTTACGAGAATATATTTAAATGGTTTTCTATGATAATTTCAAACGATGGCTCACTCCTACAAATAAAATTAAACTACATAACTAACCACTAAGAGCTGTCTTCTGGCAATATTATAGTGAAATAAGTCCCAAAAAGGCCACGTATAACAATTGTGTAAGATTATTTATTGACAGGTACACATAAGTACAATTACCACATCTGGTAACGTGTGTAAATTACCTACTTTGAACTTAATTATTGGGATAAAATTGTTGATTTCGTTGTATGCAGATAAGACACGCAGTGCGGGTTATGGTATTTTATTGTGAAAACGTTTCGCTCACCAGGGACTTTATCAGTTCAAGGAGCGACCATAGTCTGAAGAGCTTAGGTTCAAGGAACACTAAATGGGTGAACTGAAAGTTCCTTGAGGATGCAGGTCTTTACAATTATGTCTTATTTGCATGCTATCACTATGATAAATGAGACTTGTGTAACATTTAGGTAGCTCCATCTCCACGAATATGCCGCACTATTGTCAAGATTGATGGAATGAACACATCAAGTCCAGACTGAGGGACTGATTACCTCAAACTCCTCCTCGTCTTCCACCTTTCTCTGCATTGGACTGAAGAAACCACTAGCTTGAGAAACGTTTCTAGAGTAAAGATACTCCAATATTGCACAAGAGTCTCATTCTTCAACTTGTATCAATCTGTCAATGGTAGATTATAGCTTTCGCTATAATCACTACAAAGTGTAACATTACATACTAGTCACTTCAAGATGGAAGGCGTATTGTTAATTTCCTGGTCACTTTGACTCTCATAAAAACATAGCAAATGGGGAACACTGCAGCAAACCTATCGGCCCATACTAGGCAGGTTTTCTCAAACCCAAACCCACTCATAATTCATTTCCGGAAAGAGGAAAACCAAGGCTTGTTACCGGAGTAATGCTCAGATGAGTTGTTAGGTTGTAACTGTTGTGTTGATACAAACTCTGGAAATTACGACTCAAGTTGTCAATGGCCCTTATAAACCCAACAAGTGGAAATAGGCACCTGTGTTCAGTTTACGACATTTATTAAGGGAAACGTTTCGCCATGAGTGTCTTCATCTGTCCTGATGGAGTCACTCGTTCCGAAACGTTTCTTTTAAGAAGTGTTCTTAACTATACACAAGTGTCCTGGTCCACGAGATGAGTTTTATTTGGATTCTATAGATTCTTCAATATAGAATCTTGTGAAAAGCATTGGGGAGAATTTGCAACATTTGTTGCAGAGTTATAACACAGTGACAAGCTCTGTTATTTAACGTATAATAATAATAATAATAATAATAATAATAATAATAATAATAATAATAATAATAATAATAATAACAACAACAATAATAATAATAATAATAATAATAATAATAATAATAATAATAATAATAATAATAATAATAATAATAATAATAATAATAATAATAATAATAATAATAATAATAATAATAATATTTATTTCTACAAATACATGATACAACTTATACAGACCATAGCTGACATCACTAACATACTCTGTATAGAAAACCCCACTTGTTATGCAGAGCAATTCGGGCAACTTAGGTTAATTTTGTTCCCAGGATGCCACCCACACCAGTCGGCTGACACCCGGGTACCTACTTACTGCTAGGTGAACAGGGACAGCAGGTGTAAGGGAACACGCCCAATGTTTACATCTGTACTGGTAATCGAACTGCAGACACTCAGAATGTGAGCTGAGTGCGCTACCAACCAATTATTTTCCCCAGTCTCGTATCTAGACGATACTAGAATCTGTTTAAAAGTGCCATACACAGAGGACATAACAAAACTTTAAGTTTCATGTGCAACAAGTCTTCCAGTAGGAAGTGGAACACAAACCTATTTTTGACATGGACAAATTTCAACTATTCCTCCGTAGAAAAATTGAAGAACTGGAAGTTTAACGCAGGGCAGAGTCCTTGATGGACCAGGATTATTAAGAGAACTGTTGTTATCATAGTCTCGGGGAAGCGATATATCCGTAAGGGCCATTCATACCAGGGAGGAATATATGGGAGGGGAGCACAAGGGAGAAAAGTACAAGGGTAAGGAGTACAAGGGAGTGGAATACAAGGGAGGGGGGTGCAAGGGAGGGGAATACAAGGGAGAGACATACAAGGGAGGGGAGTACAAGGGAAAGGCATACAAGAGAGAGGAGTACAAGGGAGTGGAGTAGAAGGGAGGAGTACAAGGGAGGAGTACAAAGAAACGAAGTACAAGGGAGGAGTACAAAGAAACGAAGTATACAAGGGAGTAAGGGTCGTCAGTGCAATGCAGCCACTTGCTCTGAGACACCTTCATGAAGGAAGGTGAGACACCTTCATCCATGAAGGAAGGTGAGACACCTTCACCCATGAAGGAAGGTGAGACACCTTCACCCATGAAGGAAGGTGAGACAGATATATCTTACTTTCCACATAGAAGACCCTGGAGGGAATGGATCCAAAACTGCATAATGAAATTACTCCCAATGAGAGCACGAGGCATACTAATAAGTAAAAAATCCGCCAAAATAAAAAACATGGAGGCGTCAAATAAAAAAAAACGTCTTTCAAATTGTCTTTAAACCGCGCTAAAGCGAGTGACATTATATTGTGAAGGTGAGTTTTTGCGATATATTCGCTCACTTAATGAGTTTGGTGGTGTTATAATTAGTGTTCAATGTGTGTAAAAGCAGGTCATTTTCAAAAATTGAACGGCTGGGGTTTGAACGTATGGCAAGTGAGTCAAAACTGACAGGCCAGTACGTTAACCACTCGGCCACCTGCCTTTAATAGGATTAATCCAACTATTCTTGAAGCCTTCACTGGGGTAACGAGACGTCAGATGCGCAGTTTTAGAATATATACGACACAGTCGTCACTCTGCCAAACTATCAGACATTTCTTGAGCTAAATAGTCGTATTTTAAGTCTTTATTGTTGTAAGAAGTGGCTGTAATTCAAGTTTGAAAAGTTGTAGACGTTTGGAATCAAATCATGGAAAGGTTGAGTTCACCAACAACCCGGCTGGTCTCGCAGCCGGGCACCGCCGGAACTGAAATAGAAGCCGCAGGAGCCCGACAACATTAACCCAAGTGGCCAACGCCTTGCCAAGGCCCAGCCGGACCCTAGTCTACATTACTGGGCACGTTAGGTATTGGTCTGTTTCCTCTGGCTCTTGGCTACTGCCTCACTAACCTCTTCCCCTGGTACTACGCTAGAAATAACTCGACTTTCTCTATCCAAGTGAGAAGCCAAATTTGGATAAATAAAAGACGTATGTGGGAAAACACACTTTTGGAACGTTTCGCCATGAGTTGCTTATTCAGTCCTGAACTATACATAAGTGTCCTTTTGGTATCACCATACCATTTCTCAAACCATGTTCGTGATACAAATATATATCAACATTACTTTTATGGAGGGGAGAGGTAAATCTTATCTTATCTTATCCACAGGGGACGTACAGTACCTGGGGAAACGAGAGACAACCATCTTCGATCCAAGGAAGACGAGGATAAATCCAATTCCTTGGACCAAGAGTCCTCCAGCGTCCTTGTAGCCTAGTGACTCCATACGAAATTTTTCTTCCTCTTGAGAGCCTAATAAAATTTATGTATAATGAGAACCGTAATTATGAAACCATTATTTTATTTAACTACGCTTAAAGTTTAAGACGTGATTGTAAAGTGAATAAAGCCAGGACGTGATTGTAAAGTGAATAAAGCCAGGAATAGTTAAAGAGAAATAATGGATTGTGGAGTAATATGTCTTGAAAGGAGTGATTGTTAGGTTAGGGTCTACAGGAAGCCTCATAACACGCGAACTGAAATTTCGTTGACGTGAGACAATGTAGCTGATATAGGTCAGTTTACTCACCATCACTATTACACCGTCACACGACCAAAATTACACTATCACCACCATCATACCACCATTACACCATAACACCATCACCAACACACCATCACCAACACACCATCACCATCACACTCACCACCAACACACCATCACCATCACACCATCAAACCACAACACACCATCAACAAAAGGTGTAGTGACACCCAAAGACAATCAAAGCAACACTTGTGTACAGTTCAAGGTCAAAAGAAAACGTTGTGCCACAAGTGATTCCTTCAGGATTGTTAAAGTAGACACATATGCAACACTTGGGTATTTTTATTGAGGAAAACGTTTCGCCACACAGTGGCTTCATCAGTCCAATACAAAGTAGAAAGTTGAAAGGAGAGGAGGAGTTTGAGGTAATCAGTCCCTCGACCTGGAGTCGATGTGTTCAGTCCATCAATCTTGAAGCAAGTACAGCATAGGGCAAATAGAAGTTGCTTATATACTGTAGACAGGTGAGGCGAAGCAGGAGGAGGCGGGGTCATAGTGGTACCATCCACTAGTCGAAGTAGGTCTTCGTCCTAAGGTTGGACAAGTGTTGAAGAATCCGTTTGTATCAAGATCCCAAGATGTTGCTGTGTCAGACAGGATGTAGATGAATGGTTCAAAGAACCGACAAGTTGTTAAATTAGACACATATGCAACACTTGTCCAACCTTAGGACGAAGACCTACTTCGACTAGTGGATGGTACCACTATGACCCCACCTCCTCCTGCTTCGTCTCACCTGACTACAGTATATAAGCAGCTTCTATTTGCCCTATGCTGTACTTGCTTCAAGATTGATGGACTGAACACATCGACTCCAGGCCGAGGGACTGATTACCTCAAACTCCTCCTCTCCTTTCAACTTTCTACTTTGTATTGGACTGATGAAGCCACTGTCTGGCGAAACGTTTTCCTCAATAAAGATACCCAAGTGTTGCATATGTGTCTACTTTAACAACTTGTCGGTTCTTTGAACCATTCATCTACATCCTTCAGGATTGAAAACAAAGGGCGAAACGTTTCCTTTAATAAACTGCAATAACTTAAGTGTTACTACAGTAAGGCTTTAGCGAGGTTACAAACATCTCTGGGCGTCTGTGCAGTCTGCTGACGTACGTGTTCTTAACCACAGGCAACTTGGCACTGTTGTACAGTCAAATGGGTGACTTAACCTAACATAACATAGCCCATTTAAAGCCAGTTAACCTCTAAACCATCTAACAAACAAAAGCCCAGTCCTAACCCCTAACTTAAGCCCCTAACATAGCCCAGCCTTCAACCTTACTAGCACCTCAAAGCCCAGCCTAACCTAACATGAGCCTAACTAATCAACATAGCCCAGCCTAACTAACCTAACATAGAGCCTCAATCAAGCCCCTAACTTAACCTAACATAGCCCAGTCTAACCTAACTTAACCTAACATAGCCCAGCCTAACCTAACATAGCCCAGCCTAACCTAACATAGTCCAGCCTAACCTAACATAGCCCAGCCTAACCTAACATAGCCCAGCCTAACCAATCAACATAGCCCAGCCTAACCTAACATAGCCCAGCCTAACCTAACATAGCCCAGCCTAACCTAACATAGCCCAGCCTAACCTAACATAGCCCAGCCTAACCTAACATACCCACCTAACCAACATAGCCCACCTCCTAACATAGCCCAGCCTAACTCTAACCTAACAACATAGCCACCTAACCAACATAGCCAGAACCTAAGCCTAACTTAACCTACATAGCCCAACCTAACTTACCCTAACATAGCTCAGCCTAACTTAACCTAACATAGCCTAACCAAATCAAACCAAGCCTAACTTAGAAATCTTAATTTTTAAAGGGGTGGACTGGTAAGCCAGCGGAAGGCCTCGGTCAGATGACGAAAAGCTCCAATAGCGGGTCATCACTTGACTAAGACCCGCTTCAGGAAACACTTGTCCAGTTTACTGATCAATCTTACCTAAGTTACTAAGAGGACGGGTTAAAATTTGACCAGGTGTAAACACTGTCAACAGAATCATGTCTAATTGCTACCACTATCATGTTCTCAAAATTTCTAGCAATGATTATCACCAGCAGCTCACTGCCAGTGCTGTTTGCTTAGTCAAAACATCGTCGGGCTAGTGTTCCTGGACCCATCTTAAACTTGTGTAAGCCTTCCATTACCCCATCCCAGGCAGGAGTTGAGATACATAAGTCAATAATATTAAGTCTCTGTTATGAGTCGGGGAGCAGCCTAGTATATCACGCCAAGCAAAGATTATTTTCAACTAGGTTCCACCTGCTCCTGTGCCCTGACCAGGCTTGTCTTGTTCTTGTTATATAAATGGACACAGATGTAACTAATGTAACACTTTATTGTGGCAACGTTTCGCTCTTCAGGTCTGTCAGATCGTAATGGCTTGAGAAATCTCCTGGAGAGCGAAACGTTGCGACAATATCATGTCACATTAATTGCATATTTGTACATTT
Organism: Cherax destructor; assembly: GCA_009830355.1. Classification (NCBI taxonomy): domain Eukaryota; kingdom Metazoa; phylum Arthropoda; class Malacostraca; order Decapoda; family Parastacidae; genus Cherax; species Cherax destructor. The sequence goes on from WNWK01000546.1 coordinate 80,084, forward strand.
ACCTAACATTGTGTCGGTAATTCTACCACTGTTACTACTTGTCTGGTGCTTGCCTGGTCAACCAGGCTGTTGCTGCTGGCGTCTCTCTGGCCCATATATAAAATCACAGCAACAATTATTTTTTTAAAATTACACACCAAGTGTTCTTTGGTGTACCGTAGCTCGATTGGTAGCGCACTCAGCTCACACACTGAGGTCAGGGATTCGATCCCCGGTAAGGGTGGAAACATTAGGATGTGTTTCCTTAAGCTACCTGTTGTCTATGTTCACCCATCAGTAAAATAGGTACCTGGGTGTTAGTCGACTGGTGTGGGTCGCATCCTGGGACAAAATTGACCTAATTTGCCCGAAGTCAACTAGACTTGCATACCTTGTACATGTACTTATAGAAATAAAAATTATTATATTATTACTCTTTAGCTATCAATATGTTACTGTGTATATAATGTACTTATGTGTACCTCTGTTTAAATAAGCTTACTAACTAAGGTTATAATGAAGTAAGTGAATAACTAAAACAGTGTTATTCCCTGGCTAGATAATGGGGCGGCTTGGTCCTTTGTTCTGTGGCCAACTGCGGACGGGTTTATGGCCTGGCTGCGATGTTTAATGCGGTAAAGACCACTGTGGCCTGTGACCTGTTTTGTGGACTCTTCTGCCTTCCATACCCCTCCTGGCAGCCCGGCCTGAGGTGTAGTCTTGGGTTGAGGTAGAGTAGGCTTGGGTTGAGGTAGAGTAGGCTTGGGTTGAGGTAGAGTGCGCTTGGGTTGAAGTAGAGTGGGCTTGGGTTGAGGTAGAATGGGCTTGAGTCTTATTTACTGGCTGGCTGGCCAACCAGGCTAATTGTGCTAGCGGCCTGGAGGCCCAAATAGCAGCATGCCGCCCCTTCAACCCCACTACCCTGCTAAGTTAATACCATGGAATGTTGGGGATGGTAGAGAGGCCTTGTTTTTGCTACGTGCGCATTCCTTTAACTATAGAGAGAAAAAGAGAGGAACTCTCCTTACAGAGAGAGGGGACTCTCCCTACAGAGAGAGAGAGTGGGGATTTGTATAAAAAGGAAAGCGTCCCCCTAGACACAGTTAGTTTATAGGTAGCAACCCAAGGAGGACCTCCAGTCAGTACGTAAGTCCCCCTCTCAACACCAGTGACAACAACACAACGCAGTACGGTCTTAGTGCTAAGATTCTGTGGCAGTGACAACAAACACGACAGTTTCTTTTCCAAATGCAATTCTTTATAATAGTTGAAAGGAAAAGTATATTTTTATAAGAAATGTATTAATGTGATGTGTATATATCTCAGTGTATATACAGTATATATATATATATATATATATATATATATATATATATATATATATATATATATATATAATATATATATATATATATATATATATATATATATATATATATATATATATATATATATATATATATATATATATATATATATCATCCGAGAGGTGTATGATTCTCGCTGTATATCTGAAAATTTAATCTAATTTAGGGAAACAATATCATTGAATATTATCCAATTTATAATGTGTGAATATGTGTAATACTCGCTACGTGAATACTCACCTGTACAGTTATTGTTACCTCATAAGCTTTAATATAATAAAATTAAATGGCAGAATAATTTTTATTACTTTTTTTTCAGGAATACATTATGTGTAATTCCAACTTAGGAGATTATCAAAGTATTTATTTTTGCACAAAACTATATTGGTGAGTCTAATAATGCTCCATATACATTGGAATTTTTTAATATAATCCTTGATTTCTTGAGAGGATTGAGCTATAGCTCCTGGGTTCCCTCAGAGAGATTAGCTGCAATACTTCTACCTCTTGAGAGGGCTGGGAGATTAGGTTACCTCAGCCCTCTACCTCTACCTTCAACCTTAATACTCTATCTCAAACCTCTGTCTCAACCCTCTATCTCAACCCTCGTGCGTGGGATGAGGTGGAGGAAGCTGGAGTTATGATAGTGATAAATGATCGTATCAGAGATAGTTTAAACTTACACTATAGAAGCAAGAAATAAAACAATAATGCTACGTAAAACATTTCACACAAAAGGTAGAGGTACAACTCATGGTGTTAACACGATTTGGTGAGTCGTTGAACAACGAGCTTGAAGGGACACGGGCTAGAACTTACCAGGAAGGGGTCAGAAATGTTGGAGGGATGAGCAGAACCGAGGGATAAGTTCAGGAGACAGTACTCTCATAAAAGACTCCGAAGTCCTCAATGACACAGCCAATACCGTCTAAAAACATGAACTGTGGTCACAGATAGGCCCAGGTTAAACTTCCTGGTCTGTATAGTAATGCTCGTACACCTTAATCTTCCTGGTATGTATAGAAATACACCTTAACCTTTCTGATGTGTAAAGAAATATACCATGATGGATGATACAGGTCGGCATGATACAGTGGATAACACACTGACCTTCTAGTTTTAGGACTGACTTGCCATAGGTTCAAATTCCACCAGCCCTGAGACTACGATTTCTCGAGTCATTTAGATAGAATATTTAATATTTAATGTAGTAGGATAGAATATGAAGCTAAATAATTGAAAGGAGAGCCTAACATGTATAATATTTTCGGCAGGTACTCACTTCAAACAATGTGTGACGAAGAAGAGTGTGCTCTGGTCTGCGACAATGGCTCCGGCATGGTCAAGGCCGGCTTCGCTGGTGACGACGCTCCCCGCGCCGTCTTTCCCTCCATCGTCGGCCGTGCTCGTCACCAGGGTGTGATGGTCGGTATGGGTCAGAAGGACGCCTACGTCGGTGATGAAGCCCAGAGCAAGAGAGGTATCCTGACTCTCAAGTACCCCATCGAGCACGGCATCATCACCAACTGGGACGACATGGAGAAGATCTGGCATCACACATTCTACAACGAGCTGCGTGTTGCCCCTGAGGAGTCTGCAACATTGTTGACTGAGGCTCCTCTCAACCCCAAGGCCAACCGTGAAAAGATGACACAAATCATGTTCGAAACATTCGCTATGCCGGCCATGTACGTTGCTATCCAGGCTGTGTTGTCCCTGTACGCCTCAGGTCGTACCACTGGTCTGGTGTGTGACTCTGGTGATGGTGTAACTCACAACGTTCCAGTCTATGAAGGTTACGCCCTTCCTCATGCCATCCTTCGTCTTGACCTTGCTGGTCGTGACCTGACTATGTACCTCATGAAGATCATGACTGAGCGTGGCTACTCCTTCACCACCACAGCTGAGCGTGAGATTGTCCGTGACATCAAGGAGAAGCTTTGCTACATCGCCCTCGACTTCGAAAGTGAGATGAACGTGGCTTCTGCTTCTTCCTCCCTGGACAAGTCCTACGAGCTTCCCGATGGTCAGGTCATCACCATTGGAAACGAACGTTTCCGTGCTCCTGAGGCTCTCTTCCAGCCTTCCTTCCTGGGTATGGAATCTGTTGGCATTCATGAATCTGTCTACAACTCCATCATGAGATGCGATATTGATATCAGAAAGGACTTGTTTGCCAACACAGTCATGTCAGGTGGTACCACCATGTACCCTGGTATTGCTGACCGCATGCAAAAAGAGATTACGAATTTAGCACCAACGACCATCAAGATCAAGATCATTGCTCCTCCCGAGCGTAAGTACTCCGTCTGGATCGGTGGTTCCATCCTGGCCTCACTGTCCACCTTCCAGTCCATGTGGGTCTCAAAGGAAGAATATGACGAGTCCGGCCCCGGCATCGTCCACCGCAAGTGCTTCTAAAAACTAATTCCAAAAGATATTTCTGTTGTTAACATTCACAACCAAATATTTTAATAGAAATTATTCTTATTCTTTTATTTTTCGATACAGCTTTTGCTACAAACACAAACTGGTTCCACACATCTGTACGTCATCATAAAATACATATATTTTATAAGAATATTACTCACTTGTTTTATATACCTCTCCTTAAGGATTAAACAACGTGAGATATATGTCTCTCACTGAGACTTTAATCCTATTTTAGGGATTAAATGATTTTTGATTGGCAGTGAACAGGTGACATGCAGTCATAATGACCCTCGTGTAGTAGACTGACTTTGAACCCCATTAAGCAACTAGTGTGGTTGATAAATAGGGGTCTTAATCTAGTAGCATTAAAATGAGTAAGTTAATGGTTTTCTCTCTCAAAGCTGAATCACAAATCATCTAAGTTGCAATAATAATAATAATAATAATAATAATAATAATAATAATAATAATAATAATAATAATAATAATAATAATAATAATAATAATAAAAATAAAATAATAATAATAATAATTACAATATGAAATTTAAGCCCCATGATGCTGCTGAGAGGCTCTTGATCCAAGGAACTGGACCTGTGCTCCAGTTCTCTACGATAATTTTGAGAAATTAGCCAGACATAAAAAATTAATCTTACTCAAAATCTAAATAAAAACTGCATAGATTTAGATGCTGGTGAAGGACTCTTGATCCGAGGAACTGGCGCTGGCTTTCCCTTCCCGTTCCACTTGCCGTTATTATAGTTTTACGTAACTTAACCTGACCTAATTTAACCTAACCTGACCTAATTTAACGGAACTTAACCTACCCTGACTTAATTTAACTGAACCTAACCTAACCTGACCTAATTTAACCGAACCTAACCTAACCTGACCTAATTTAACCTAACCTAATTTAACTTAACCTAACCTATCCTAACCTAGCTTAACCTAACCTAACAAAAAACGTTGGTAAATTGATGCCGAAAGTCGTGAAAGAATATAATTTCGTAAAATGAAACAAGGTTGACTGGGTAATGGGGTTTAAAGCCTATCTACTACACGAGGCTCATCACGTCTTTGAAATTATGTGACGATACGTTGAAAAAATTAGACACATTTGCAACAATAGGGTATTTTTATTATGTAGACGTTTCGCCCACCAGTATTTTACTGCAATGATAAAACCAGTAGCTGGCGAAACGTCTACATAATAGATACCCAGGTGTTGCACATGTACCTAATTCTATACGAGGGTCAGTAAGGCTGCATGACACCTGTTTACCACCAGTTAAGAATACTTTAATACCTAAAATACTGATTACAGTGAACCCTCAGTGTTAATACACTAAAATATACACCTCTCGGTGAATATACACTGAGAAATATACACCTCTCAGTGAATATACACTGAGAATTATACACCTCTCAGTGAATATACACTGAGAAATATACACCTCTCAGTAAATATACACTGAGAGATATACACCTCTCGGTGAATATACACTGCGAGATATACACCTCTCAGTGAATATACACTGCGAGATATACACCTCTCGGTGAATATACACTGAGAAATATACACCTCTCGGTGAATATACACTGAGAAATATACACCTCTCAGTGAATATACACTGCGAGATATACACCTCTCGGTGAATATATAGCAATAAATTCAAGACAGGTTCAGATTTGGGAAGGAAAGCACTGGTTTGGCAATAGAGTTGTGGCTGAGTGCAACAAACTCCCATGTTGCGTTGCTGGAGCGAAATCATATACACCTAACCAATATAGATTAGTTAGGTGGATGAGAGTTGAACCTGCCTAGCATGGGCCAGAAAGCCTACTTCAATCGTTGTTTTTTTAAGATTGTTAGGCAAAAGGAAGCATATACAACCAATAAGACATTTTATTTTGGCAACGTTTCGCTCTCCAGGAGCTTTGTCAGGATGTTAAGGCTGTATGTCACCTGTTCACTGCGTTTTGCATAAAAACTCTCCTTCTTAATGTGTTTGCTGGGACATCCTCCTCTTTTCTGCAACATTGCAAGCTACTGATGTGTTGATTGCAACACGAAAGGCCTAGACCTATCATTCAACTCCCACAGTGGTTGTTTTCCATATATATATATATATATAGACACTCATCAGAGTGTATAATCACGAAAATGGTATACAGAATATGGAGCTGAATTATTCTCCAGGCTGAGGGATTGACCATCTCAAAAAACTACTTGAAGGTTCAAAGACTGATCACTTGATGTTTACCTCGCCACTACTGCTGTCTCCATGTGTAATTACATCTATATTCGACTGAAGAAGCCTACTGTGTAGACGAAACGTTTCGACATTAAATATATCTAACTTTAAATATATCTATACATTTTATTTTGATTTATTCTTACGACCAAATGGGGACAGAGAGTCTGAAGGAACTCCTAAAATAGTCACCCCGTCGAAGACCCTATGCCCGATGTTTTCTTAGGGAGAATGGTTCTCGGGACACCGTCTTGTGACGGGTGTTGGGGAGTTGATAAGGGAGCACCTGAAATAGATCCTGACCTAGGTGGTGTACCCAGGGGCGTCCCGGTGGTAACAGCTGTCTCGGGTTGCTGTGAGCCTCATCGATGCCACAATACACTTACTTCCTGTGGCTTAGGCTTCCTCTCTGTGTTAAATTTAGAGTATGGGCGTTGTCTTTCTTAGTAACTCAAGCTGGTCTTCCCAAATGGGTTATCAACCCTTACAGACACCTACCTACCCTTCCCTACAGGCACCTACTTACCATCTACAATGATATCTACTCTAGCAAACGTACGCCTCTACCGTCTTCTACGAGTATTTCCAAATATTTGTGACAAGGAAAAAGACTTGTAGACATCTACAACGCCTGTCACTCCTAAGACCACACCCGTGACAGTCATGTCCACACACACTACACGCATGTCAGTCATGTCCACACACCTCACCTGACCAGGTCTGGTGAGACCAAGAAACTAGCGTAGGATAATCTTAATAACCCTCGTATGGCGATAGCTTTTAATAATAATTATACATAATAATAATTTATACATATATATTGACTTATGTATGATAATTTGTGTAACTACTTATGTGTACCTGTGCCTAAATAACTTAAGCTCCATTAATCATCCAGCATCTACAAGATCAACACCAAAATGAAGGACATTAAGAGATGTATTTATGGAGAGGAAGATAATGCCTAGTTTCTACGAGAAAAAAATAAACTATAGTCGGTAACGAATTTTCGTTACCACCGCCATTTTTTTTGCAACAAAGTCCATTTTGTTAAAAGTAATAGCATGGAAATTGAAGGTTGAAAGTGTGAAAACCTGTAACAGTGAATGAAGTGTATGCGGGTAATAGCAGTGATGACTGAAGTGTATGCGGGTAATAGCGGTGATGAATGATGTATATGCAAGTAATAACAACAATGAATGCAGAATGATTATTCTAATAAATTCCAAGGATTGCAACATCAATATGAAGGTTTAAGTTAGGCTGTGCAAGATTCGCCAGGGGACACAAGAGACGCCTACCGACGCTGGTTTCAGCTACATGAGGACGCGTCCCTGGAGCCTCTGGTCATCTGACCAGACCTTCCGCTTTAAAAAATAAGACTGAATAAGGGATAGTAACATAGAATAGAACACTTTTCGGGTGTAGACGAATAGCTGAGATGGAGATTGAATGAGTGTGAATTCCAGACGAAGAGTTGAGGGGCAAGTTGCAGATAGAAAGGACAATATGGAATAATGCCGTGATTGGAATGACACAGTTGATGTGTTTGGTATTTACAAACGATGCTCGGAAGAGGTTAGGTTAGGTAAGGTTTGTCAAGAAACAGGACAAGTGTTCCCAGACGTGGGTCTTAGTCATATGATGACCCACAGCTGGAGCTTTTGGTCATCTGACAGAGGCCTTCCATTGGCTTACCCGTCTACCCTTTTAAAAATTAAGATTATTAGTACTTGGGAGAGGTGGCAGTAATTTCCAATAATATCACAACGTGATAATATTGCTAAATCATAAACCTTACTTTTTTTTCTAAAATATTAATTTTCATGTTTCAGAGCTGCAGCTCCTGACCCCATGATTCCGAAATGTAAAAGTTTCCTTTAAAATACTGATAATCAGACAAATTTTCTCAGTAACTTTAACATATATTCTAATAATCATAAACCTGAATTAGTTTGATATTCCAAAGGTGTACCTGTACCCACAGAACAATTATTTTTTCATAGTTGCCTCCCGTGAAGGGAGGTAGGTATCTTGATTCTAGTGATGGGCTCTTCATCCATGAAACTGGGTTTATTCTTCTCTCTTTGGATTAAACTCCATTACCTCCCATTCCCCAGGCTCTACATAACCCACTAAATGAAAAAAAATAATAATGTATAAACGTGAGGGAGGGAAGGTCGCCCACACGTGGGAGCCAGACTATCACAGAGTAACCAACATTCTTCCCCCATACGCCAGGGGATGGGCGTGGGGATGGGCGTGAGGATGGGCGTGGGGATGGGTGTAGAAAAACCCACCACTGTGGTATTTAGTGACATTCTTTTTCAAGATGAGATTTTCTACGGGGATATATATAGGAGGCCAGGTTGTGTCCACCCACCTTAGTCGCCCCTCGACTCACCAAGGGTAGGTGGCACTCTTCTCACATCTTCCTATTCACACAGACACGAGGATGGCGCAGGTGCCTCACCTTACACCTCCGGACTCACCTGGACATGAGTTTCGTGACCGCGCGTTTTGTCCCGAGTTGTTCGTTTTTTAGGTATAAAGGCTATCGACTGCACCAAGGTGCTTGCAATTCATCACTAGATTAGGTAAAATTCGTCAGTGGATATATGCAAAACATACATAATTCTGTGGATATGTCAAGTGCTGCAGTGTCATTAAAGTTATGCAGAATTGCATAATAATATTCTTTTTTAAGATTCTTGTGAGTTCAAGACAACGAGATTATATTTATTACTCCCCAGATGGGTTTTCAATATTCTTAAGGCGTTATATTGTAAGTAAATGGAAACCTAACTTACTTATCCATATCTTAGGGATTAATGAATACTTTCAGAATAATAATTAGGTAGATTGATTGCTTAAGTATCCTAAAAGCAGTGGATAAAACTCAAAATTAAGAAACCATTACATACAGCCAGGTATAGGATTATGGTCGACCAAACTACACTGGTTGGTCTTGTATTGGTTTGAGATACACACAGGCTTAGTTCTCACACACCATAGATGTAAAAATAAACAAGAGAAATATTTTTCCAGTTGCACTTAGAATTTTGTCTCTTAAGAAATAACGAAGATTTCTGTAAAAAGTAAGTGGAATTCAAATAAAGAAAACCAGGGCTTATTTAAGTCAAACAAAATTTAATTTTATGTCATAAGAAAATCTCTCATTACAGGAGTGTTGATTCAGTGACCCGCCACCACCTCCACCATGTGTGACGAAGAAGAAGGAGTGGCTCTGGTCTGCGACAATGGCTCCGGCATGGTCAAGGCCGGCTTCGCCGGTGACGACGCTCCTCGCGCCGTCTTTCCCTCCATCGTCGGCCGCGCTCGTCACCAGGGTGTGATGGTCGGTATGGGTCAGAAGGATGCCTACGTCGGTGATGAGGCCCAAGCAAAGCGTGGTATTCTCACTCTTAAATACCCTATCGAGCACGGCATCATCACCAACTGGGACGACATGGAGAAGATCTGGTACCACACCTTCTACAATGAGCTCCGTATTGCCCCTGAGGAGTCCCCCACAATGTTGACTGAAGCTCCTCTCAACCCCAAGGCCAACCGTGAGAAAATGACACAGATCATGTTTGAGTCCTTCAGTTTGCCGGCCATGTACGTTACCATCCAGGCTGTGTTGTCCCTGTACGCCTCTGGTCGTACCACTGGTCAGGTGTGTGACTCTGGTGATGGTGTTTCTCACATGGTCCCCGTCTATGAAGGTTTCGCCCTTCCTCATGCCATTCTTCGTCTTGACCTTGCTGGTCGTGATCTGACCAACTACCTCATGAAGATCATGACTGAGCGTGGCTACTCCTTCACCACCACAGCTGAGCGTGAGATTGTCCGTGACATCAAGGAAAAGCTCTGTTACATCGCCCTCGACTTTGAGAATGAGATGAATGTGGCTGCTGCTTCCTCCTCCCTGGACAAGTCCTACGAACTTCCCGATGGTCAGGTCATCACCATTGGTAATGAGCGTTTCCGTGCTCCTGAGGCTCTCTTCCAGCCTTCCTTCCTGGGTATGGAATCTGCTGGACTTCACGAAACAGTATATAATTCTATCATGAGGTGCGACATTGACATCAGGAAGGACCTGTTCGCTAACATTGTCATGTCTGGTGGTACCACCATGTACCCTGGTATTGCTGACCGCATGCAGAAGGAAATTACTGCTCTGGCTCCTTCTACTCTTAAAATAAAGATCATTGCTCCTCCCGAGCGTAAGTACTCCGTCTGGATCGGTGGCTCCATCCTGGCGTCACTGTCCACATTCCAAGCCATGTGGATCACCAAGGAGGAGTACGACGAGTCCGGCCCCGGCATCGTCCACCGCAAGTGCTTCTAAATAAAATCATTCTTATATGTTCTGTTTTGTTATGTTGTTTTAAGGCTTCGCTATAAAAAAAAAGTTATGCTTCCCGCTGAATAATAAAAGTTACAAGTAATTTACGATTTTACTTTTTTTAATGTTATATGGATGTGTATATACATACCTACACACTCACTCACGTGGACAGTAAAAAGCTTGGATAATGTACCACACAAAAAACAGCTTGACAGTCTGAAAAATCAAGCTGGCTTAACCTTTAAAAATACGGTTTAAGGAATACTTGACAGATATAGAACAAAGATTTGCAGCAGGAGAGAAAGTATGTGGAGGGGAGAGTTTAATATTATTGTCTAGTGTATGCAGATGGCTTGCCAACACAAACTACATAATCTTGTTTGAGGATATTGATAAAAATACTCATGAGATTAGATAAGAAAGGAGGTGTGAAGTTTCTCTAGTGTACATAGATTAGCAAATTGTATTATCTGGATTTCCAAAAACTTCCAATAACATTCCCTTTAAGACATCAATCTACAGTTAGACGCCAGAGAACTAGCCAGTTAAAATGGTTTCAGAAATGTTTAATAATACATGTTACTGTAGACTGTGAGGTTAGTGTTCCACAACTGTCTATGGTGCTGTAACCAGCGGCTCGCATGAGAAAAATTCTAACAGACTAGACTTCACTCTTGAAGGTTTGGTATGTTCAATCATTTACCCGGTAAATAAGATTCCTTACTCGGATGCTTAAGTAAACAAAAAAAAATCTTTGAAATACGAGTATTTGAAGATATAAAGACAAAATTAAATAAAGAACTTCTATGAATTTAAGTTTTGTTGAACACTTACTAGCTTCCATAAAGTCACCCTGAGTCAGGGCTCTCAGAGTAAACTCTAAAGCCCTTACTGCCCTGGGTTACTAATTCGGAAGGCAGAACCTACCACCCATTAAGGGAACTGACGCCCTTAATTGTTTTAAACTAATCAAGTTTACATGCTAAGAGCTGTTATCCTACCTCAGCCCTATCTAAGGTATATTACCCCTCCCTAGGATGCCATCCCCAACAGTCAACTAACACCAAGGTACCTACTTCCAGTGCAGGGGATCGTACCACGGACACTAAATGTGAGAGCTGAGTGCGCTACCAACTGAGCTACTGGACACCTGATGAGCTGGATACCATAAAAATAATATATGTACTTACAAATAGATTTAAAATTAAGGGATGGTCATTTAACTGGCTTGACTATGACGACAGAATACTGCCTAATGCAGGATATTTAGAGAAGTTGCGTCAGGTAGGTGGATACCTACATACGTAGATATCAATTAGGGGATACCAGTTAGCCGGACTCGACTCCTGGAAGTGGGAGGCACAGTGCCTGCACTCTGAGGGAGTGGTGAAGATGCTGCAACTTGAAAGGTTATCTCAGCCGTGATGTGGCACGCTTCTGGCAAGACAGTGATTGAATGAATGACAATGAATGTGTTTCTTCCGTTTCAGGTCACCCAGCCTCGGTGGGAGACGGCCGGTGTATCGTAAAAACAAATATAAAAGTAAATACATATTCGAATCCATATTAAAACTTGTAATAAGTCTTGATCAAACTTCGCTAGATCAGGATCAGCAATCAAGTTTAATAAATTACAAAGTTCATTCGGATACAAATAATTTTGGCTAAATTTGAGAAAGATAAATCAGAGTCCCAACTAACTCTCGGTGCAATACCTGGAGTATACCTGGAAAGAGTTCCGGGGGTCAGCGCCCCCGCGGCCCGGTCTGTGACCAGCCTCATATTTAATGTTACACACACGTATGGAACTTCATGCTGTGCTCGACACACTGTTTCAATTAGGCACAGAGAATTAATTAATGCTTAAATATGCTGACAAATACGAAATATAGAGTTGTATGAACACTGACACACTGTTAGAATACTACAACAACGTCAACTGCGTAAAAGTGACACAGTGTAACGATACCATACACAAACAACCAATAGGAAGGGTCCATTAAATACAATCACTGCGTAAACAGTGACACATTGCAGACATTCCGTACACAAACAGCCATTAAGGAAGCCTGCAATCTATACTTCCACAGTGTGACCAGTGGCATTATGTAAACATACTGCACATAAACACCCATTAAATTAGGTTCCATTCTATATTTCCGAGCGTGAAGAGTTACGCAATATAAACATACCGTAAGCGAAGAATGTTACCCTCGGTAAATGGTTACCTACAAGAGTGCCAACTTAAAAATAAGTGTGCACAAATTAGGCTGCCTTGCGGTCACAATGGCTATTTGTCTTTCAGAGAAAGCAGGTGTTTTTACGAAGGAAAATACTCAATGTTTTGAAACCGAGAAGCAAATTGCCTACATATTCGAAGGTAGCGTTTCCAGGTGATAGGTTACCTCCTCAACCCATATAATAATACCTGGCTTCCCCTCACATTCTCCAACGGTTAGGAAAAACTCGATATATAAGAGAGAGGCAGAAGCCGTCCCCTTAGTCGTCCACTCTGCTCACTCAGGGTAGGTTCTACATCGTATAGTCTCCCTTCTTTCCTCCCTGCCTTATACCCTCCCACAGTCCATCCCGCCCTCACTCGTTTCTCACCTCCGTGCTTTTACGACCCCATATTCTCTATATCTACCTAGACGCAAGCTACACTTCTGTGAGTGTCAATCTTAACACATGTAGGCTCACCTCTAGACTTGTTTCAACATCTCTGAACATGTCTCAACATCTATGACCTCCAGTCCTTAAGCACTTGGAAATCACAGCCATTATACATCTGGGATTGGCAGGAACATGCAAATTTTGTGCTCAGTCCCCATTAGTTTGACAACACTCACGGTGGAATCCCTCGGGAACATTACTAGAAAGCTTGAATTCTTTGTACCAATTTTTGATCAATCCTGCTGGAAATTATTGAGGTATAGCCTTTAAACTTGTGAAAATTATAGCCTATTAACTGGTATAGAAAAGTCTGCTGTAGGGGCGAAACTTTCTCAAAATTAAGTTTCTAATTGCTGCCAATTGTCCCATAACTCGGTTGGTAGCGCACTCAGCTCACATATTGAGGTTTATGGTTCGATCCCCGGTACGAATGGAAACATTTGGGAGTGTTTCCTTAAGACACCTGCTGTCCCTGTTTACTTAGCCGTAAAATAGGTACCTGGGTGTTAGCCAACTGATGTGGGTCGCATCCTGGGGAAAAAATTAACCAAATTTGCCCGAAGTGCTCGGCATAACCAGGAGCTTTCAGTATAATATATCATTAATGTCAGCTATGGTCTGTATAAGTTGCATCATGTACTGGTAGAAACATAAATATTATTGTTATTATAACTATTACATTTCCGTGAATCATTGTTTCAGCGCAGGTCTACGTAGGTGTACTCTTAACGCTATTGTATTATAAAGTAATACTTTAAATACCGATCTCTGAGGTTTATATTTTTAAAGCTTTTATTTTTCCACCATGTTTCTCACAAATTGGGACGATACCCAACAATCGTTTACCTGGGATTTTCCATTTATTTATGTTCAGTCAGGTTAGTGACCCAATAAATACTTCAAAGAAAAGAATCATATCTTTTGGCGTGAAGACATGATGTGCAAAATCATTTCTTTTTGGGGGGTACCATGTTTCGCCCAGGGTAGAGCTTTATTGAGCCATGGCATGATAAAGCTTTGCCCATTAGTAGAACGTTGCCCCAATAAAAACTTGTTCTCATGTGTCTTCATATAAATGCCTACTGACATTATGTAAATAATTTCGACCGAAATTTAGCAAACTTAATGATACAGAATTTAAAAATTTTGACCTTTTCCCATTTTTTTCCAAGTTCGTCTAACTTTCCTTTAGTGACTTTTTTTATTAATAATTTAAATACTTTAATCATCGAAGCACCGTAACGAAAATACTATTTTGCTCAGGTCCGACTAATGAAAAAAACATCCTTCCCCGCCTCCAGGATACCACGACGTTTCGGTCGTAAGCTCCTCTCTCCGATGTATACCTGGAGAGAGTTTCGGGGGTCAACGCCCCTGAGGCCCGCTCTGTGACCAGGCCTCGCGGGGTTATTGTGCCTTTGTGTTCTTTAAGGGCATGTATAATTAAGACCATGTGTATGTTAGGGTGTTATGCCTTAAACTGCCAGACGTTAATGTGCTGTGTATTTTCGATTCAGATACTTTGAAGTTTGTCATCAAAATATATTTGGAGTTCTAAAGCAAAGCGTTTTATCCTACATCAATATATCAGAAAACATTTAGAGTTTTCTAACGGGAAGAAAATCATGATGATTGCATTAAACTTAAATAAGTTATTCTAACTTATATTTTTGTGTAACTTTGTGAAAATAATTCCAAAAAAATATTAAATCACGTGTAAATATTTGGCTAACAGCTTCTCTAATACAACATACGTCGATGTGAGGAATAAATAATTATAATACATAGCTTTTATTAAATCGTAAACACAAGTTTTTATACATAAAGCATGTGTTGCCACATATATTAAACTTAGCTTTATCTTTCCAGTTATTGCCTGACGTCACTCCAAACTCTAACCACCACAATGTGTGACGAGGAGGATCAGGTAGCCCTGGTTGTGGACAATGGCTCCGGCATGGTCAAGGCCGGCTTCGCTGGTGACGACGCTCCCCGCGCCGTCTTTCCTTCCATCGTCGGCCGCGCTCGTCACCAGGGTGTGATGGTCGGTATGGGTCAGAAGGACGCCTACGTCGGTGATGAGGCCCAGAGCAAGAGAGGCATCCTGACTCTCAAGTACCCCATCGAGCACGGCATCATCACCAACTGGGACGACATGGAGAAGATCTGGTACCACACCTTCTACAATGAGCTCCGTATTGCCCCTGAGGAGTCCCCCACAATGTTGACTGAAGCTCCTCTCAACCCCAAGGCCAACCGTGAAAAGATGACACAAATCATGTTTGAATCCTTCACCTTGCCAGCAACATACATTACTATTCAGGCTGTGTTGTCCCTGTACGCCTCTGGTCGTACCACTGGTCTGGTGTGTGACTCTGGTGATGGTGTCTCTCACATGGTCCCCGTCTATGAAGGTTTCGCCCTTCCTCATGCCATCCTTCGTCTTGACCTTGCTGGTCGTGACCTTACCAACTACCTCATGAAGATCATGACTGAGCGTGGCTACTCCTTCACCACCACAGCTGAGCGTGAGATTGTCCGTGACATCAAGGAGAAGCTTTGCTACATCGCCCTCGATTTTGAGAATGAGATGAATGTTGCTGCTGCTTCATCCTCCCTGGACAAGTCCTACGAGCTTCCCGATGGTCAGGTCATCACCATTGGTAATGAGCGTTTCCGTGCCCCTGAGGCTCTTTTCCAGCCTTCCTTCCTGGGTATGGAATCTGTTGGTATCCACGAGACCGTTCACAGCTCCATCATGAGGTGCGACATTGACATCAGGAAGGACCTGTTTGCAAACATTGTCGTATCTGGTGGTACCACCATGTATCCTGGTATTGCTGACCGCATGCAGAAGGAAATTACAAATTTGGCTCCTTCTACCATCAAGATCAAGATCATTGCTCCTCCCGAGCGTAAGTACTCCGTCTGGATCGGTGGTTCCATCCTGGCCTCACTGTCCACCTTCCAGACCATGTGGATCACCAAGGAAGAGTACGACGAGTCCGGACCCGGCATCGTCCACCGCAAATGCTTCTAAATGTATATTTGTAAATACATTTTTTACATTTATATTACACTTTTAAATAAATAAAATATATAAAATTCTCAAGAGTTTTGATTATATAACGTTCTAATAAACTCAGTGATATTTAATAAAAGATAATGATATGATCAATGAAAATCATCCACTGTGCTCCTGGTGTGTGACTCGCGTAGGTTTTACTAAAAACTAATTACATGATAGACAGTTACAACTGAAGCTCACTCTACAACTCATTACATTCTGTATTAATATTGGTAGAATTACCGACAATATGTTAAGTAAAAGGACACAAATGCAACTAATGTGACATTTTATTGTGGCAACGTTTCGCTCTCCAGGAGCTTTTTCAAGCCGTTACTTTGAAAAAGCTCCTGGAGAGCGAAACGTTGCCACAATAAAATGTCACATTAGTTGCATTTGTGTCCTTTTACTTTTCATTACATTCAACAACCGTATAGTGTACCCTTCTTAACACTCCTTGTTACCTTCCACTGCACAAAGCTGTCATGAGCCTGATACACCGCCAATACAGCATCAAGGGACTGTCGTTATTTATTATATTATTATATTTAGGATTCATACGGCGATTAATAAAAGAAATAAGATTCGATCAAAGGCAGAGGAGAACACGTACCTTCAGAAACATCCACTATGCCTGACAGGCATAACAACAGTATGGGATCTTCATTTCCAAGCATGTCTCTACACTGAGTAAGGGAAGACGCAGACTTGCACTTTACAAGTTACTGGATCAGCCAAGCTGGTCAGATTTGATGTGAATGTTCTCTGTGGTTAAAGACACATCAACAGATATTTGGGACATTTTATTACGAATATTATTAATGCTCTTATGTTATTATAGTCTTACAGAAATTTGATATACAATCCTAAGTGCTCTTTGCACCAATACATGACTAAAAAACAATTACAGATGTTGAGCACACAAGCAATATAACGAAAATAATACCAATATAATTTAACTAAGAAGAACTTAATATTAACATTAAGCAGATGGTGGGGTTGAGTGCTATTTCCTGACCCCACCACACTGCTTACAACGAGTTTCGCTACTTTTCTCATTGGTCTTCAGTCATATCTCCTCTGCATGTAGTCGCTGAGTTGTGCTTGCAAAGGTCGAGTCTCAGCTCTTAACAACGCATCTCATATCACGCTCGTTAGTGTGTTTATAGTGTGCGTGTCTGCGTGCGTGCGTTCCTCCCAGTCAACGCGTTTGCGCGTGAATGATTTCGAAAACGCATTTGCGTTTAATGAATGCAAATTTGCAACAGCTATGTTAGAAGCAACATGCATTATCTCTTTGTTGCTTTTTTTAGATGTTAATTCAAACACGAAAAGGAGGCCTTGAACACCTCAGTGGTGTTCTGAACACAAACACGTGAGCAAACAAAGTTTTTGTTGGTGGAGTCTCTGCCAAGGTAGAAAATACCTGCCATTGCACAACGCCAATAATTTAGGGGATACTTCTCAATGTTATCAATTTCTCGTTCACTTTTACTAACCTAATATACAGAATTAGGTATCATTGATATATATCATTGTAAGGCATGCAGAAGCTGATTTTGTGTGGCAGATGTATATAGATGAACTAGATTCACTAGTTATTTAGTACATGGATTAGATAAAATGGTGTCCGATGACAGTGTTTGGCAAGGCTCCAAATCCTAATGGGTGTAGACTTTGTGTGTCTTATAAAAAGCGAGAAAGCGCACACATCGCCTGGTTGATTTCAGAACTCGGTGAGGGTAAGCTTATCCACCTAACTCCTCCCTCAAATGTAACTAGGTAGTTCACCGTAGCAAAGTAGACCAGTCTTCTACGTATCCAGTTACCCCTCTAACTACCAGACAGGACACCCTACTGTATGTCAGGGATGGCAACCCTCCACCAGATGTAAACAAAACCTTTTATATCGCATCTAGTCAAGCTATTCCCTCCATAACCAACACCTGCCCAAAAACAATGACAACATCCCCCAACACAGTAAATAAGATCATTCGGAGACTGAATATTCTGTTTGTAAATTTTGTGAAGACTAACAAGTACGACAGTGCACAACCTTAAATTACTAATTTCACCTATTAACATGTGTAACTTAGTGATAGTTGGTTACAAGCTCCTGTTAGGGAGGGTTCATTGACAACAAGTGCCTGATCGGTAATTAACTGCTATCAACAAGGCTAAGAGTGTGCTAGTCCACTGTACTCTGATGCTTGCAATACAACTGTGCTATCATATTTTTGTTTATGTCTGCAGGTTCCTTAAACTGTTGCATTGTTGCAAGCTTTTTTACTATCCAGATTCTCCCCACGAAATGTCTTTTTACCTGGAGTCTACCTGGTCTATGACCAGGCCTCCCGGTGGATCAAGGCCTGATCAACGAGGCTGTTACTGCTGGCTGCACGTAGTCCAACGTACGAACCACAGCCCGGCTGATCTGGCACTGACTTTAGGTATCTGTCCAGCTCCCTCTTGAAGACAACCAGAGGTCTACTGGTAATGCCCCGTATGGCTGGTGGTAGGCTGTTGAACAGTCTTGGGCCCCGGACACTTATTGTGTTTTCTCTTACTGTACCAGTGGCGCCCCTACTCTTCACTGGGAGTACGCGTGATTTCTGTGTGCATATTAGGACCAGTCCCTCCAGAATCTTCCAGATGTAGATTATGATATACCTCTCTCGCCTGCGCTCCAGTGAATATAAGTCTAGTGCTTCCAGGCGTTCCCAGTAGTTAAGGTGTTTGATGGAACTTATATGTGCAGTAAAGGTTCTCTGTACATTCTCTAGATCTGTAATTTCACCTGCCTTGAATGGGGATGTTAATGTACAGCAGTATTCCAGCCTAGAGAGAACAAGTGATTTAAAAAGGATCATCATTTGCTTGGCATCTCTTGTCTTGAATGTTCTCATTATCCATCCCATCAGTTTCCTCGCAGATGTGATAGTGGCATTGTTGTGGTCCTTGAAGGTGAGGTCTTCGGATATTACCACACCAGGTTTTTGACAAATCTAACTCTCGTCCCTCAAAACCATTGCCAATGTAACAGTGAAGGGCGCCTTCAGACATTAATAATACGGTGGCAGGATGCTTGGAGTCACGATCAATGAACATTCAATATTTTTCAGTGAAAAAATGCTAACATTCATTATTGTTTTCATCGCGTGAAGTCATACTCAAGAAAATAACTTAATAGAAAAAACAATTTACACTGGATATCTACATTGAAAGGGGTGTATCTGTCAGTATACTGATATTTTACATTAATACATATTTTAGGGGTTAAAATATGCTTCACTAACATATACATGATAAGCAGGTTTAATAAATGTATTGTAGTCCACAGGCTAGCAACCCAACTAACCAATACAATCTGATTATTTTTCAGGCCCAGTACTGACCACGTATAACGACCACCAAAATGTGTGACG
The DNA here is from genome assembly GCA_009830355.1 of Cherax destructor. Lineage (NCBI taxonomy): Eukaryota > Metazoa > Arthropoda > Malacostraca > Decapoda > Parastacidae > Cherax > Cherax destructor. The sequence goes on from WNWK01000546.1 coordinate 99,637, forward strand.
AGGAGGATCTGGTAGCCCTGGTTGTGGACAATGGCTCCGGCATGGTCAAGGCCGGCTTCGCCGGTGACGACGCTCCCCGCGCCGTCTTTCCCTCCATCGTCGGCCGCGCTCGTCACCAGGGTGTGATGGTCGGTATGGGTCAGAAGGACGCCTACGTCGGTGATGAGGCCCAGAGCAAGAGAGGTATCTTGACTCTCAAGTACCCCATCGAGCACGGCATCATCACCAACTGGGACGACATGGAGAAGATCTGGTACCACACTTTCTACAATGAGCTCCGTATTGCCCCTGAAGAGTCCCCCACAATGTTGACTGAGGCTCCTCTCAACCCCAAGGCCAACCGTGAGAAGATGACACAAATCATGTTTGAGGCCTTCAACTTACCCGCCATGTATGTTACCATCCAGGCTGTGCTGTCCCTGTACGCCTCTGGTCGTACCACTGGTCTGGTGTGTGACTCTGGTGATGGTGTCTCTCACATGGTCCCCGTCTATGAAGGTTTCGCCCTTCCTCATGCCATCCTTCGTCTTGACCTTGCTGGTCGTGACCTTACCAACTACCTCATGAAGATCATGACTGAGCGTGGCTACTCCTTCACCACCACAGCTGAGCGTGAGATTGTCCGTGATATCAAGGAGAAGCTTTGTTACATCGCCCTCGACTTCGAGAATGAGATGAATGTGGCTGCTGCTTCTTCCTCACTCGACAAGTCGTACGAACTTCCCGATGGTCAGGTCATCACCATTGGTAATGAGCGTTTCCGTGCTCCCGAGGCTCTTTTCCAGCCTTCCTTCCTGGGTATGGAATCCGCTGGTGTTCATGAGACCGTCCACAGCTCCATCATGAGGTGCGACATTGACATCAGGAAGGACTTGTTCGCCAACATTGTCATGTCTGGTGGTACCACCATGTACCCTGGTATTGCTGATCGCATGCAGAAGGAAATCACTAATTTGGCTCCTGCTACCATCAAGATCAAGATCATTGCTCCTCCCGAGCGTAAGTACTCTGTCTGGATCGGTGGTTCCATCCTGGCCTCACTGTCCACCTTCCAGACCATGTGGATCACCAAGGAAGAGTACGACGAGTCCGGCCCCGGCATCGTCCACCGCAAGTGCTTCTAAATAATATATCATTCTATGTACTATCTATACCTAAAAACCCGTCTTCTATTTAGAACATTATGTTGGCTAATATGGAGATTATAATAAATACTTTTCTCTCATTTTTTATACCATGATTTTTATTTTGAAAAAAAAAATGGGTTTCTCTTGTAGAAACAAGATTCTATTATTTTTATTTAAATAACAACATGCCTTAAGAAATACAAATATTGACAATTTATCTTCATGAACTCATTGCAAATTGGCACAATGAATAGAACTTTCGCCTCATAATGGAAAAGTCTATTTTTTATCCTCAGCAATAATGAAAGATGCACTTTAAAATCTCATTCGAATTACCTTTGTTTAGGAAGCAATAATTATTCTATGAAGGGTTGAGTATCATTCTACTGGGTAGGATATAAGCTCTTAGTTTGTAAACTGAGCAACAAAAGGATGATATCTCTTAGCTTGTAAAATGAGCTGCTGTAGGATAACAGCACTTATCAAATGAGCTGCTGTAGGATAACAGCACTTATCAAATGAGCTGCTGTAGGATAACAACACTTATCAAATGAGCTGCTGTAGGATAACAGCACTTATCAAATGAGCTGCTGTAGGATAACAGCACTTATCAAATGAGCTGCTGTAGGATAACAGCACTTATCAAATGAGCTGCTGTAGGATAACAACACTTATCAAATGAGCTGCTGTAGGATAACAGCACTTATCAAATGAGCTGCTGTAGAATAACAGCACTTATCAAATGAGCTGCTGTAGAATAACAGCACTTATCAAATGAGCTGCTGTAGGATAACGACACATCAAATGAGCTGCTGTAGGATAACAGCACTTGTCAAATGAGCTGCTGTAGGATAACAGCACTTATCAAATGAGCTGCTGTAGGGGTAACTACTCTTACAAGTATTACCCGAGGTGAAATAACAACAGCTCGCAATTAGCCCCTAAACTGAAAATGAAAACCAAACAATAAAATAACGGCACATAGCTTGTAAAATACACAAATATGTTCATAGAAGAAAGCAACGACGTTTCGGTCTGACTTCGATCATTAAACAGTCAAAAACGTCGTCACAGGCTTCTTTTTCCTATGTGTGGGTTATTTATGAATTGTTCCAGTTACGGTATTGTGCCTTTCTGATTTATAGTTGTAATGATGCTGGTGAACTTTACAAATCTCTAACTAATACCATAATCGAGTGGATACCAAGCAACATTCACATTACTATAGCCATCCTTCTCACAACATGGTTGTGTTTGCTCTTACAACCTCAAACATACAAGAGCTTCCTGGAAGACCAAAGAGTAATGGTATCTAGAAACATACACACACGAGATCAAAATTATGATGAATAAAGAAAATTTAGAGACGTCTAGGAGGAGTCTTCCTTGTGTGTGTGTTGGAGGATTTCTGAACAGTTTTGCTTATAATATTTTGTATAATTGATAAGAAAAGTAATTTTTTCGCCCTGTGTGCAGGAAGAAATGATACCAGGAAGGCTAAAGATAAGGTAGGCTAAAGATAAGGTAGGCTAAAGATAAGGTGTCAGTAAATATATTAAAGCAAGATGTCACACATAGTAAAACAACTAATTTTAAACCATTAATGTGTGATACAACAAATGAGACTTGTAAACAACGGCTGTCCTAGGCTGTAAAGGAGAATTTTCAAGTCAGTTGATGTGAAGATATCCAAAGTAACAAGCGAACTGGGAAAGCCTTTTGATATAATGGTGCCACGGATGTCAGGGCTGAGATTTGCCTTGCCAGGTTATGGGTCCATGTCTTCATTAGATGGCTAGTGTTGTATATACAGTCATCTGATTATTACGCATAAAACAACACACACACATACACACCTTAATAATATACACCAAAGTAGTTAGGCCAGTTACCTTTATTGTCACCTCTCCTCATCCCCCACCCACCCTTCCTTCATATTCTATCCTTACCTCTCCTTCCTTCCCCAATTTACCAAAGATAAGATAAGATAAGATTTTTAACCCCTGAGGGTTAGCCACCCAAGAAAGTCAGTGCGTCATCGAGGACTGTCTGTCTTATTTCCATTGGGGTCCCCCAGGATGCGACCCACACCAGTCGACTAACACCCAGGTACCTATTTGCTGCTAGGTGAACATGACAACAGGTGTAAGGAAACACGTCGAAATGTTTCCACCCGCCGGGAATCGAACCCGGGCCCTCCGTGTGTGAATCGAGAGCTCTAGCCAATGAAGGAGATGGATGACTGTCTAGCTGTTTTAAATGTATCACAGCAGAAACTCTGGGAAACTATTAACAAACTAAAATTTGCAGTATTAACATACACAAATATCTTAATATAAACAAAAGCAAGAAATTCAGATTGACATAAGTTAGGGGAATTGTTTATATGGACAAAGGAAGCTTTTTAAAAATGGAAATTGCGCAAACCAGAAATAATCAGGTATTTGCCAAATGAAGATGGGCTGTGAAAAAGTGATAAACAAAACCTCACTCAAGAGTATTTAGATAAATAGTCGGAGTGTATTAAATAAAACAGTGGTCCAAAGGTGTGGTTTATCAGGCACACCTTTATTGTCACGCTGTACTGTAAGAGATACATAGTTATTAATTACAGTAAGTTTTTTTTTATTTTTTTTTGTACGTAGACGTTATCTCGGTACTCGAGATCTGGAATGAATTGAAGTGTGGAGACATGTCTGCTACATGCCTCATGTCAGGTCCTAAATTAATAAATACTCTCATAAAGCAACGAGAACGTATGGAATAATGTTCTATGACAGAAAAGACCTAATATATATATATGTTTCAGGCTGACTGTAGGTTCAAGGATTCCCAAGGATAAATATCTCATATTTTCTCCACACAGAAACGTGGAAGGGTAATCAAAATAATGAAACTGAATTTTAGAACAGACGAATAACTACTTCAGGAAGTGAGAGTAGTCACAACAACGTCTGCACCTCGTGGGAATTTGATACCTACGAGGTGATACCTACGAGGTGCTTGTCTTTTCCATCGCTTGTGGGGGCGGAAGTGTGTATATAAAATGCCCAGGAAAAATGTGCCAGGGGATTTGAAACGTAAAAAAAAAATGAAATCTTGGCGAGAAGACAGATTCCTGCTAGTGTGTGTATATAAAGGATAATTTGGCGTGGGATAACTTTAGTCAGATCAGGGCTCGCTACGGGTAGGTGTCGTGCTGTCATACAAACCCACACAGGTAGACCTGTCACTGCTGATCTTGTCACAGCCAGCCCAGTGACAAGGTTTAACAACCTCCTCTGCGTAGCGCTAACAGAAACAGCGCTACGGCGTGTGTTAAGTGAGGAATTACATTACCACCCTGGATAAGATTCGGATTGATAAATAGTTAAACTATTAAACACTGACGATATTTTGGTAAATGTCAGCTACTGTGCAAAACAACTTAAGAAATCATCGATTATGGTGTCAAGCGCTAAGTGTACGATACAAGGCTTATACTTGATATTGCTCAGTAAACCAGAAATATCGTGTTGTTGACGCGGACGTGGAATTAATACACAATGCTAAAGATATAATTTTATTGAATAAGACACATGTTCAACACCTGAGTATCTTTATTGTCGAAATATTTCGCTTATACAACAACTTTCTTCATTCTAATGCAGGAGAATATAACACTGGAGGGAGCACAACCAGTCCCTCTGGCTTAAGGGACTGACTACTGTAAAAGTAGTCCCACAGTCTTGAGGGACTGACCACTGAAGCAGTCCCTCAAGCTTGCCTATATTCGACTTAAGAAGCCTGTCGCATTACACTGCAGTTCTGTCTCTTTTTTTCATTATAAGAAGGTATTGAAAATGGAGACAGTAGAAGACGAGGTAATCAGTCCCTCTGACTAGAAGATATTGAACACTTACTGCTGTTGTTTACTGTTAGTGCTATGATATTTATTAAAATAATAAATAACAGTACAACGGCAGTTATTAAATAAACAGTATATGAAAAGAAATCATTTATCAATAATTAAAACCACAAGAGACTGCAGCAGTATACACATGCAAAATAATCAGTGAAAAAATAGTTAGATAATGTGAGAAATCACGAAAGCGCTTAGAATTTCACTATTTTCTCACTCTGGTTATTTTATATATTGTGATATCACCTGTTTACCGTGATATCACATTCGCAAATGATTTAGGTATAATGTTTGTCAGGAAACAGGACAAGCGTTTCCTGACGCGGGTCTTAGTTATATGATGACCCACAGCTGGAGCTTTTGGTCATCTGACCGAAGACTTCCGCTTGCTTACCGGTCCACCCCTTTAAAAATCATATTTATGATTATAACCAATAGGAGTACTATCTATATTAGCAAATGACTGAGGATCTGATGTGGCTGATTTGTCGGCCACATCAGGTCTCATGATTTGTTTACATATTATCGTCGATAATTCGTTACTATCGTTAGTAATTTTCAGCTATCTTGCATATTTTCTATTATCACTGCTAATTTGCTACCATTAAAGATAAAATAACATGTTCAAAGTATTTCTAAATTCATTAGTCTTCGTTCTAATTACATTAATAAATAATGAAACCTGGAGAGGGTTAACTCCAGGTAGTCAGGGCTAAGCAGGGGAGTGATGGACGTGCCTCGCATGGGTCAGTAGGCCTGCTGCAGTGCTCTTTTTTTTCTTATGTTTCTTACGTTCTTAAGAATTTATTGGTATTTTCAACATATTATTTCAAGAGAGTAATAAATGATAAAGTGCTAAATTGATTTCTTCATTATATCTAAGGAAACATATTTCCAAGAAGAAAAATCGAGCTTTCTATTAAAAAATAATTATAATTCACTCTGATAAGGATTGTTCCGAAAGTGTCTGAAAAAAATAACTGGATTATGTTTATGCGGAATATCTGCTTTTAAAAAGAATAATGCCAATTAATACTCTTATTTCCCTAAATACAGACAATAAACTTTTAACCCGGACACAGGGTTGAATATATCTCAGTCAGAGGTGTGTATATCTCAGTATATACACACTATACTAAGTTTACTTTAATCCGTATTTTAGGAATAAAAGTATTCTTTATTAGCGATTACCTGGTGAAAAGTAATCTTAAAGGAAAACTTGCAGTCGATAGTGTTTAAATCTACCAATCAGTTGTTATACATTGTTTCTCACAAGGCGCAAGGCACTGTTCTTGGTGAGAAATTATACGGGGTGTCTGTTCGAGAGATCGATAAGACAGTATTCTTGGCTTTTTTCTTTTGCATTTGCAATGTACATGGATGGTCAAATCTGTACACTGGATAAAAGGTGGCTTTATAACACGACTTAATTTCCATTAAAATCAACAAAACGCAGAGCCTCAGATTCCAAATCTTAACCTAATTAGTGGATACTAATTGTCAAATTGTACATAACTAAATACTTTAAGAGTGAAGAGGAAAGTTGGACAAAAATCATTTTGTATTTTTGTAAATCATGCTCAGGAAAGCAATATTTCAATATAATAAATACATGTCTTTTCTTCTAGGTGTTCATCTGCATTCATAACGCACTACCACCATGTGTGACGAAGAGGATCAGGTAGCCCTTGTGGTCGACAATGGCTCCGGCATGGTCAAGGCCGGCTTCGCTGGTGACGACGCTCCCCGCGCCGTCTTTCCTTCCATCGTCGGCCGCGCTCGTCACCAGGGTGTGATGGTCGGTATGGGTCAGAAGGACGCCTACGTCGGTGATGAGGCCCAGAGCAAGAGAGGTATCCTGACTCTCAAGTACCCCATCGAGCACGGCATCATCACCAACTGGGACGACATGGAGAAGATCTGGTACCACACCTTCTACAATGAGCTCCGTATTGCCCCTGAGGAGTCCCCCACAATGTTGACTGAAGCTCCTCTCAACCCCAAGGCCAACCGTGAGAAGATGACTCAGATCATGTTTGAGTCCTTCAACTTGCCAGCAACATACGTTACCATCCAGGCTGTGTTGTCCCTGTACGCCTCTGGTCGTACCACTGGTCTGGTGTGTGACTCTGGTGATGGTGTCTCTCACATGGTCCCCGTCTATGAAGGTTTTGCCCTTCCTCATGCCATCCTTCGTCTTGACCTTGCTGGTCGTGACCTGACTCAGTATCTCATGAAGATCATGACTGAGCGTGGCTACTCCTTCACCACCACAGCTGAGCGTGAGATTGTCCGTGACATCAAGGAGAAGCTTTGCTACATCGCCCTCGACTTCGAGAATGAGATGAATGTTGCTGCTGCTTCCTCCTCCCTGGACAAGTCCTACGAGCTTCCTGATGGTCAGGTCATCACCATTGGTAATGAGCGTTTCCGTGCTCCTGAGGCTCTCTTCCAGCCTTCCTTCCTGGGTATGGAATCCGCTGGTGTTCACGAGACCGTCCACAGCTCCATCATGAGGTGCGACATTGACATCAGGAAGGACCTGTTCGCTAATATTGTCATGTCTGGTGGTACCACCATGTACCCTGGTATTGCTGACCGCATGCAGAAGGAAATCACTGCTCTGGCTCCTGCTACCATCAAGATCAAGATCATTGCTCCTCCCGAGCGTAAGTACTCCGTCTGGATCGGTGGTTCCATCCTGGCCTCACTGTCCACCTTCCAGACCATGTGGATCACCAAGGAAGAGTACGACGAGTCCGGCCCCGGCATCGTCCACCGCAAGTGCTTCTAAATTTTTAGGTATATTTCGATTACTTTTATACCTTCCTGTACAACTCAGTCATTTATATTTAATGATAATATCTAACTTCATGATTTATCCTTAAAAATAAAAATAAAATTTAAGGTAAATTGCTTATTATTTATTCTATTAATATGCACACTCATATTATTATTATTATAATCAAATAGAAGCGCTAAACCACAGGGGTTATACAGCACACTCATAGCCTACAGATACTGTGGTGATCTCCACTTAGTATAGTCATGAGATTGTCGACATTCATTTTACAATTTCTTTTATAATTCATTTTCGACCAAGAAATCATGGAAGAATGAAATAAATTTAAATAAAATCAGAGACAGCAGTGTATGGAGGAGACACAACATCGAGACTGAAATACGATAAGAGAACAAAATACCATCTAAATCAGAAAATTCCTCATCATCACAGAACTTGTACTGAGCTCTTATGACCTCAAAGCGATGATAAGTAAGAAACATGTGTAATAGTTAAGTATGTTTGCCCTACTTAGTAGGCTTCTTCAGTAGAGGACAGAGGAGTCAACAGAACCAGTAGAGATGTAAATATATAATCAGTCCATCACCCTTGAAGAAGTGGTTTTGACTTGGTCAGTCTCTCAACCTGGAGAAGAGTTTTGCTCCATAGTCTGGAACAATTCATCTCAAGGTACTCTATAGCTGGAGGGTCTCGAAATGACTGACTATGAACAGGAACAGAGGGCATCAGTAGCACGATGACTGCATGAGTGGTGTTCACTGGTCGTTCTAAACAGTGGTTAGGAGATTTGAGAAAATTTGTAAAACTAACATCACTCACACAGTCATTTGTATACCTCAGAACGAAAGTTTTCTTTTTTCTTACACTGAATCTTTTACTTTATTGAGTCTTTGGACTTCCTGAAGATTTGGTTCCTTCTCTATTAGGTGAAATAGTTAAATACACGTGAAGCTTTAGCATTAAGGCCTGATTTAAGGGATTAGAGTTTATCTCTTCTACTCTCGAGTAGTCAGACGCAGTCACCAGGTTTAGCCACTGATCGCCTCCATGGCCCCGGCGAGTAGATTTTCCAATGGATAACATCCAATTGCCTTCTATTCATTAGGCAATGAGTAATCCTTACGGGAGTAGCGCTTCCCCATGAATATAATAATCGTAAGTGTGGAAATCAAACTTCGTTTCAGTTTCCATATTTCTCCAGACGAGCAATATATCGCCACCAGTAATTTGGGTCTGGTTTTATTTACCAGGTGAAATTATTCATTGAAAACCCAGCCCAAACCTACTAAAACCTTAAATCTATATAGTCCAACGCTTTTGGGGGACGAATAAACATTTTTTTCTCCTGGTGTAATGGCACTCTTGATTAGATCAGTTACATCTTAAAAGCACTTGGAATTAAGTTAATCAATCCTGCAACACTACTGTATGATCCTGTAACATATACTTTACGCACTTATTTGTAGGGGGAGGGTTTTATACCTCATCGGAGTGGTTAGTGCCATTTTAAAAACAAGCAGAGACACAGCACTCAGTAATTGCTGTAATTTAACAGGTCTACAGAAAAAAATCCAGTGGATTCTGTACCACCAGATACAGACCCACGTGAGGAGTCACTCTCCCATTTCCAGGCCACCAGGCACTGTGGCCTGGTGGCAAAAGCTCTCGCTTCACATGGTGAGGGTCCGGGTTCGATTCCCGGCGAGGGTAAAAATATTGGACGTGTTTCCTTACACCGGTTGTCTATGTTCACCCATCAGTACAATAGGTACCTGGGTGTTATTGGACTGGTGTGGGTCGCATCCTGGGACTACACTGACCTAATTTGCCCGAAATGCTCTGCATTTCTATGTAGTAATTAAAGATATTATTATATTATTATTAATGAAATGTCATCACGTAAGATAATATAAAAATGGGATAAACTTTTCTTGAGATTTGAAAAATAATAAAAAGGTATATTAGTATAACACGATTACAAACAAACCGTGTTAACAAGATTACAAACAAACCGTGTTATCACGATTTCGTGAGCCATGATGTTGGCTTTAAGAAGACTTTATTAACATATCTCCTGTAATATAAATAATTAGAATATATAAGGTAATCGTCAAGCTATTTTGAAAAAGAAATCTTAAAAGCACGGAGTTGAATTCAGGGAAATATATATATATACTACGAGAAGTGTATGTCTCTCACTATATATACACTGAGAGTTTTTTGACAACAGAGCCTATTTCAGTAGGATGGAACAACTATTTACAACAAATACTGTTTAATCTAAGAGGATATTTGCCAACAAGTACTATATAAAATAAATAAATTAAATAATTATGAATTTTCAAGTCTTTCGCTTCTTCTCAATAAAGCAAAATAAAATAGGATTGAGAAATTTATGAGTGTAGGAAATTGGACTAGTTTACGGGGACCTAACCTGGTTATTATACTCACTTTTGCGTACGATGATCCACCCGTGTTACCTTGATCCACCTGTGTTACCTTGATCCATCTGTGTTACCTTGATCCATCTGTGTTACCTTGATCCATCTGAGTTACTTTGATCCATCTGAGTTACTTTGATCAACGTGTGTTACTTTGATCCACGTGTGTTACTTTGATCCACGGGCGTTACTTTGATCCACGTGTGTTACCTTGATCCACGTGTGTTACTTTGATCCACGTGTTACTTTGATCCACGTGTGTTACCTTGTTTTACTTTGTTTTTCATATATTAAAGTTAAACGCTGAGCTTGACGTGGACGGAGAGAAAACCCCTTTACAGTGAAAGCATATTGTAAATTTCTAAATACTGAACAAGAAGATATACGCTATTAAATATACACACATTTCTCTGTTTATTTTTATAAGTATACACACATTTCTCTTGTTTATTTAGTTTACATGGTATCAGTGTTGTTATTCTGCATTTACTGGTGAAATAAACAAGACGGATTTTGCACTTAGACATTATTAAATTATCTTTTTAATTGCCCGACACATCTGAAATTTTAGCAACAGTATGCTGTTATATTATGAAGAAACACATAAATTATCATGCTCTTTAAATAAGGTTAGTAAGTTTATTCAGGTATACACAAATACAGTTACATAGATTATCATACATAGCAGCATATGTGTAGAGAACCCAGGATAACCCAAAAAAGTCAGACAGTGACATATTTCCATTGGGGTCCTTGCGATCTAAACTGCATTTTAAGGGGAAAATATAACGAGAGGGGAAAAAGTAATGGCCATGGATGAAGGGGTTGGGAGAGGAGAAAGAATGTTTTGGCTCGACTGCACATACCAGCCTAGTCTTTGTATAAAAGTCACAAATTGGCATGAGGTAACTTTAGTCAGGTCAGGACTCGCTGGTGGTAAGTGCTTGTGGTGAGCCTCCGAGCCAAGAACTTCCTGGTTAGTGATACCTGCTTTCTCCACATCGAAAAAATACGATTTGTCAGCGAAGCAGTGTCTTGTAGCTGTCAGCGAAGCAGTGTCTTGTAGCTGTCAGCGAAGCAGTGTCTTGTAGCTGTCAGCGAAGCAGTGTCTTGTAGCTGTCAGCGAAGCAGTGTCTTGTAGCTGTCAGCGAAGCAGTGTCTTGTAGCTGTCAGCGAAGCAGTGTCTTGTAGCTGTCAGCGAAGCAGTGTCTTGTAGCTGTCAGCGAAGCAGTGTCTTGTAGCTGCAGCGAAGAGGTCTTGTAGCTGCAGCGAGAAGTGTCTTGTAGCTGTCAGCAAGCAGTGTCTTGTATGTCAGCAGAAGCAGAGGTCTTTAGCTGTCAGCGAACGCGAGTGTCTTGTAGCCTCCAGCGAACGTTAGTGTCTTGTAGTGTCAGCGAAGCAGTGTCTTGTAGCTGTCAGCGAAGCAGTGTCTTGTAGCTGTCAACGAAGCAGTGTCTTGTAGCTGTCAACGAAGCAGTGTCTTGTAGCTGTCAACGAAGCAGTGTCTTGTAGCTGTCAACGAAGCAGTGTCTTGCATATTAGCAGTGCACTTTTCATTAATCAAGAGTTGTACGTCATTTAAAAATCTATACCTCACATGGACGTAACAAAATAAAGAGTACTGAATATTTTGGCCTCGCACATGAGAGCCTCTTCGCTGAAGAGGACCTCACTGTTGATGGGAAATATACAGTACCCTTCTGTGTTTAGGAGGTAAAGTATATTTGGTCACTAAAAAAATCCTTCATTGGAAAACAATTGTCTTCGATACTACAACCCACTCGTGGAAATATTACAGCCTAGTTTAAAGTCATAACAATATAATATTCTTATATGACGGTCTTGCTATAATAGTTAAACGCTCAGATCTCTAAAATAATCTCACTTAAGCTCTCTTTCTTTGGAGAATAAACATATTTTAGAATTCGATTTATACTCTTGCCTAAATTCTATAATATTCAACGTCATATTCTCCTGGGAAGTAATCCTCAGAGGTGAGCTTCAGGCATAATATCACAAGTTTAAAAGTGTGGGTGCTAGGCCACAAAGTCACCAACTACTAACCTACTCATGTTCCACAGATTGACTGACTCTTTAAATTCCTTCCTAAAAAGTGCACATCAAGCCTGAAAAGTTGTTTTTTTGGGAATAAATAAACGTCCAAATAGAAGCTTAATCAACATTGTGGACAATAAAACACAAGAAAAGTGCTGTGTATTTGGACGTCACACTGTGGCCGTCTTCAGCAAGAGAGCTGCGATGTAAAGTCATTGTATACAGTATTTATTTTACTTTCTGTTGTCAAGGGATACACCGATATATCACGATAAACGACCAGCAATGGTCTGAGAGGATTATCAGGTTACACTCTCAGTCCATAGATACATTAGTCAATCAACGAACAGGGAGGATTCATTTCGGACGTCTCCACTGCCCCAGCACACTCACTCTAACTGGGCGCCTCGCTGAAAGTCCCAGCTTTGATACAGACTCTGACTTTTTTAACGGAAACTAACTTAATGCACCAACCTTAATTTAATTATTAATACAGAAGGGCCCAACTTGTACAGCAGGTCAGATTCTGAGCCACCAATGTAAAGTACAAAATCGCTGTAAAGTGAAACATAGCCTTTTTTCACTTTCAAATTTATATAAAAGCCTGATAACAGGTTTACACTCTCATATTAGGGGAGCAACAGAGCTAGACCTAAAAAAATGCATTTACAGTAAACATTACTTAGCTTATAGTGAGTGGTGGATAAATTTACTGTGGGAAGTCTGAATGTATGAAGAAGAGGTATAATTGAAAACCGCTGTATTAGCGAAATGCTGTAAAGTGAAGCGCTGTAAAGCGGGGCCTGTCTGCCTTGCACTACCTCCTACGACGGGTATCGTACGTCGCAATAGGTAGTATATCACTATACATATTGAGTTTACTTTTCTTCCTATTTTAGGGATTAAAGTAGTATTGATTAGTGGTGTACAGATGGAAATACAGCCTTAATTTATCCTCGTGCGACCAATAAGCTTTAAACCTAGCAAAACAACTATTTTCTGCTTTAGTGCTGGTTCGTTTGTCTTATAAATATATTTAAAATAAAAGTAATGACTTGTCTTTCAAATATAGTAAGATTTACATCTCATACACGAATATTCATAACATAGACGAGTTCTGCAGCACCCGGAGAAACCACAGTCTTGTGTGTATATATCTATGTCGTGCCGAATAGGCAAAACTTGCGATTTTGGCTTAAAAAGCAATGCTCATCTTGCCATATAAGACAAGTGAAAATTTGTGAATGCAATAATTTCGCAAAAATCATTCTGAAACTAACGAAAAAAAATTATTTCACTGTGTTTGTTTATTATTAAATTATTGTAAACGTATCTTAAATATATTTAGTTGGATTTGGCTAAATTAAATTGTGCTTGTTATAAAAAGGTTAGGTAAGTTTTCTAAGATTCTTTTGGTGCAAAATTAATTTTTTTTACATTAACATTAATTAAAAAAATATATCTTTAAACGCACGAGAAAATTTTAGAAAGAACTTAATTTTAAATGAGTCCTTGCTAATTGACCAGTTTTACCTATTCGGCACGACATATACAAGTGCTGACTGAAAAGTTGTTTGTACAGCAGATGGCGGTCTTACAACATGCATATTTATGAAACACTGATATTTTAAATCGTTTTTTCTAGGTGTTCATCTGTATTCATAGCGCACCACCACAATGTGTGACGAGGAGGATCAGGTAGCCCTGGTTGTGGACAATGGCTCCGGCATGGTCAAGGCCGGCTTCGCCGGTGACGACGCTCCCCGCGCCGTCTTTCCCTCCATCGTCGGCCGTGCTCGTCACCAGGGTGTGATGGTCGGTATGGGTCAGAAGGACGCCTACGTCGGTGATGAAGCCCAGAGCAAAAGAGGTATCCTGACTCTCAAGTACCCCATCGAGCACGGCATCATCACCAACTGGGACGACATGGAGAAGATCTGGTACCACACCTTTTACAATGAGCTCCGTATTGCCCCTGAAGAGTCCCCCACAATGTTGACTGAAGCTCCTCTCAACCCCAAGGCCAACCGTGAGAAGATGACACAAATAATGTTTGAGGCCTTCAACTTACCCGCCATGTATGTTACCATCCAGGCTGTGTTGTCCCTGTACGCCTCTGGTCGTACCACTGGTCTGGTGTGTGACTCTGGTGATGGCGTCTCTCACATGGTCCCCGTCTATGAAGGTTTCGCCCTTCCTCATGCCATCCTTCGTCTTGACCTTGCTGGTCGTGACCTTACCAACTACCTCATGAAGATCATGACTGAGCGTGGCTACTCCTTCACCACCACAGCTGAGCGTGAGATTGTCCGTGACATCAAGGAGAAGCTTTGCTACATCGCCCTCGACTTCGAGAATGAGATGAATGTTGCTGCTGCTTCCTCCTCCCTGGACAAGTCCTACGAACTTCCCGATGGTCAGGTCATCACCATTGGTAATGAGCGTTTCCGTGCTCCTGAGGCTCTCTTCCAGCCTTCCTTCCTGGGTATGGAATCCGCTGGTGTTCATGAGACCGTCCACAGCTCCATCATGAGGTGCGACATTGACATCAGGAAGGACCTGTTCGCCAACGTTGTCATGTCTGGTGGTACCACCATGTACCCTGGTATTGCTGACCGCATGCAGAAGGAAATCACTGCTCTGGCTCCCTCCACCATCAAGATCAAGATCATTGCTCCTCCCGAGCGTAAGTACTCCGTCTGGATCGGTGGTTCCATCCTGGCCTCACTGTCCACCTTCCAGACCATGTGGATCACCAAGGAAGAGTACGACGAGTCCGGCCCCGGCATCGTCCACCGCAAGTGCTTCTAAATTTTGATTAAAAAATACCGTTTATACTTTCATATGACATATGTTCAATATGAGTCATTTTATTAAGAAAAGGTGTTACGAAGAGCAATAAAATCTTTATATTCTATCTAGATTTTCTTTTTATCCAAACTTTCCTTAAAATACAACTGAAATACGACAATGTATTAATTGACAGGATAATACATGAATGCCACTTAAAGATCTGTATGAGCACACAAAAACTGTGTCCACAAATTTCTTTTCCGATCTGATTTTTTTTTTTTACAACCAGTTGGTTGCAGATCTATAGATGCGTTTTCTGTATTTGATAGTTGGGCTTATAGAAATTTTATACTGCCTCGCTGTTCTTTAATTACTGCAACCTCATCCTAAATTCAGTCATATAATATTTCAGCATAAAAACTATTAAATTAGCATCACTTTCACTCCTTTCGTGATTTGTCTTTTTTCCTAACAAGTCTAATTAGCGTCAAGACTAGTCGGGTACACTGCAAAGATTGTCTGATTTAATAACCAGCTTAACAAAGGAGTTTGGGAAGACAAACTATCTTTGCTCTTGGAAGGAGTGCTGGAGGTCTCTTTGGCCAAAGAATTAGAGCTAATTTTCCCATCCTTAGGGCAATGATTACCTTCATTATGACTCACAAAATCGCAATACCACGATTTAGTGAGTAATGATGCGGCATTGAGGGGGAACTTGAGCTAGAGTTCGCCACAGCCACGCTGGCGGAAGATTCATCTGTAAAAAAAAACTTGCATTTTTGGTCACAGTGGTGGCCCATGCTAACCTCCCTATGGTGTATAGAAATATACCTAGTTGGATGAATCTTACTGCAGCCAGCTGGCCCAGTGGCTTACACACTGGCCTAGAGTTTTACAACTAACTCGCCATGGGTTCAAACCCCACCCGTTCCGTGGCTGGATTACCTCACATTCCCAGGGCGCTGATGGTCCTTGCAGGTTAAGTGTTTTCCTGTGACAACTTCATTCAACTTATTCACAATTCTTTCCACTTACGTTCTGTTCTTCCCAGGTCACTGATGAGGATCAGTATGTTGTTTCCAGGTCACTTTTCAGGTTCAATTTCTACTTCCCAGGTCACTGCTGAGCGTCAATATGTACTTCCCAGGTCACTGTTCGGGTTCAATATGTACTTCCCAGGTCACTGTTTGGGTTTAATATGTACTTCCCAGGTCACTGTTCGGGTTCAATTTTGTGCAATGTAAGCAGCTGATTTTCTAGCATTTAGTCTACGAGGCGATCAAAAATAACACGGGTTCGATCCCCGGCTAGCCGAAGTTTGTTAATTGCCTAAAAATCACTAATTCGTGGATGCATTAATATTCATGATTAATAAAAACCCACGTGGACACAGGAGGTTGATTGATCTATATACTATTTTCTTTTGACTAGAAAGCGTCGACTGTGATAGGTCATGGAGGCTGCGCACCAGCAGGTAAGAACACATTGTTCCAGACAATGGAACAAATACTCTTCTCCAGGCTGAGGGACTGACCACCTCAAAACTAGATCTTCAATTGTGATGGACTGATTACATCGTCTTCACATCTCTTCTAACAAGTACCTACACAGTAGGCTACTGAAGAAGCCTACTGTGTAGGTGAAACGTTTCGGATTAAAGATACCTAACTGTTTCACATGTGTCTTACCTAACGAGAATACTTTAGTTTCTTAAAGAAGAATAAAGTATGAGTATGATAATGGTATTCACTATTGACAAGATAGTGAGACACATGTGTCTTACTATCAAGATAAAAGTAGACTTTTGGTGTGTATTCTCTGATTATTATTCATTCCTGTTAAGTGGTAAACCCACGTGGGTCATGCAGCGTAAGACATGGTGGAGGCTCGATCCTTCGGTTGCTGAGACAGGCACGTTTCCTATTTACTCTCACATAGGTGCATACCCTGAGAAACATGTTTCTTAAGGTGACTATACTCTCTCTCATTTCCATTCCGTGGCTCAATTCTATGTGTAATTACATCATTTATCACATCACAATCTCACTTTATGATAATATTCTTATAAGGATTTTCAATAATTTCGATTTGTTTACACTTCCAAGAAACGGGCGGTGTCACTGGTCCACATTAAACTGCATCTGCCGCTTTTCACACTACGACATTTGCCTGTCCAAATCTTCTTGGAGTTTATTAGCACCAACAAAACATATGCCTATATTCTTATTTCTTTCAGAAAGCAATTAATATAAGTTTTAAAAATACGAAATCACTAATCTTCCTGTGACTCTTAGGACATTTGTCTTCATGCGATCGATTGTTTAGTCTTGGTTTTGTTATCGTCTTCTGTCTCGTCAATGAAATTTTCCTTACCCATTGCAACAATTTGCCTTACAATCCAAATTTAGAAATTCTTAGTCTACTGATTTTTAAAGCAATCTGCAATTGCTGTGTCTTCCTCTTCGTGTTGATGGTGGAAATAAATTCCCATTTTCTGTATCACTGTCTCCTCTTATGAGCATACAAGAGGTCATATCTTTATCATTCCCAGTGTCATTATCTCTACCGCGCATTAGCACTGTGGCAAATGTTAACCAAGGCACCTGTAATGGTCAAGCAAGAGTTGTTAAATCATTTTTTTGTGCTCTCACGGTTCGCGACTAATACGGCATGTGAACTCAAGGCCCAAGTAAAATAGTGAAAGTCTTGGCGCGACCGCACGCCGACGCCGCCTGGTTCCTCTATATAAAGGTTGATTCGGCTTCGAACATCTTTAGTCAGTTCAGGACTCATTACGGGTAAGTGCTTGTGGTGAGACCTCTCGTGCAGGCAACACCTTCCTGACTACTGTTCCCCTGCCGTAGTGTGAACCCTCGTTCAGGCAGCAGCCTCATTCTACAGCAGTGCATAGGTGTTTTGTTCAGTATTATAGAACAGCCTTCCTGTAGAAAAATGCGTGACTGATCATCCAATAGCCATTGATGATCTCTGTGATAACCAGTGATTCGTGATAGTAATTTAACATTGTCTTTGGACAGCCACAGATCAAAGTCCAATTATGTTTATCTT
Source organism: Cherax destructor (assembly GCA_009830355.1). NCBI lineage: Eukaryota > Metazoa > Arthropoda > Malacostraca > Decapoda > Parastacidae > Cherax > Cherax destructor. Next base: position 117,826 of record WNWK01000546.1, read on the forward strand.
ATATTACTTTTTTAACATCCACACTGACGAACTCATGCATCCATCCATATATATATATATATATATATATATATATATATATATATATATATATATATATATATATATATATATATATAACCTACTGTGCATTTTATTTTGCATCGAAAGTATTTAATAAGCAAATACAGCCTAGCTAAGGAATTTAACTTAATCTTATCTGCTCTATCTATATTATTTGATATCTCTGAAATATGTTAATTTTGTTAAGTTTCGACTAATTTTCGCATATACTCTCTGTTTGTCTGGGAAAACGATCGTTGTTTTATAAGCAAATAATACAAGTTTTAGCTGAAATCTGTAAGTTGGTTACTGACCTTAGTGAAGTCGACTGACTTACAAATGTAATATTGTGATTGTTCAGATTCACTATGTCTGTGCTGCCAGCGTTATGCTCTTTATTTGTACTTCTGGCGATATGTTCGGTATAATGTTCACTCCCAGAACCTTCTCTTTCCAAGTGACTCCAATGAAAAATACGATGTCTAGCATCTTTTTAAAACAAAATATGAAATAAAATCTTTCGTAAAGAAAACAATGAGAGACATCTGCATCTTTTGGCTTCAGGTCTGAGACCTTCCTCAGACCGATGAATGTGTGGAAGGAAAAGAGTATAGGTTAGGTGGTATGACCTAGATGTAGACTCAAAACAGAAGACATCACTCTTAAATGATATGTCTGCATCAGGTGTCCTTAGTCCCTGGGGAGATAATGACATTCAGGAATTATACATTCACAGCAGACTCACTGAATTACATATGTATTTACAATGCACCTAATACAATTATATCACATAGCGTGTGATATAACTTTTTGTTATGAGAGACAGTATTGCTCCTTCCATGGATCACTTGTGTTCAGTGATTTGTGTCGAGGATCCTACCAGTTTCTCCGATGTATAAAAACTTAAGAGTTTTTACTAACGATCTCGGAACTGCTAGTTTTCCTTGGTTCATTGAGCTTCATAAATGAGAAAGTTTGCTTCTGATTTCGTTTGAATAATTAAACATCAATTTCGTTAGAGATTGAAAAACCTTAATTATATCATTATTTTGAGGCTAAAGTGTAAGGAGAGTAAATTTTTAACAAAGCAAAGTGACACAAAGAAATCATCACCGCGTGTATGTGTGTACACACAGTGTGTTAATGCACATATGTGCATATGTGTAAATGCCCAACTGTGTATCAGATTGTATGTGTACGAATATGTATGCATCTGATGTATACTTATGGATTAAACTTATAACGGAATGAAATATGCTAATAAACAAATAAGATTAAATCACCTAAAGTGTGTCTGCGTGTATTTTGTACTTCAGATTTCAATTTAATATTAATTATAATGTTCGTAAAAAAAATACGACTTATACAAAGAGGAAATATTTTTTCCCAGGTGATCATCTGCATTCTTAAGGCACCACCACCATGTGTGACGAGGAGGATCAGGTAGCCCTGGTTGTGGACAATGGCTCCGGCATGGTCAAGGCCGGCTTCGCCGGTGACGACGCTCCCCGCGCCGTCTTTCCCTCCATCGTCGGCCGCGCTCGTCACCAGGGTGTGATGGTCGGTATGGGTCAGAAGGACGCCTACGTCGGTGATGAGGCCCAGAGCAAGAGAGGTATCCTGACTCTCAAGTACCCCATCGAGCACGGTATCATCACCAACTGGGACGACATGGAGAAGATCTGGTACCACACCTTCTACAATGAGCTCCGTATTGCCCCTGAGGAGTCCCCCACAATGTTGACTGAAGCTCCTCTCAACCCCAAGGCCAACCGTGAGAAGATGACACAGATCATGTTTGAGTCCTTCAACTTGCCAGCAACATACGTTACCATCCAGGCTGTATTGTCCCTGTACGCTTCTGGTCGTACCACTGGTCTGGTGTGTGACTCTGGTGATGGTGTCTCTCACATGGTCCCCGTCTATGAAGGTTTTGCCCTTCCTCATGCCATCCTTCGTCTTGACCTTGCTGGTCGTGACCTTACCAATTACCTCATGAAGATCATGACTGAGCGTGGGTACTCCTTCACCACCACAGCTGAGCGTGAGATTGTCCGTGACATCAAGGAGAAGCTTTGCTACATCGCCCTCGACTTCGAGAATGAGATGAATGTTGCTGCTGCTTCCTCCTCCCTGGACAAGTCCTACGAACTTCCCGATGGTCAGGTCATCACCATTGGTAATGAGCGTTTCCGTGCCCCTGAGGCTCTTTTCCAGCCTTCCTTCCTGGGTATGGAATCTGTTGGTGTTCACGAGACCGTCCACAGCTCCATCATGAGGTGCGACATTGACATCAGGAAGGACTTGTTCGCCAATATTGTCATGTCTGGTGGTACCACTATGTACCCTGGTATTGCTGACCGCATGCAGAAGGAAATCACTGCTCTGGCTCCTTCTACCATCAAGATCAAGATCATTGCTCCTCCCGAGCGTAAGTACTCCGTCTGGATCGGTGGTTCCATCCTGGCCTCACTGTCCACTTTCCAGACCATGTGGATCACCAAGGAAGAGTACGACGAGTCCGGCCCCGGCATCGTCCACCGCAAGTGCTTCTAAATTCTATCTTGATATATTTCATATCAACATTACTGTATTCCAGCCTTCAGGAAATTTATAATTTTGAAATATCATATAAGCAAATAAAACTCTATTAAAAAATTTCTTACATTATCCTAAACTACATCCTTATTCAGTTATCTCTTTCATTTGCCCTGAATATCTCAAATGGGTTTAGAGTTTTAAAAAAATTATAATAACCTTTTGTAATTATGAATGTGTTTAAAATACAGCATTAGTGAGATTTTTTAGAAAAACATATCGTAAAAATGCATATTGTGATGGAGGGGTAGGGGGTGGGGTTTGCATAGGAGGCTGTGATGATCCATCTGTAGTTCTCTTGTGATCATAATAAAACCCTCAATTTCTTGTTCATTGCAACACTCCATTGTCTTAGTAGTATAGTGATCACATGGCTTGGTTTCGAATTGGACAAAGCTGATAAAAAATAGATAAACACCGTCGTACAAGCAAGAGATACACCCATAAACTGTGAAATAAAATCACATGCATCACTTAAGACATTTGTGAAGCGATGTTTTGCCCCCATGGAGGCTTTACCAATCCAATACAGAGCATGTGAAAACCCAAAAACGCTGGACGATTTTAGTTCCCTGTTGACGACACTGGCAGGTTTAGCAACCCGGCCATACAGTAATGGTATAAATTACCGACTAGCTGATGAAATAGACACATATGCAACACCTGAGTATCTATATTTTGAAGTCGTGTCGCCAGCCAGTGACTTCATTCATTCAATACAGAGCTTAGTAACCGGAGACAGTAGAAAATGAACTAATGAGTCCCTCATCATTGGAAAGGTAGTCCGCTACCTGAGACATAGACAGGAAGATGGGCGTTTGTATACTGGAGTCAGAGTAGGTGATGAAGCAGGTGGAGTGGACATAGTGGATATTAATCAGGTGTTGTTAAAGGAGGTCTGGTGACGGCGCATTTGATGACAAATATAAAAACAACAAGTACCTTGTTCGTGTTGTCTCTGACGGTCACTCCCGATATTCTGAATAACCTGGAGTTTATAGGGCAACCATATATTGAATTGAGAAGGACCCCAGCGATCGAAACATATGATAAATGTCCCAAAATATTGCATACGCCTCTCTATTCCACGTTTCCTGTAGTATTTATCGACGAAAGTTAACGAAAATTATAATGCAAATTGAACGGCTTCACAAATTTGTTTACGAAAATCGAATTTTTTGCGATGATGAACATATTAACCTGGAATTACCTTTTTCTATAATGAAAATCAGAAGTCAGTAACCTATTTTAATCTTTCTATAAAATTAACATAATTTAACATTGCTTAATTTTACCCAGGCTCTTTAGAGTCAGTATAATGTTCAGACTGATTTTTTGGTTATTGCATCACTGTGTTTAGGCTCGGTCAGATAGTCAGATTAAAATGACTAAAATCACAATATTGTGACTGGAACAATACACAAATAACCCGGTCGTAGGAGACTGAAACTTTTGACGACGTTTCGGTCCGACTGAGCGAAACGTCGCCAAGAGTTTCAGTCTCTTACGCAAGGGTTATTTGCGTATGGGCAAGTGCTATTTCCAGCTTTCGTACAAACACACATACAAGCGGGTAAACGCAGATTTAGCAAACCTTCGGTATACACCTGCCACGATTCATCCCGCCACGATTTGCTTCGGTGAATCTCAGAGAGCACGTTTCGCTCGCAGCGAGCGAAACGTCTTAACATGAGAATAACCCAGTACCGCGGGTGTCATAGATACATATTTGTTAGTATTAAATACCATTTTGGGGGTATCAGGTTTGTTTTTAGTCAGATAATGAGTGAATTGTCGTTGTCAAGCAATGAGCAAACTGTGGCTGTCAAGCAATGAGCAAGCTGTGGCTGTCTTTAAACGCTGAGAGGTTTGAATATCAGACATCTGAGAGCAGGATCATACAGCATGAGCCGTCATAGCCCTTAAGAAGTAACATCAACAACAAAATCAAAGAGGGCTCGATACGGCGTGTGCTGTCAGTGGCCCTATAAACCCCAACAACAACAGCAACAAAATCAAAGAGGGCTCGATACGGCATATGCTGTCAGTGGCTCTATAAACCCCAACAACAACAACAACAAAGTCAAAGTGGGCTCGATACGGCGTATGCTGTCAGTGGCCCTATAAACCCCAGCAACAACAACAAAATCAAAGAGGAAACAAGAGTAAAACTTAAATTTAATGACAGTGGTAATGCATCTAGACAAAGTTTGTTTGTTCTGTGTCTACTCGTGCAGTTGTCTGTTTGTAGTTGTAGGAGAGAAACTTAGTTAATGATGTTTGGTGTGTTTGTGCACATTCTTTCGTATAATTACCTGGGTAAGTCTGTGGGTCATAAGGTTCAGTTCTGGGCGACTTTTAATGTTGAATTAAATTACGTGATCCCCATCTACTCAAAAGTTTGTATGATAACCCAACATAGCTATACCTGGAGTATAGAGATAAATGGTATCGAATACCGACACGATGGGAAAATAGAAACGATCTGTATAATGCGATCCTTTATAGGCTACGTTTCTGTTTGTGACTTGATAAAGCCCACTGTGTGGGCGAAACGTAGTCAATAAAGGATCACATTATACCTCATTTGTGTCTATTTTTCCACCTGGGGTAAATCTGGAGGGTGTTCCAGGGGTCAACGCCCCCGCTAGCCCCGGTCCATGACCTAGGTGCTTAATTTGCTGCTAGGTGAAGAGGCAACAGGTGTAAGGAGACTGCTAGGAGGTTATACTATCCTGGAAATCGAACCCGCGTCCTTTCTGTTGTGATCCGAACGATTTTGTTCGTAGCTGTGCACTGATGACGTTTTGTCTGTATTACTATAGTCAAAAGGTCGCCTGGAAGGCTTATTGCGAGCCTTTTAACCTTATTAAAAATAATATTTCTGCACAATTACTAAATCGATATATAAATCATGAAAATATTTTCGAGAAAAATATTAAACACATATTAAGATAAATTATTTGGCTATAAAACTGATGTGAAAATAAAGCACAATGAAAAATTAAAAAGAAGAACGTGTTTCAGTTAGAATTATGGCGACTTGTTACGAAATTAAAGGTATTTTTTTCTTGACTCGTTGTTAAGAGATGTACTGGGAAGAGTTGTTAGTGTTTAAGGTGACGTGGTCATGTTAAGTTGGCACCGTCAGTGCCACAATGATCACATCACTTCAGCATCCTTCCCGACTTTAGATTTGAGATTTCCAAAAACCTGGGCAGATCAAAACGTTTCATAATCCAAACCACGGAACGGGTGATGCTCGAAACCATGGCGAGTGAGGCCTAAAACTCAATGCCAGAGTTTTACGATTCACTCGCCATGGGTTCAAACCCCACAGCGAAAAGAAAGTAAGAATAAACATAGATAAGAGATTTTCCAGGCGGCCCCAAACCTAAAATCAAACCATTCCACTTTTCACACACATTATTCCGTTTTCTAACCCCCCATTCTCCCATCCCTCCATGTCTTCCCCATCGTGGTTCAGTCTGAAAGAGTCTTATTACGATTTCATAACCCACCTGAAGCTTCACCAAATGACTCGAGTGAGATATTTCAGATGGAAGGCATCAGTTTGCAAGATCACGACCACTCAGACACCTGAAACATTTCTAAACTTATACAAAAAAATTGTCTGTTTACAGCCTTGGGCAACACGAAGATTTGTAAACAGACTTTCTGAAGATCGAAGATTGTCGGGTCAAATCTTCGGTCAAGACTAACTGATGAACATTTGCACAGAAATTTCAAAATTGTGGCACAACCATTGAACATTATGTTAATGTTCTCTATTGAACTGCAGCCTTAAATATCATATTAAATATATAAGAAGCTTTACGTGTGTTGTGCCTATCTCTTCCAAGCATTAATACATGAGTGACTAAGCATTAATAAACTGATATATTCAATTATACTTTGTAACAATGACTATATTATTATTATTATAATCATGGGGAAGCTCTGTATAATCCTGTAGGATTATACAGAGCCTGTGATGGAAGGTATTCAGGCTTAATTCAGGGAACCGGAGCACAGATTTAATTCTCTAGATCAAGAGCCCCTCACCAGCGTCAAGGACCCTCCATTGAGGGGACAATTGGTTTTCATTTCTCTTTCAGTATAAACAAAATATGAGTAAAAAGGTCAATTGTTTGACATTTTTATGCTAATCAGAAACTTACTGAAGTTATGATTATTTTGATAATGAAATAAATCATTTTCCGAAGAGATACGCTGATAATGAGTCTAAGTTTATGAGGGTCACAATTATTAATGTTATTATTATGTGGGTCAGGTAGTTACCAAGTTAATTAACTTTGTGTTAAGGTGTGGACAGCATCACATGTTTGACCATCTAATGTGGCCTACCTTTGGAGACCAATGTCTATACCTGGAGAGGGCTTCAGGGGTCAACGCCCCCGCGGCCCGGTCTGAGACCCAGCCTCGTGGTGGATCAGGGGCTGATCAACCAGGCTGTTACTTCTGGCCGCACGCAAACTGACGTTGGAACCACAGCCCGGTTGGTCAGGTACTGACTTTAGGTGCCTGTCCAGTGCCTTCATGAAGTCAGCCAGGAGTCTACTGGTAACCCTTGTAATATTTTTCCTGTATTTATATATGTGTGTGTATGAAAAGACAATCTATTATCAAGCATTACAGTGATAAAGTGTCGTATATTAACAATACCTAAAAAAAAGTTGAAAGAAGTTCTTTGTGCACAGTTCTGCTGCCATGGTGGACATATAAAGCCAGAAGGGTACTGGCGAAAAATCTTGGCGCGCCTGCAAATACCGGCCCCCCTTTTTTGTATATATAAAGGGAGAATGGACCCCCGGACGCTCTAGTCAGACCACAGACTCACCGCAGGTAAGCTATAGTGGTGAGCTGGGCACTACACCCCACGTTTTCGTTGTACCTTACTGCCGCTGGAGAGAGTTTTGCAGCGGTGACTACACAGAATTCTGATGGTCTAGTTCCGGCGTATCCGACCCAGACTGTGTCTTGTTTATCATTATCCACTTGTAAATACACACAATAAGATTTTAATTTTGTAATGTAAGTGAAAACAAAGATTATAACTGAAATCTGGACGACGCTATGGGTAATCCTGGATCGTTACCAGCGATTTGAGAACTGTTCAGAAAATTTCGAAACTGAGTCAAATTTAAGTTTGTGGGATTCTTGTAATATTTCAGTATTCGAATCGGCGGTGGTGTAGATTGCTCATCGTTCAAAATCAAAATAATCTAATGGATAAGTAGATATCCACTCTGTATTATAAGAATTGTATTGAAAATTTTGACTGTCCAATAACTTGGATAATCCGTGCCGAACAAGGCAATAATACCATAAGGTGTGTGTCTCTCGGTGTATACAAAGTGTTTCAAATTGATTGACTCAATTTCAGAGCATACTGCTTTGAAATTGGGTCCATCAATTTAAAACAAACTGTATATAGACTGAGATGAATAACTTAAGTGCAGCCTTAATGGCCCTTGTGTAGCCTATAGATTTGAAACCCGTTAACCCCTCCTCCATTACTTTTTTTTACAGGATGTAAGTGGTAGGTATAAACTACCGAAAAATTATTTAACGAAAGTTAATTAGACTATTTAGACTGCGTATTGGGTGGAGCCCAATACAAGTCAGTTATGTAGGGCGTCTATCCTGCTGTAGTGTGTCTGCTGAGCAAGACCAAATGCTGTGTTTTTATTAAACAGGACCGTTGTTTTGGTTAAACAGGACCGTTGTTTTGGTTAAACAGGACCTTTGTTTTTGTTAAACATGTGCTGTTGTGTTTTTGTTAAACATGACCTGCTGTTGTGTTTTTGTTAAACATGACCTGCTGTTGTGTTTTTGTTAAACATGACCTGCTGTTGTGTTTTTGTTAAACATGACCTGCTGTTGTGTTTTTGTTAAACATGACCTGCTGTTGTGTTTTTGTTAAACATGACCTGCTGTTGTGTGAGAAGTGAATGCTAGAATATTATGGAATATTATGGTCTTGAAAGATTACGAACCGGAAATAAACTATGAGTCATCACAGTTGCTGTTTGCAGATGACGTAGTGATATTAGGAGACTTTGTTAGTATAAGTGTTTGGAAAGAAGAACGTAAGAAGAACGAAACAAATAATGAGTTCAGTAAAGTGCAAAAATGAGGAGAATCAATTCAGTTATATAGAATGAAAGCTGGATAAGATGCAAAGCTAATGTGTTGATTTTGTGTGGATTTATTTGTAAAAGTGTTTATGAGATATGAAATGGATCACAAACACCTGAGGAAAGTTGCCGAAGTGTTGAGTGATCAGTGGAAGGAAAGAAATTTGCCAGTGGAAGTGGATGGCAGATCTAGTGGTACCATCCCTATCACATCGAAGTTAAACATGGTTTCTGAATGTAACAGCAGCATGGAGGTGGGAAGAAGTGGATGTGTAGTGTCAAAAATTAACATGTGTGATTATGTACTGAATAATATATTAAATAGAAAATAACATCGCTGGTTATTCTATAAAATCCCGCAGCTACCCCTGTGTGTGTGTGTCTGTGTGTGTGTCTGTGTGTTTGTGTGTGTTTGTATATAACATATCTACGTAAATGCAATAAGATCACCGTGAAAAAACATTATCACATACTATATAATTCGTAATGTGAGAAAACACCTAATCGCTTGGAAGTTCACTATTTTTTCACTGTGGTTATCTTGTATATCTACGTACGTATAAATGTATTTAGAATTGATTGATGCTTTAAGTTGCTTATTGGATTTTATATTATTTTTGGATGTACTCAAAGTTCACATATATTTTTGTTCTATCATGTCCGTCATAGTTTGACGCAAAAAATAATAATTTTATTATATGCATTAAACTAATTACGATTAAGTCATTACAGAGCATAAAAGTTATATTTTTATCACTAGGTGTTCATCTGTATTCATAACGAACCACCACCATGTGTGACGAGGAGGATCAGGTGGCTCTTGTCTGCGACAATGGCTCCGGCATGGTCAAGGCCGGCTTCGCCGGTGACGACGCTCCCCGCGCCGTCTTTCCCTCCATCGTCGGCCGCGCTCGTCACCAGGGTGTGATGGTCGGTATGGGTCAGAAGGACGCCTACGTCGGTGATGAGGCCCAGAGCAAGAGAGGTATCCTGACTCTCAAGTACCCCATCGAGCACGGCATCATTACCAACTGGGACGACATGGAGAAGATCTGGTACCACACCTTCTACAATGAGCTGCGTGTTGCCCCTGAGGAGTCCCCCACAATGTTGACTGAAGCTCCTCTCAACCCCAAGGCCAACCGTGAGAAGATGACACAAATCATGTTTGAGTCCTTCAACTTGCCCGCCATGTATGTTACCATCCAGGCTGTGTTGTCCCTGTACGCCTCTGGTCGTACCACTGGTCTGGTGTGTGACTCTGGTGATGGTGTCTCTCACATGGTCCCCGTCTATGAAGGTTTCGCCCTTCCTCATGCCATCCTTCGTCTTGACCTTGCTGGTCGTGACCTTACCAACTACCTCATGAAGATCATGACTGAGCGTGGCTACTCCTTCACCACCACAGCTGAGCGTGAGATTGTCCGTGACATCAAGGAGAAACTTTGCTACATCGCCCTCGACTTCGAGAATGAGATGAATGTTGCTGCTGCTTCCTCCTCCCTGGACAAGTCCTACGAACTTCCCGATGGTCAGGTCATCACCATTGGTAATGAGCGTTTCCGTGCTCCCGAGGCTCTTTTCCAGCCTTCCTTCCTGGGTATGGAATCTTCTGGTGTTCATGAGACCGTCCACAGCTCCATCATGAGGTGCGACATTGACATCAGGAAAGACCTGTTCGCCAACATTGTCATGTCTGGTGGTACCACCATGTACCCTGGTATTGCTGACCGCATGCAGAAGGAAATAACGAACTTGGCTCCTTCTACCATCAAGATCAAAATTATTGCTCCTCCCGAGCGTAAGTACTCCGTCTGGATCGGTGGTTCCATCCTGGCCTCACTGTCCACCTTCCAGACCATGTGGATCACCAAGGAGGAGTACGACGAGTCCGGCCCCGGCATCGTCCACCGCAAGTGCTTCTAAATTCTACAATTATCAACATTTTCATATACTACATTTGTGTTCTTTTAACTCATGGATTACATTTAGCACATATTTATTTTCAACAGTTATTTCTGAATGAATAATAAAGACATATTTATTAATTTTTATATTTTATTCCAACAAAATTTGATCTTTCTGTGAAATATATTTGTTAGGCTAAAGGAAACACATCTAAAACAGTGATAGGTTTATTGATGGAAGAGAATTCACATTAATCACATGAGCAGACTTCACATAGGAGCATCAGTAAAATTGACATCCTGATGAAATTCAGTTTAATTCACTATACTCTTACCAGAATATGGTGTGCTCTTCCCAGAACTGCTTCCCAAACCTTGGGAACGTAATGTTACTCTTTGTTCCATCACATTCTGTCTCGGACTCGGTGTTTACAAATGTGTGAGTACACAGGCTCGATAGCATTCAACATCCCGGCTTCTTGACCTCTTGTTCACTCACATTGCTGATCTGGTTTCTCCTCGACCTACAGTGTTACTAATGAACACTTAATCACTTGTGTTCACTTCCTTGTGGCACCAGTCACAGCTTCAGCCTTCATACGTCCAAAGAACTGTCCTACCTTTATGCATATATCTCAGGTTATTAATATAAAATTTTAGGAGGGTGGACCGGTGAGCCAATGGAAGGTCTCGGTCAGGTGACCAAAAACTCCGGTGGCTGGGTTTTCAGATGATTAAGAACCACGTCAGGAAACAATTGTCTTGTTTTCTGATGAATCTTACCTAACCTAACTAGTAATAATACGATTGTAAACGAATCACTGTACAGGTGGGGGTCGAACTCACGGTATATGAATCGTAAAACTCCAGGCCAGTGCGTAAGCCAGCTAGCCCAGTGGCTTACGCACTGGATTGGAGTTTTACGACCCACCTGCCGTGAGTTCAAGCCCCACCCATACCGTTGTTTGATTACCTAGCCCAACCGCAGGTTATTTTCCTCTGCTTCTTCAGTCCAACCTCACTCACTCTGTTCGAATCCTCAACAGGAACAAATCGCCACGTTCATAATAAGACAGTGGGTCCTTGATTTCTTACGGATGCGCCAACATTAACTCAAGCAATTACTAATGTGGTTTCTTATGAATAAACAATTTATTAAAACCTAAATAGAAATGTACAGATATCAACAAAATAAATGTCTGGTTAACTCATACATCAAATTTGTGAAAGAAAATTCGTAACAGTGAGTGGCTTAGTTTAAAGTGGAAAGTATAATACTCGAATGCACAAATAACCCGCATATAGAAGAGGAGCTTACGACGACGTTTCGGTCCGACTTAAGACCATTTACAAAGTCACACTAACATAAAGGAGGGAGGGAAAGAGTTTATATAGGCTATATAAACTCTTTCCCTCCCTCCTTTCTGTTAGTGTGACTTTGTAAATGGTCCAAGTCGGACCGAAACGTCTTCGTAAGCTCCTCTCTTCTATAAGCGGGTTATTTGTGCGTTGTTCCAGTCACGGTATTGTGCCTTTTTTGTTATAATACTCGAAGCATATCTACCCTGCCACTGGAGAAATGATATTACTTGATGCATATCTACCCTGCCACTGGAGAAATAAACTCTATCAGATTATCCTCAGCAAAAGTAATTTTTGTCAGTAACTTTCAAAATATAATTGGAATGATAGAAAGATATTTCCGGCTGCGTGGATGAGGTAATATTCCAGGACTGCTGAAAAATTGTGTGTATGTACCTGTGTGCGTGGTGTACATACACACAGGGGCAAGACTCAACGAGTCAGATGTTTACACTCTTGACTGGGAACTTGACAATTAAGTAAGACCTGTGTAGCCAGGGACCAGCAATCCTACTGTTATACTCCAGGATATCATCACCATGCCCAGCTCTTTTAGGGCAGGGTAGGTGCAAAAGCTGGAGCTTGCTACCATCTGCAGCTCGCAAAACTGCCCTTCCCATCAGCCTCCCTGGGGAGGGGAAGATGGCAGACCAGAGGCCTAGCTTCTCCCTACGAGCCCCGTGAGGGTGGGGAACGTGGCTAGGCCTGGGGACAGTTGGTCCCAACGATGAGGGGGTACTTGTACCTCCTCCCATGGGAGACATAGGTCTCAGATGCTCCCACTACAGGGAGCCGGAGCCGGGTCGCCATCTGGAATAGACCCGGGCCGGGAGAATTTCCGGCGAATCAACACCTCCCAATTACAACTGCCTAATTACAACTAAGTTAAAGATTCTCATGCACTGTTCGTTACTGTTTTATTCTCTGTCTTCTCCATATACTATATAGGGGAAACCCAGAGATGAAATATACTAAAAAATATAAATATTATGTATGACTATTATATTCACAATAAAATGGTAAACCCACGTAGAATATAAAGAACGGAACAAGTCTTTTAAAATTCTTGAAATTCTTCCTTTACTTAATAAAATAGTAATATTGATGGAAATAGACACTGGTGGGAGGGAAAAGCATTTCATTACAACGTTTCGCCCAAGACTGAGTTTTATTAAGTATACAGGAATCAGCAAATGCACCGCATTGTAAGTCAGCCTTGGAGAAAAACTGGTCAAAGGTGAGGTCTGGTATGGATGAGGTCAGGACTGGAGAGAGTTACCGTGCCCTTGTCATAGGGTTGCCCCCACCATGGGGATGTAAACGGTACTTCACTTGACATGAATACTCACCGTGCCCCTGCCATAGGGTTGTAAAGGGGACATTACTTGTACAAACTCCGACACTCCATCCTGAGTCCCTGCCGGGTCACCACACGGAGAAGACCTGGTCCAGGACCCGTCCTGGAGGGCGCTAAGGTGACGGGAAAAAGTTTAAAATATTTACTGTATAAATCACTGATTATTTGAGCAATGGGTTGAACCAACATATACGTTCCATTATTGGACTCAGTGATGATGGTGAGGTTGACTGTAGATGCTTATAAAATGCGGCACTTGCTCCTGACATTCTCTTGGTGTAATACTTATGCTCTTGCCCTGCCCATGCTGTGAAAATAGTAGCAGGGCAAACCTTGACAGGGGTTTTCCCTGCTTCTATGGTCTTTATTTCCACTTACACCATTGTTGAAATATTAAGTAACTCTTGGCATGAGTGAGACCTGTCGCCAACGGGAGTTTCTTTTCCTATGTAAGTCACCTATTGTCATTTTCTCGTCACTGTGTGAACATCCAACACATTAATGTAGACATGTGTTGATGATTTACCATGCGAGTCATACCCTAGGGCAGGACATATGCATGTCCTTGCCTCAGCACTCAGAGCTCCAATCTTGAATGAAAACAATAATGTAAACAAACCACGGACAGGCCAGGGACTGAACCCGTGATTTGTAATAATTTTATTAAGGGCAATAAACGCTGTAAATAAAACACGAAATAGAAAAAAAGGCATCCAGAGTCCAAAAGCTTAACTCAAAGTCAAGCATGCACGTTGCAGGTGTTTTATTTATTTTGATTTTCTTAGTTTCCTAAGCTCTTAATCTTTTGAAGTGGTAAGATTTTCATTCCCAAAGAGAAACAATAAGATCGAAAACCCTAAGTGGTGCTGCATTGTCCCTCGACTTTTGTGTCAACAAGATGTTAGGTTTTGTATAGTTACTCTTTCAGGTAAGTGATTTGTTTACATACTGACTGACTAGTAAACTGCTCCTCCGAACAGCCACATAATGTAGATGCGGACATTACGCTTCGCGGGGAAAAAATGCTTAAAATGCTAGCGCCTTTGCGGATGCCAGCAAATTTTTGTATATAAAGCTCAATCTGGCGCCAGATAGATTTAGTCAGATCGGGACTCGCTCTGGGTAGGTGCTTGAGGTGAGCTCCCTCGATTCAGGGATTCGTTTTTTGTAATTCGAATTGTTTAGTGTCGTCAGTTTCAAGCTTTAACGACGTAACTTGACGTAACTTGTTATAGTGAGACTTGAATGAAGTGCTCAGTTACATTTACACTTCTCCTAACTCCTGCTAAGCTATACATCATATGCGACTCCTATAATATTTATAAAGGAAGATATATTCGGAAAGTTACTTGATACATCAATAAGGCATCACCTTTATTGATGTGTAACTCCATCCATCAAACTACTAAACATTCATGACAACATCATAGATCCTGTTTTTGAATAGCCCTTTCTCACTTCAGGCCATTTCCTTTTAAAAGAAAATCGTAAAATTTTCAACAAATTCAAGTCGGACCGAAACGTCGTCATAAGTTTATTTCTCCTATGTTTGGGTTATTTGTGTAATTATCGCATAGCTCACACTTGTCACATTAACAAATCCACCCTGTCATACGCCTTTCCCATCTCTACTTATTAGTAAGGCAGATGAATATCCTTACGCATTCCTTATTTGATCTATTCTAGATTTACTTCGCCAGTCTTAAAACTTTACTAATCACAGCTTATTTATACAAACGAGTCCCATACTTGTGAGACTTATGAGTTCAGGTCTCACAAGTGTGGCGTTTAAATGCTCGCTAAGGGTTTAGACACAGCCCAATCTGACACTGACCCGCAGAAACGAATACGTGGAACGTAGAATGAACTCCAATGTCTTGATCGAAACCAGAACCGTTGAGAAGGATTGGAACAATTAGGACATCGAATCCTTCGTTTGAGTTAAATCCTAACGGAGTCTGCTACAGGCAGAGCAAAGCTTTGGACTGTAGAGTGTTCAACTGGGGAGGGGGAAAGCTATCGCGAGTGCAGTTACTTGACCCTACAGCAGGGGTTAAGGTATCGCAGGTGCAGCCACATGGTGTTACAGTCTGCGCGATACTATTGTATCTGTAGCAAGTTAACGATACAGCTTGAATGAAGCTATGGTAAATACAGTTACTTGACGTTACAGAAGCGGGGAAGCTATCGTATGTGTGAGTGGTGCAGCTGAACCCTGGTCTACCAGCCAGTCATGGCCCACTTGCACCAGAATTCATGGCCCACTTGCACCAGAATTCATGGCCCACTTGCACCAGAATTCATGGCCCACTTGCACCAGAATTCATGGCCCACTTGCACCAGAATTCATGGCCCACTTGCACCAGAATTCATGGCCCACTTGCACCAGAATTCATGGCCCACTTGCACCAGAATTCATGGCCCACTTGCACCAGAATTCATTACCCACTTGCACCAGAATTCATGGCCCACTTGCACCAGAATTCATGGCCCATTTGCACCAGAATTCATGACCCACTGGCACCAGAATTCATGGCCCACTTGCACCAGAATTCATGGCCCACTTGCACGAGAATTTGTCAAGTTGCATATGTAAACGTTAATGTGATTTTATTATAGTGAGGAAGATACCAATGTGTCTGGCGAGTTCAAAATTTTCTAAAGATTCGAATATTTCACTCTTTCATTGAAGAATTATTCAATTTATAGCTGATCAACTACACTAAGGTCATTAAGGCTACAGGTCACCTGTGCATCACCAATTTAATAAACTTTAGTCTTTAATATAGAAGAAAAAATAAGCTTGAAGAGTATAAATGGCGAGATGTATATACCCTTCTTTGAATATTCACTGATGCTCTCGATTAACATAAATCAAGAAATATATACCCATTAGAATAAGTGCCAAGTTTAACTTAGAAAAATACAGACTTTTAGATGAATAAGGATCAATAAGTCAGGTTTTTGTTGATCATATCACTCAAAAATAAACACTGGCTTTCGTGATGCGATTCAGTTGTTTTGAAAGACTAACGTTAATTTCGTTCTTGAACACTAATAACATCTTTCAATCCCATCTCAGATATGGCAAACAAAAACAAAAAAATCAATAAATCCATCCAATGCTGAAATAAATTATAAATTTACGAAATTATAACTATTAAAAAGTAATTATAGGTTAACTCAAAGTTTTCCATTTTTAACAATATAATTAAGCTGATAAATTAACATTCATGCCACTACAATGCATCCCATTTCTTTTCTTTAGATAATCCTGAGGATTCATAGCGCACCACCACCATGTGTGACGAGGAGGATCAGGTAGCCCTGGTTGTGGACAATGGCTCCGGCATGGTCAAGGCCGGCTTCGCCGGTGACGACGCTCCCCGCGCCGTCTTTCCCTCCATCGTCGGCCGTGCTCGTCACCAGGGTGTGATGGTCGGTATGGGTCAGAAGGACGCCTATGTCGGTGATGAGGCCCAGAGCAAGAGAGGTATCCTGACTCTCAAGTACCCCATCGAGCACGGTATCATCACCAACTGGGACGACATGGAGAAGATCTGGTACCACACCTTCTACAATGAGCTCCGTATTGCCCCTGAAGAGTCCCCCACAATGTTGACTGAAGCTCCTCTCAACCCCAAGGCCAACCGTGAGAAGATGACACAGATCATGTTTGAGGCCTTCAACTTGCCCGCCATGTATGTTACCAT
Source organism: Cherax destructor (assembly GCA_009830355.1). Taxonomy (NCBI): domain Eukaryota; kingdom Metazoa; phylum Arthropoda; class Malacostraca; order Decapoda; family Parastacidae; genus Cherax; species Cherax destructor. The sequence continues at coordinate 134,966 of WNWK01000546.1, forward strand.
CCAGGCTGTGTTGTCCCTGTACGCCTCTGGTCGTACCACTGGTCTGGTGTGCGACTCTGGTGATGGTGTCTCTCACATGGTCCCCGTCTATGAAGGTTTTGCCCTTCCCCATGCCATCCTTCGTCTTGACCTTGCTGGTCGTGACCTGACTAACTACCTCATGAAGATCATGACTGAGCGTGGCTACTCCTTCACTACCACAGCTGAGCGTGAGATTGTCCGTGACATCAAGGAGAAGCTTTGCTACATCGCCCTCGACTTCGAGAATGAGATGAATGTTGCTGCTGCTTCCTCCTCCCTGGACAAGTCCTACGAGCTTCCCGATGGTCAGGTCATCACCATTGGTAATGAGCGTTTCCGTGCTCCTGAGGCTCTCTTCCAGCCTTCCTTCCTGGGTATGGAATCCGCTGGCGTACATGAGACCGTTCACAGCTCCATCATGAGGTGCGACATTGACATCAGGAAGGACCTGTTCGCCAACATTGTCATGTCTGGTGGTACCACCATGTACCCTGGTATTGCTGACCGCATGCAGAAGGAAATAACGAACTTGGCTCCTTCTACCATCAAGATCAAGATCATTGCTCCTCCCGAGCGTAAGTACTCCGTCTGGATCGGTGGTTCCATCCTGGCCTCACTGTCCACCTTCCAGACCATGTGGATCACAAAGGAAGAGTACGACGAGTCCGGCCCCGGCATCGTCCACCGCAAGTGCTTCTAATTTTTTTTTTATGTATTGGAAAGTGCCTTAACTTTCCACACGACTCAAGGATTTAGTTTAGTAGTTACAACTATGTATACGAAGGTTCATAGAAAACAATAATAAAGGATTTGTTGTTATATTTTTTTTCTTATACCAAAGCTCATATAAAATGCCGTTATTAATTTAAAAGAAGTATAAAACGTAAATGCACACTCACATATACGTGTGTGGACGCATGTATGGTATTCACTAGTTAAATCTTGCAGCTCATGCATATACAGACGAAAAGGCAGTTTTAACATATAATGGGAAGTTTAAGCTGTATATTGCCTTTAGATAGATATTCATATACTGTAACATGAAGTTTGTTTAATATTTCATTAGTTGTATAAGTATATACAGATGGAATCAGCATTTTGTGGTAACCTAACCTAACTTGCAGTGGTTTATTTAAATGCTTCCTGTTGCTGTCCCCAATGAATATAGTTTATATAATATTTTATTTATTCACTCTATAGGAAACTGTAACCTTCGCGGTATGTCAACAATGAATGTCAATTGCGATGGATTTGATAAAGAGGAGAGAGAGCAGTACGATGGGGGTCGAGTTTTTTCGAGAAATTACCTACACGGGTTAATCACATCTCTTAAAAGTACACAACAGTAATGCAGTTTTTCCAAAAACTGCTACGTCAATTTTGTTTTTATAAATATTATCGAAAGATTTTTGTGTATGGTGATATAATTATTTTTAATATGGTTCAACACTATCAATAAGTTGGAACTGGATTACTTCTGTGAAAATGAAAAGACCTTTAATTTCTATGTCATGAATCTGACATGATCGTAGCTGTAACAATTATATTAATGCATTTGGTAGACTTCATGTACGTAGGTAGGTATAAGTTGCGTATTGCGAACTTGTTAATATACCTGTCATGATAATTACAAAATATAATACTGAGGTTACTTATCTCATGATTCTCAGCGACCTCTACTGCCACTCGTGCAGTCAGGAGGACGAGGAAGAACCTCTTGGTAAATCGCAAGTATCTTGAAGATCTCCACTGTCAAGAGATGATCTGAAACAAAACAAATATTACTATAATATAAAGAAGTCCACCGTATTCAGTGGTACGAAAACTCTTGGCAGAGACATTAGTGAGAACTGTGGTGTTATGCTACTTAACTGCTGAAACAAATGAATATATGGAGGCAAAAATAACTTTTAACACATTTTATCTTGGAAGAGGAATGAAACACTATATATAAGCTGCAGTTCCCTGGTACAGAAACATGGACAACCGAGGGTCTTACCCTCAGTATTTTAGTCACGAAGACGTGGTCAACAGTGTACTCTCAATGTACCCTTCATCACACTTCATTAACATATCCTTCTATCCTTGAAGTGTGCACTGTATAATACAGAACATCTTACTCTAAGCACAATTCTACTGAAGGTTTTATATTGTCGTTTACACTTCACATTTCAACTCCTTCCTCGATGCCTTCCATACTAGTGTCATCAGCATCCAGATCTCCCAAACAACTATTGTCTAAGGGAGAGAGAAATTTCGTAAGCATTCATTTGACACATCCCAGAGTCTCTTGCTGTATCTCCTCGCATACACACACACAAACACCCACTATTACCCACTTTTCACATCCAGCTTTTATTCTAATCCCCACAATCCTGATTCTCTCAATACTTATTCAAATTTATTGTCACGCCTTTTTTTAATTCTCCCCCTTTCTTAAACGACTTTTATATAATTCCTTTTCATCCCAGCTCTGCCATCCCTTGCAACTTTGAGTTAGTGTTAGAATATCCAGTTTTATTTATATTTATATCATCAACAAACAGTATTTTTTTTAACATCCGTATTACATCCACTCATTAGCACTGAAGAAGCCACTTGGGGCGAAACGTTTCCTGTAATAAATGTCCTGAAATGTGCTTAAGTGTCTTTTTTCCAATCCACAAGTGCCTACTGGGAAGGAATAATAATAATAATAATAATAATAATAATAATAATAATAATAATAATCATTATTTACTACAAGTACATGTACAAGGTATACAGACCATAGCTGACATCAATGACATACTACTATATAGAAAGTCCCTTGTTATGCTGAGCATTACGGGCAAATTAGGTCAATTTTATCCCAGGATGCGACCCACACCAGTCCACTAACACCCAGGTACCTATTTTACTGCTAGGTGAAGGTGGACAGCAGGTGTCTTAAGGAAACACGTCCTAATGTTTCCACCCGTACCGGGGATCGAATCACCGACCTCAGTATGTGAGCTGAGTGCGCTACCAATCGAGCCACGGGAAGGATTCTAATTCTCTTCATCTCGGGAAAACTAGAAAGGAGACGTTACAAGATAACGGAAATATTACGAGAGACACAGAGAGGTAAAGTCTATTATTTTATTTCTGAATGATAAATGTCACGGGTATCAATGTGCCGTTAGCTCGAGTGTTTCGTTATTGAGGGTGCCGCTATTTCGACAGTTTACTCTCTATACACAAACCCGCACACAGGAGAGAGGAGCTTTCGCCTTTGTAAATGGTCCAAGTCGGACCGAAACGTCGTAAGCTCCTCTGTCCTACGTGTGGGTTATTTGTGTATTGTTCCAGTCACGGTATTGTGGTTTTTTGTTCTTTGTTTACTGTGTATATATAATGAAGGGAAGCTGAAGTAAGTGAAACTTACTTCGTGATATACACGAGACAGAAGAAAACTAGAAGCAATCCCTCAGTTCCAAACTTTGAAGGGGATTCTGTTGTTGTTAGTTATGATTAGGGTATTAGGTAAATGGACACAGACGGAACTAATGTGACATTCTATTGTGGCAACGTTTCGCTCTCCGAGCCGTAATGATTTGACAAAGCACCTGGTGAACGAAACGTTGCCACAATAAAATGTCACATTAGTTGCATCTGTGTCCATTTACCTCATATTTCGTCGGTAATTCTACCATTATTAATGATCAAGGTGGCAGTACTTCTATGATTGGGTAGATGCTGTTCAATCTATTATACAAAGCGCTTCTCATGTAGTGTACATACCTGGTCCTCACACAGTGATTGTAAACGATCGACCTTTCGCTGGAGGCTGACCTTAACAGCTCGTCAAAGCCCAGATATTCTCTCCAACTTACCTCTGGTTGTTAGCAGTGGCACAGTAACGTTACACTGAGCCACTTGGCACTCGCTCTCACGAGACCCTCACTCCGTACAATGCCTGTCCCCAAAAAATGCTCTTTGTTTGTAAACTCAGCAAAGAGCAACAATGTATCAGATGGGAACATTTAGAGTGATAGCCATGAATTAAATACAAATTGTTATTGAGTTGATAATGAATAACATGTACAGTATACACCTAATTTTTGATTGACAATGATATGCAGACATAAATGACCAGGAACTTCTACGAATACCTACATAGTACGCAGAGAACAGTATTGCAGGAGGGTGAACTGTTGGCTTGAATGAGTTTCATATAAAATAACTACCAACAAAAGTTACAGTCACACTTTACTGCAAAAATATGACGGGAAATTGTCTGATATAAGTTATTTTTCCACTCTTTTAATAAAATTCAATGGATAAAGCTAAAACTGGGTATTAAAGGTTAATAAATCTCAGAGAAGGTTATCACGTTTCCTGTAATCCTCTGTCTTTTGTAGGTGAAAGTTTCCGGATCCCAAACAGAATGTGTTGGATCGAGTTCAGACTGTTGCAATTAGGAGCCGAGGAACGGGTATATAAGGAGGTACATACTTTGCCAGGGTTTCAGTCAGGTGAGGCCTCTTGGTAAGTGATGGTGGTGGTGGCAGTGAGTCGGTGTATCCTCCAAGCTAGAGGAGAACAGTATCATAACATTCATTAAGAATTAGTGACTTATACAAAATCTGTGATAGCTGTGGATAAGGGCAAGTTCTCACGTATAATAATGCATTAAAAGTAGATGGTTACTCTTATTTATGCCCTGTATTTTTTCATTCTCTTTTCTTCTTCGTTTTATTTTCTCCTAAATCTGTATTTAACCCACAAACTTCCCTTGTGAGCCGTTTTACCACTTTCGTCTCATATGAAACGTCATTTAGCCTCTTATGATTTATTAGTGAAGCAATCAGCACAGATATTGACGCAAGCATCGTAGTACAATCATCCTCGCAGATGTTAGAACAATCACTCTCGCAGATGTTAGCGCAATCATCATAGCAGATATTACTGCAATCATCCTCGCAGTTGTTTTGAATGGATATCTAGCTCTCTTTTTCCATTGTACACCGTCTAGAACAGTTGCCATCCTTGACGGTGTGTAACATGGTGACTATTGTAACATTGGTGACTATTAATTTTGCTCTATATCTCTTATCCCCACTGAGAAAATGAATTCTCGTACCTGGAGTAAGTTCCGGGGGTCAACGCCCCCGAGGCCTGGTCATGGACTTGGTCATGATTGTAATTCCTCTCTTCCAAAAGTTCATTCCTTTTCCATTAGCTCAGTTTTCACAGGGTACTGCTTCTCGTGCGATGTGCACTGTACTCCATATCTTATCCTTATGTCCAGGTTTTCAACTGTTAACAATAATTTATATTTTCTAAAGTTATTACCTCTTCTTCCCATTATAGCACTCCTGTTATGTAGCCCTTGATGCTTCTAAAGTTTACTTCCCAGTTTCATAAAATATTCATTGACTGCTTCCAATGAGATCCCCTTGGACTCCTCTCCTCTTTTCCTGGAAACATTGCTTTAGTATTTGCACTAGTAAATTTAGTCACAACAGTGGCGATTGTGCTTAGTTTTCCTTCTGCTACTTTGCCCTTCTCGCTTCAATTGTGATTTCATGTGTATTTCTGCACAAAAGTCTTTGCCTCCTGTCGAACATGTGCAGAAATGTTGCAATTCTATGGCCACGGTAGATAGTATCATCATAGTTGGGGGGAGACCTAGCAAGGTAAGATACTACACTCCTCTTTGTTAGGATGATAGGGAGGATAATAGGTATATTGATGGAAATAAATGGTATAAAATACCGACACAATGGAAAAATAAACACATAAGCAGTATAATGTGATCCTTTATTGACAACGTTTCGCCCACGCAGTGGGCTTTATCGAGTCACAGACAGATCTACCTGGAAAATGAGCAACATGGAGATATATATAGGGTACAGTCAGGTGGAGAATGCTGGGTCAGGTGGAGAAAGCTGCATGTCACAGTCTTAAAAGTAGTGTGATAGTTAAAAACATTGTGTGACTTAAAGGACCTGCAGTGTACCATTCTTGAGTTCTAGGTGGGATAGCGTTGAAGAAGTTTCTTGGCAATAGGTTCAGCTATGTTGTAGAAGCCGTTGTTCTGGTTGAAGTTGTTGGATATACAGACGAGTGATGATTCTAGGATTCTTCGGTATTGCGTGTTGTCTTCTCTGGCGATGAGTCTTGCGTTTCTGTAGTTGATTAAATGGTTGTGTAAATTTCGGTGTTGAACACAGGCATTTCTTGAGTCGTCAGATCTGCCTGCGTACTGGTGTTCTGAAATGCGTGTTTGTAGGTCTCTGGATGTTTCGCCAACATAGCTGAACCTATTGCCAAGAAACTTCTTCAACGCTATCCCACCTAGAACTCAAGAATGGTACACTGCAGGTCCTTTAAGTCACACAATGTTTTTAACTATCACACTACTTTTAAGACTGTGACATGCAGCTTTCTCCACCTGACCCAGCATTCTCCACCTGACTGTACCCTATATATATCTCCATGTTGCTCATTTTCCAGGTAGATCTGTCTGTGACTCGATAAAGCCCACTGCGTGGGCGAAACGTTGTCAATAAAGGATCACATTATACTGCTTATGTGTTTATTTTTCCAGGGTATATTGATAGAGAAGATGGTGGTATAAGAAGAGATTTGAGTGAATAATAATAGGGTTACAATTGAAGTAAATGGCAAGGGTGGGTTGGGGACAGGAAAGAGACGAGTTGATGTCGAGGAAAAGATGTGAGTGGTTTTCTAAAGGCATGTGAATGGTTGGGGGCAAGAGGTACGAGTTGGTTAAGGAAGTGGTAAGAATGGGTGAGAGAAGTAGAAAAAGAGCGTGAAGTAATAAGTGGGTGGAAAGGAAGGGATAAGACTGGATATGAATATATATAGGGGACGCAGTGGGTTTAGGAGACTAAAACTATGGTAAAGTGATAAGCTTCCTAGTGGTGCGTTTAATACTCCTTATCAGTTGATTCCTTACTGTAGTTTCACATTTTGATACGTCTCAGTCATGCTCCTGCAGAGAACTTTCAACATACTTTTCTCCTTGTTGTAAGTATCTAAATATATATACATATATGAATCAAATTTCATTTCAGGTGAATTTCTGCTACCATAAATAACTACCACCATGTGTGACGAGGAGGATCAAGTAGCCCTGGTTGTGGACAATGGCTCCGGCATGGTCAAGGCCGGCTTCGCTGGTGACGACGCTCCCCGCGCCGTCTTTCCCTCCATCGTCGGCCGCGCTCGTCACCAGGGTGTGATGGTCGGTATGGGTCAGAAGGACGCCTACGTCGGTGATGAGGCCCAGAGCAAGAGAGGTATCCTGACTCTCAAGTACCCCATCGAGCACGGCATCATCACCAACTGGGACGACATGGAGAAGATCTGGTACCACACCTTCTACAATGAGCTCCGTATTGCCCCTGAGGAGTCCCCCACAATGTTGACTGAAGCTCCTCTCAACCCCAAGGCCAACCGTGAGAAGATGACACAAATTATGTTTGAGTCCTTCAACTTGCCAGCAACATACATTACCATCCAGGCGGTGTTGTCCCTGTACGCCTCTGGTCGTACCACTGGTGAGGTATGTGACTCTGGCGATGGTGTTTCTCACATGGTCCCCGTTTATGAAGGTTTCGCCCTTCCTCATGCAATCCTTCGTCTTGACCTTGCTGGTCGTGACCTCACCAACTACCTCATGAAGATCATGACTGAGCGTGGCTACTCCTTCACCACCACAGCTGAGCGTGAGATTGTCCGTGACATCAAGGAGAAGCTTTGCTACATCGCCCTCGACTTTGAGAATGAGATGAATGTGGCTGCTGCTTCCTCCTCCCTGGACAAGTCCTACGAACTTCCCGATGGTCAGGTCATCACCATTGGCAATGAGCGTTTCCGTGCTCCTGAGGCTCTCTTCCAGCCTTCCTTCCTGGGTATGGAAGCCACTGGTATCCACGAGACCGTCCACAGCTCCATCATGAGGTGCGATATTGACATCAGGAAGGACCTGTTCGCCAACATTGTCATGTCTGGTGGTACCACTATGTACCCTGGTATTGCTGACCGCATGCAGAAGGAAATCACTGCTCTGGCTCCCTCCACCATCAAGATCAAGATCATTGCTCCTCCCGAGCGTAAGTACTCCGTCTGGATCGGTGGTTCCATCCTGGCCTCACTGTCCACCTTCCAGACCATGTGGATCACCAAGGAAGAGTACGACGAGTCCGGTCCCGGCATCGTCCACCGCAAGTGCTTCTAAACGTCAAAGTACATATATTTACAAGAAATTGTATGAGGCTTATATTACTGTGATAATTAATATGAAGTTTGTAGAAAGTAATAAAAATAAAACTTATATCCCTTTTCTTTATTTTTATGAATTCTATATAAATATTATTCTTAGCCTACACAGAAAAGGTAATATCTTGATACTTTGTGCAAATCTGAACGTAATGTTTGTCAAATCCTCAGGAAAGATAGAGGGAGCAGAGGGGGAGGAGGAGTTGCACTGCTCATTAAGAACAGGTGGGGATTTGAGGAAGTGGAAGGAATGGATGGAATGGGTGAAAGGGACTACATAGTAGGAACAATTCAGTCTGAGGGCCATAAGGTGATAATTGCTGTAATGTACAACCCGCCACAGAACTGCAGGAGGCCAAGAGAAGAATACGACGAGAGCAACAGAGCAATGGTAGACACACTAGCCGAGGTAGCCAGAAGAGCCCACATGGGGAGAGCAAAGTTACTAGTTATGGGTGATTTCAATCACAAAGAGATTGATTGGGAAAACCTAGAGCCCCATGGGGGTCCTGAATCATGGAGAGCCAAGATGATGGATGTGGTACTGGAAAACCTCATGCATCAACATGTTAGAGACACTACCAGAGAGAGAGGTGGGGATGATCCAGCAAGACTGGACCTAGTATTCACCTTGAGTAGTTCGGACATCGAGGATATCACGTATGAAAGGCCCCTTGGAGCTAGTGATCATTTGGTTCTGTGTTTTGATTATATAGTTGAGCTACAAGTGGAGAGGGAGCAGGAATAGGAAGGGAGAAACGAAACTACAAAAGGGGGACTACACAGGCATGAGGAACTTCCTACAAGACGTTCAGTGGGAGAGAGAATTGGCAGGAAAACCAGTAAAAGAAATGATGGAATATGTGACAACCAAATGCAAAGAGGCAGAGGAGAGGTTTGTCCCCAAGGGAAACAGAAGTAATGGGAAGACCAGAACGAGTCCTTGGTTCACCCAGAGGTGTAGGGAGGCAAAAAGTAAGTGTAATACAGAATGGAAAAAGTACAGAAGACAAAGGACCCAGGAAAATAAAGAGATTAGCCGAAGAGCCAGAAACGAATATGCACAGGTAAGAAGGGAGGCTCAGCGACAATATGAAAATGATATAGCATCAAAAGTCAAGTCTGACCCGAAGCTGTTGTATAGCCACATCAGGAGGAAAACAACAGTCAAGGACCAGGTAATCAGGCTGAGAAAGGAAGGTGGGGAGTTCACAATAAACGACCAAGAGGCATGTGAGGAGCTCAACATGAGATTTAAAGAAGTATTTACACAGGAGACAGGTAGGACTCCAGGAATTCAGAATAGGGAGGTATACCAACAAGTGCTGGATGAAATACACACAACCGAGGAGGAGGTGAAGAAGCTGCTATGTGAACTCGATACCTCAAAAGCGGTGGGACCGGACAACATTTCTCCGTGGGTCCTTAGAGAGGAGCAGAGATGTTGTGTGTGCCACTAACACAAATCTTCAACACATCCATTGAAACTGGGCAACTACCTGAGGCGTGGAAGATGGCAAATGTAGTCCCAATTTTTAAGAAAGGAGACAGACACGAGGCATTAAACTACAGACCTGTGTCACTGACGTGTATAGTATGCAAAGTCATGGAGAAGATCATCAGGAGGAGAGTGGTGGAGCACCTAGAAAGACACAAGCTTATAAACGACAACCAGCACGGTTTCAGGGAAGGAAAATCCTGTGTCACAAACCTACTGGAGTTTTATGATAAGGTAACAGAAGTAAGACACGAGAGAGAGGGTGGATAGACTGCATTTTTTGGACTGCAAGAAGGCGTTCGACACAGTTCCTCACAAGAGGTTAATGGAAAAGCTAAAGGATCAGGCACACGTAACAGGAAAAACACTGCAATGGATCAGAGAATATCTGACAGGGAGGCAACAACGAGTCATGGTACGTGACGAGATGTCAGAGTGGGCACCTGTGACGAGTGGAGTTCCACAAGGGTCAGTCCTAGGACCTGTACTGTTTTTGGTATATGTGAATGACATAACGGAAGGGATAGACTCAGAAGTGTCCCTGTTTGCAGATGATGTGAAGTTAATGAGAAGAATAAAATCAGTCGAGGATCAGGCAGGACTACAAAGAGACCTGGACAGGCTGCAAGCCTGGTCCAGTAACTGGCTCCTTGAATTTAACCCTGCCAAATGTAAAGTCATGAATATCGGGGAAGGGCAAAGAAGACCGCAGACAGAGTATAGTCTAGGTGGCCAAAGACTGCAAGACTCACTCAAAGAAAAAGATCTTGGGGTGAGTATAATACCGAGCACATCTCCTGAGGCACACATCAATCAGATAACTGCTGCAGCATACGGGCGGCTGGCAAACCTAAGAATAGCGTTCCAATACCTCACTAAGGAATCATTCAAGACTCTGTATACCATATACGTCAGGCCCATACTGGAGTATGCAGCACCGGTTTGGAACCCACACCTGGTCAAGCACGTCAAGAAATTAGAGAAAGTGCAAAGGTTTGCAACAAGACTAGTCCCAGAGCTAAGGGGATTGTCCTACGAAGAAAGGTTAAGGGAAATCGGCCTGACGACACTAGAGGACAGGAGGGTTAGGGGAGACATGATAACGACATATAAAATACTGCGAGGAATAGATAAGGTGGACAGAGACAAGATGTTCCAGAGAGGGACACAGAAACAAGGGGTCACAATTGGAAGTTGAAGACTCCTATGAGTCAAAGGGATGTTAGGAAGTATTTCTTCAGTCATAGAGTTGTCAGGAAGTGGAATAGCTTAGAAAGCGACATAGTGGAGGCAGGAACCATACATAGTTTTAAGACTAGGTTTGATAAAGCTCATGGAGCAGGGAGAGAGAGGACCTAGTAGCAATCAGTGAAGAGGCGGGGCCAGGAGCTATGAATCGACCCCTGCAATCACAAATAGGTGAGTACACACACACGTACATATACGTATATATATATATATATATATATATATATATATATATATATATATATATATATATATATATATTATATATATATATATATATATATATATATATATATATATATATATATATAGATATATATATATATATATATATATATATATATATATATATATATATATATATATATATATATATATATATATATATATATATATATATATAGATATATATATATATATAGATATATGCAAGAAAACCACTATGAAAAAATAGAAGAATTCCAAGCGCTTTCGTGACTACTCACATTATCAAGGAACTATAACAGGAAACATGACAAGAAGGGCTTATATAAGGGGCGAGACTACACCTCACAGTCACATCACACTAACAAAGACTACACCTCACAGTAGCGTAACATCTCACGACTCTGTGAAGAGGAACATAAGAAAGGACCTGAAACTCTTCCCAAGAATTAAGATTAGTCCAATTTATTATTAAATTCTTCCCAAATTTTATTAATTATAAATGAATCCAATTTATATAAACCAAAAGAAATATTCATATTATTTTCAAAACTGCTTTTAATGAAACATGATTCTATTATATTTCTCTCAACCATGGACTTGCTTGATACAACCTTCTCAGCATTTTGAAAATCAATTGGATGGTTAAAATCTCTCACATGAATAAATAGAGCATTAGAATCTTGTCCAGTTCTAATGCTATATTTATGTTGTTTTAATCTTAGTTCAAGACTTTTACCAGTTTGACCATAATAAACTTTATCGCATACTTTACAGGGAATCTTATAGACACATCCGTCAGCATTTTGGGGGGAATTTTTTATCAAAAGTCTTTTTACTGTATCAAGATTTTTAAATGCAACTTTGATATTAAAATTCTTAAGAAAGGAAGGCATATCAACCAAGTTTTCATGGTAAGGGAGAACCAACATATTTTTGGTTGAATAAGGTTGGTTGTCCCTTTTTGGATTGTAAAAAGTATTCCTAGCTATTTTAAAAGATAATATATATATATATATAGGGGTACCACCACTGGAACTGTCCTGGGGACCCTCATCCTCAGAGATAAGAACATAAGAAAGAAGGAACACTGCAGCAGGCCTACTGACCCATGCGAGGTAGGTCCAAGTCTCCCACCGGCTTAAGCCAATGACCCAACTTAGTCAGGTAAGGTCACATTCACTAAAGGAAGGAGCACGGCATCAGACCTAGCAGCACAATCTAGTCAGGTCCGACTCACACCCACCCACACCCATTCATGATGTACCTCCTCAAATACCTTGGTGAAAAAAATGAATAAATTCGTAAGGCAGGAACGCCGTTTTGTAAAACCGTGCTGAGATTCGTTGATCAATTTATGCTTTTCAAGATGGCTACGAATTGCCTCGGCAATTATTGATTCCATAAATTTTCTCACTATGGAGGTTAGGCTTATTGGTCTATAGTTCGAAGCTAAGGCCCTGTCTCCTGCTTTGAAAATAGGTATCACATTTGCCATTTTCCACTTATCTGGAACTATGCCAGTTTGCAGTGATATGTTGAAAAGATTAACCAAAGGTTTGCTAAGCTCCTCTTTACATTCCTTTAGAATCCTTGCGTACAGCTCATCAGGGCCTGGGGATTTGTTAGGTTTTAATTTATCTATTTGTCTAAGGACCATGTCACTTGTGACCCTAATCGTGCATAGTTTATTATCATCATGTTCTACATAATTTATTTCTGGAATATCGCTAGTATCTTCCTGTGTAAAAACTGGGAGGAAGAAAGTGTTAAGAATTCTACAAATTTCCTTATCACTGACGGTGAGCTGACCTGAGTAACTTTTGAGTGGGCCTATCTTGTCAATAATCTTACTTCTGTATACCAAAAAAAATCCTTTTGGATTAGTCTTCGATTCCCTTGCAACTTTAACCTCATAATCTCTCTTTGCTTTTCTTATTCCCTTTTTTCTCTCTTTAACTGAATATATTGATTTTTTAACTGCCCCTCTCCTCTTTTGATTCGTCTATATATGCCTCTCTTTTGACCAATGAGATGTTTTAATCTATTGTTTATCCATTTAGGATCATTTTGTTTGATCTGATTTCCCTATTTGGAACAAAAGTTGTCTGAGCAGCTAGAACTATGCTCTGGAAAACGTCATTTCGGCAACCATCACCACCTACCTGACCCATAGTCAGGTCATTCCAGTTCAGCCCACCCAGGTAATTCCTCAGTCCTATGAAATCAGCCAGGCGGAAGTCAGGGACAGAGACTTGATTGTCATTATTAGGGTAATTCCATGATATATTAAAACTGAGTGATCTGTAATCACTTTACCCAAGCTCATCATTAACCACAAGATTATACATTAGTGATTCCTTGCTGGCAAGAACTAAATCTAGCAGATTATTTCCTCTAGTTGGTTCTGTCACAAACTGTTTTAAAAAACAATCCTGAATAGTATCAAGAAAGTCACTTGACTCTAAATTTCCTGTCAAATTGCTCCAATCAATTTGTCTAAAGTTAAAATCTCCCATTAGCACAACATTTTGTAGATGTAGATGCCTTACGAATTTCATCCCATAGAAGTTTACTGCACTCCCTATCAAGGTTTTGGAGGCCTGTAAATCACACCCAAGATTAGTTTTTCACGGCCATCGAGAAGCTGTAACCAAACAGATTCAGTGTCTGACGCTTCTAATTTTATATCTTGTCTAACACAACAATTTAAATTATCTATGACATACATCGCTACTCTACCACCCTTCCTGTTGACCCTATCAGTGTGGAAATTTATAGCCTTGTATATGGCATTCAGAAGGCATTTCTCTACCTTTCAGATTGAGCCAGGTCTCTTTTATAGTAATAATATCTATGTTTCCTGCACTTGCAATTAATCTTAGCTCATCTATCTTATTTCTTACACTCCTGCTATTAGTATAGTAAACCTTAAGGGATACACAATACACACATAACCCGCACATAGAAAAGAGGAGCCCACGACGACGTTTCGGTCCGACTTGGACCATTTACAAAGTCACACTAGCTAGTCTTTCGCTGCCCTCTTCTGTCTCCCTTTGCTGTCCTGATCCATTGTCTTTATTTGTAACTTTATGATGAATGAGATAATAATAAACTTGCTTCAGGAAAAACTCAAGGGTCTCTCTGAAGCTGTTTAAATATTGAATATATATATATATATATATATATATATATATATATATATATATATATATATATATATATATATACATATGATAATCCTATACTGCACGAATATGACAGTATCCTGAGGCAGATCTTTACTAAAGTACTTAACCTTACTCTAGAAGATGGGCAGTGGGACCAAGCTACACTCCCAGTCAGACTAGGAGGCATTGGTGTCCGCAAGTCATCTCAGATTGCTCTACCTGCTTTCCTGTCTTCATGCATTGCATCCAGAGGGCTTGTAGCAGCAATTCTCCCTGAACATCTTAGGGACACGATTGGAATCCATGACCAAAAGTTCGTTGATGGAGCCAGGATCTGGGATAACCTAACAGGCTCTGAAACCAGGCCTGCTCCCCCAACAACTACAAACAGTCGCACTGGGATGGCCCAATAGTAGAGAATATAGCCTCAGCAATGCTTCAGAGTGTGTCAGGGAAGGATAGAGCCCGCCTACTTGCAGTGAGAGCTCCTCATGCAGGGGACTTTCTTTGGCTGTTCCCAACTCCAGCCTTGGCACACGCCTCGACCCACAGACCATCCGCATTGGTGTTGCCCTTCGACTTGCCGCCCCTATTCTCGCCGAACACAGGTGTATTTGTGGCAGTGAAGCAGCAGACCGATTCGGGTACCATGGTCTTGTGTGTCGTAAATCCGAGGGAAAGATTGCAAGACATGAAGAGGTTAATAACATTATCAAGAGGAGCCTCACAACAGCCGGATGCCCAGCAGTAAGGGAACCACCCCAACTATGCAGATCTGATGGCAACCAAAAGCGTCCAGATGGTATCACCCTTCAAGCCTGGACAGACGGCAAGCAGGTGGTGTGGACTACACATGTGCATCTACCTTGGCTGATACCTATCTCCAGTACACCAGGGAGGAAGGAGGGGCTGCTGCCACCTTCAGGGAGTCCCAGAAGTCGAGAAAATATGGAGAACTTGCCCATCATTATATGTTTGTTCCCATAGGCTCAGAGACCCTTGGCTCATGGGGAAAGAGTGCATCTAAGTTCCTCAAGGAGCTGGGCAAAAGACTCAACAGGGTAACTAGGGATCCCAGGGCAGCTAGTTTTCTGTTCCAGCGACTCAGCGCTGCTGTTCAGAGGGGTAATGCATGCTGTATTCTGGGCACGCGCACCAGCTCGGAAGAGCTGGATGAGATTTTCGCATTATAATCAGTGACAAAGATGTAACAATATGTACTAGACATGTATCTCTCACCTCGTGTACTGTATATGCCATCTTTATATCAACAATGTATCTCTCAAATCTTTGTACCATATTATGTAATAAAATATACTTATTGGTAAAAAAAAATTAAAAGATGGGGTGGTAGGAGAAGTGGAATATTCAAATGGCATCAGGAAGAAATCCAAATATTCTTCCTTGAAGCCTTTTATCCACTTCTCCGAGGCTATGGGTCCACAATTTGTACCAGAGGTGGACCCCTATTTATATATATATATATATATATATATATATATATATATATATATAGGGAGATACCACCTCTGGAACTCAATGGGGACCTACAGCCTCTGAGAAAAGAATAAAGTTGCTTCAGGGAAAACCCAGGAGTTTTCCCAGGAGCGTATTTCATAACCCTGTTTTAAAATGGGTAGCAAAACTTTTTTTAAGGTTAGTAATGACTTTTCCTCATTGCCATGAGAAAAATAACAGAAATAAGTGAAGAATAAGACTATGCTGGAACGACCCCCTCCTGTCTAAGCTAGGTATTATTTTACCCCAAATACTCTTGATTTATTCACTACATCACTGGGACCCTGATGGTCACCAGGTCAAACACTATCAATGATAACCAACAGGGAAACAGAAGCTCAGAGGATTAATTGATCTTAGCGTTAACAAGTGTTCATTACCCTTCTCTTGTTGTGGCCTTAGAACCCTTCGAAAAACTTTTATCTAACATTTCCCTAGCTTCTAAAACTGTGTCTTGTTATGTGGACAATAATACATAAATACATGCATTCATACACTAGCTTAGTAAAAGGAACATATGTATGTATGAAAGTAATTCTTAGAGTAAATATATACACGTTCATTCACTATTTTTTTGTTTACCATACCGGCTATTGGTTTCTGTTTCTGCTGTACGAACACCAGAGGGCCAGCACGGCGATGATACAAGCTTTACCCGAAAATATAAGTTCACCATGCTTCCTCGCTAGCTATACTTCACGACCCAAGATCCTCAATCTAAACTTGATCCTCCAAGGTCCTCAGGCTCTAAAGGTCATCCTCCAAGGTCCTCAGAATTTAACCTTTATCCTCATTGTCTCGTAACTATTCAGAGTTCTGTCATCCAGTGCCTAATAACAATATTGGCGTTCTTACCACACGGCTCAACCTCCAAGATACCAACACCCACGTCAATAGATACATCCACACCCATGTTAAGATTATCAATACACTCACACCCATGTCAAGACTATCAATACCCCCCTTCCACATCCACGTTAAAGCCATCGACACTCCCACACACCCACGCCAAGACCATCGAGACACCCACGACTTCTCAGCGCTACGGCCCATAACACTACCTCACCAACACAACCATCAGCTACCCATCACTTCTCACCAACACAACCTCAAGACAAACCACTCACCTGACCAATCCTTCACCTTATCACGCTTACAACCAATCTGACACTCCACAACCCACACAAATCCCACTCCCAACCCACCCACACTTTCTCATACGACTCGTCCCATAACAACCCTCACCAACACAACCTCCAGCACCCACAACTTCTCACCAACACAACCTCAAGTATCCACAACCTCTCACCAACAGAACCTCCCTTACTACAACCTCTCACCAACACAACTTGCAGCACCCACAACCTCTCACAACACAACCTCCAGCACCCACAACCTCTCACCAACACAACCTTTCTCACTACAATCTCTCACCAACACAACCTCTCACCAACACAATCTCTCACCAACACCTCTCACCAACACAACCTCTAACCAACACAACCTCTCACCAACACAACTTCCCTCGCTACAGTCTCTAAGCAACACTTCCTCTGTCGCCCACAACCCATCACAACAAGGCAACACTGCCCACACACGCATCTCCACTCAATCCCTGTCTGGCTGTGTCTAGCGCGCGACTGCTTCAGGTCCTCTCAAGCACTTCCCCGGATCAACCTGGGACATTCTTCCTACGTGTATCTCAAGCACTCCCCGGACCCCTGAGACACATTCTTCCTGCGTGTATTTACAGAGAGCAAGTAAGGGAGACCGCGATGAAATCACAATTGTGCTTGGCCACCACGGCACCTCTGCTGTGCGCTTAAATGTAAATTTTTCAATTTTTTTTGACTAGAATGTAATTATTCAACACTTCACCTCACTCATACATAATCACTGTCTTTGCAGAGGCGCTCAGATACGACAGTTTAGAAGTCCCTCCAAACTGCCAATATCCTAACCCCCTCCTTTAAAGTGCAGGCATTGTACTTCCCATTTCCAGGACTCAAGTCCGGCTAACCAGTTTCCCTGAATCCCTTCACAAAATATTACCCTGCTCACACTCCAACAGTTCGTCAGATCCCAAAAATCATTCGTCTCCATTCACTCCTATCTAACACGTTCACACATGCTTGCTGGAAGTCCAAGCCCCTCACCCACAAACTTCCTTTACCCCCTCCCTCCAACCTTTTCTAGGACGACCCCTACCCCGCCTTCCTTCCCCTACAGATTTATACGCTCTCCAAGTCATTCTACTTTGTTCCATTCTCTCTAAATGACCAAACCACCTCAACAACCCCTCTTCAGCCCTCTGACAAATACTTTTAGTAACTCCACACCTTCTAATTTCCACACTCCGAATTTTCTGCATAATATTTACACCACACATTGCCCTTAGACAGGACATCTCCACTGCCTCCAGCCTCCTCCTCGCTGCAGCATTTACAACCCATGCTTCACACCCATATAAGAGTGTTGGTATCACTATACTTTCGTACATTCCCTTCTTTGCCTCCATGGATAACGTTTTTTGTCTCCACAGATACCTCAACGCACCACTCACCTTTTTTCCTTCATCAATTCTATGGTTAACCTCATCCTTCATAAACCCATCCGCTGACAGGTCACCTCAGGTGTATAGTGAGCACAGGCAGCAGTCAACCTGACCCGCTCCATAAAGTCCGTTAATCTACACAAAAAATCACATTGACGCATAAATCTCTCTGCGGTAATTCAGTCCTCTTTGTAGATGACTTTTTCTTATGTTAACGTAACAAAATACATTAC
Organism: Cherax destructor; assembly: GCA_009830355.1. Lineage (NCBI taxonomy): Eukaryota > Metazoa > Arthropoda > Malacostraca > Decapoda > Parastacidae > Cherax > Cherax destructor. The sequence continues at coordinate 153,686 of WNWK01000546.1, forward strand.
CAACATAAATACACCGAATGTATCTTAAATTCTTCCCAAATTTTATTAATTATAAATGAGTCTAATCTGTATAATCCTAAACCAATATTAATATTAATTTAAAACTGTTTTTTTATGAAGTTTGATTCTATTCCTCTCAACCATTGCCTTGCTTGATATAGCTTGAAATAACTTTCTTTTGGTTGATAGAAATATAATAGATTCAAGCTTCATAAAAAAACAGTTTTAAATTAATATTAATATTGGTTTAGGATTATACAGATTAGACTCATTTATAATTTATAAAATTTGGGAAGAATTTAAGATAAATTCGACAAGTTAAAGTCTTACAGTTTGCGTAGAATATAAGCTGTCTGACAGGTCCTTGACCACCTCACCCACATCATCATAAAAGGTTCAGGTGTTGTATGTTGACTGTGAAGTGTAATCTCTCTTTTACATGCCTTCTGCTATTTTTTTTATTTTTATAGTTCCTTGATAATGTGAAAAATCACGAAAGCGCTTGGAAGTTTACTATTCTGTTCACAGTGGTTGTTGTCACCTGTTTACTGTGATCTTATTGCATATATAAGTATATGTATATATATCAGTGAATAATTCTTTGAGAAGAGGGATAGCTAAAGAATACTGCTTATTTAAAATGGTTATTCTTTGAGTAAAGAATTTTAACAACTGCAAAAATTCGCACACATCTGTCTATTGACACGAAAGAAAATGTCGTGGTTGTCTTTACTGCTCGTAAAAAAAGTTACGGCCATCGCCAGCAGCCGGTAATGTAGCGAGGCTATTTCATACATACATGGTCAAGAGGGTGTATGCGAGTACACCCGAGAAGTGTATATTTCTCATTGTATACACAGAGAGTTCACTCTGTTCTTAATCTTAGAGGCTTGCATTATGAACCCTCGCGTCATAGCCCTTATCTGAAAGATTAATGCATTAAAACAGGCGTCCAAAAAGAGCCCAAAAATATGGTTCTAAAATTATCTGATCGTACTCCATGTTTACTTCAGTGGGTGTATGTTGCTTGCCCAGGTGCGGGTCCACATGGTAGGCATATCTCTCGGAGATTCTTAAGTAGGTGTCCACGTGTGGGCAGCTCAAAGACAGGTGGCAGTACATATCATGGGAATAAATACAATGTTGGCACAGCAACACATTCCTCTCAGTCAGACTTTTGAGTCTATAAAAGCAGAAGATTGAAACTGCAGACCTCCAGTCACATCAGGACTCGGCTCTGGTAGGTGCTGCTACTGCTACTGCTGCTGTTGCTGTTAGTGTCGAGGGATACACGAGTGAATACTACCAAGCGACAGGTCCATCAGCTTTGAAACAGTGAATAATTGAAACACTCTTTAGAAAGAAGGAATAACGAGAATGAAAAACGGAAAGACATTGTATCATCTGGATATAACACAAATAATTAGGCCAGCTTTTCTGAAATTAAGCTCAGAATATACTTCTATATGTCAGTTTAGAAATGTCATTCCTCTTCATTAGCATATTCAGATTTAGACAGCATTAAGGAATAAATCAAACCGCAACTACGTTTTTCTAGTAGAGAGGAAGTGTTAAGACTAAACAGTGAACTAATAACAACAGGAGACACCATCCCTTCGTTTCCCAACCCTTCTAAGTTCATATATATATAATGACAGAACCGTCGGGGTTGGGTTGTCAATCCATCCTGTAATCCATTGCACATAGGCAGGCCGGTAAGCTCCAGATTTAATGGAGAAATCTCAACCAGCCGTCAGCCAGTGACGTCTGGTGCCGTTTCTTCTATGTCGCTTGTCAGTGTCTTAAAAATTCCCACTGAATGATAAGGATTTCATCCCGAGGTCTGAGGTTGCTACCCCCTGGTTTGGGATTACTGATTCGTGGTCTGGGATTACTGATTCTTGCTCTGGGATTATTAGCCCGTCACAGTCTTTAAACTCAAATTACGAGCATTTTAACCAGTGACTTGGAAGAGACTAGCGGTAGAATTAGTCACCAACCTGCCCAGTATTCGGGTGGGGAAATACTTGAAATCGTCTGTGCTCTAGTGAACTAAGGCGACGGGCTGGCAATCACAGATGGTGGGAGTATATACCACCATCTAGGATATACTACAGTGAAAAATAACAAATACCTGAGAGCATTCATGTGTTTACACGTATTTTCAGAAATGTGGGCAAACACAGGAGCTCGTTAAGATGTTTCTGCAATTTTGCACTGTGGACTATTTCGTATTTTTAAGCATACATTTTATTGAAATTTCTTGTGCACAGCAAAAGTGATCCACCTGCATCATTATACTCTCTTAAAAGAGAGAGATACATAAAATGTGGTTCCTATTTAACTGAAGGGGTATTTACATTCTTATAAGTTTGATCGCGATGGACGTATTTGTTCACTCATTAGCGACGTGACCCACGATACACCAGCCTATTAGGTGTTCTTGTAAGCATGTACACAAGTGGAATATTTTCAATATTCGTCTTCTAGTATGCTGATGTCCTGTCTTGGGAACTTGTAGTTAACACATGACATTCGCCCCAGTGTTTTTAATAAAGAACTGTGTGTAGTGTGTGAGCTGAGTATCACAGTCTCTGGTGAGAGGATAAAACGACTGTCTTTTGTATATACTACATACGTTTTTAAAGGAGCCACAATATATCACTTCTTTATATAGTAGTAGCTGAAGCAACAGTAAGATGACGTAGAAGGAGAATGGTGGTTGTGGGTAACAGAAGTGAATGAGAATGAAATGAAGAGGAGACTAGTTAGTTGGAGGTATGTTCGATTGTTTGGAGGAGATGTGGGAAGGGTGAGAGAAGATAATGAGGAAGAGTCGGAGGTATGGTGGGGATTAAGTAAAGTAGTGATACTGTCTAGTATAGTTTGTAATTATGCAAAGGTAAGTGCAAGAAAAATAAGTACAGGAAAATAGATGCAGAAAGGGTAGGTGCAGGAAGGGTATGTGAAAGAAGGGTAGGTACAGGAAGAGAAATGATTGGTGGAACGATGAGGTGAAGAACAAATTGTAAGGGGAAAAATGGGATCTTATGAAATTTTTTCGAAGCATAACGACGCGCTGCAGAAGGTAGAACAAGTGTATAAAAAGTGAGATTAAATGAATAGTGGGGGAGAAAAAAAATACAACATATGGGCGACAGGGTCAGAAATAGCAAATTACACTTAGAATACGAAGCAATAATGAAGAGACATAAATAAGCTGAGAAGTCTGGGAAACAATCGATTTCTGCTCATGAAACAAAAATCTCACCATGTCGACAAAGTAACAAATTCATATTTCATGGCTGCTTGATTTGATGAAGTATTCACGAGATCCTTGTAGTGTCCGATTTTTACTATATAAATATATATATATATATATATATATATATATATATATATATATATATATATATATATATATATATATATATATATATATATATATATATTATATATATAAGTGGGTTGAGCAACAGTGGGGCTACTCGAGATTTGGGAATGCATGAGGAATTTTATTGAATTGTCATGTTACAATTATTTTCTTCTTTGATAAAACATCTGTTTGTCATTAAATATAATTTGTTCTTCCAGGTAATTTTCTGACTCCATACTCGAGCATCTACCATGTGTGACGAGGAGGATCAGGTAGCCCTTGTGGTCGACAATGGCTCCGGCATGGTCAAGGCCGGCTTCGCCGGTGACGACGCTCCCCGCGCCGTCTTTCCTTCCATCGTCGGCCGCGCTCGTCACCAGGGTGTGATGGTCGGTATGGGTCAGAAGGACGCCTACGTCGGTGATGAGGCCCAGAGCAAGAGAGGTATCCTAACTCTCAAGTACCCCATCGAGCACGGTATCATCACCAACTGGGACGACATGGAGAAGATCTGGTACCACACCTTCTACAATGAGCTCCGTATTGCCCCTGAGGAGTCCCCCACAATGTTGACTGAAGCTCCTCTCAACCCCAAGGCCAACCGTGAGAAGATGACTCAGATTATGTTTGAGTCCTTCAACTTGCCAGCAACATACGTTACCATCCAGGCTGTGTTGTCCCTGTACGCCTCTGGTCGTACCACTGGTCTGGTGTGTGACTCTGGTGATGGTGTCACTCACATGGTTCCCGTCTATGAAGGTTTTGCCCTTCCTCATGCCATCCTTCGTCTTGACCTTGCTGGTCGTGACCTGACTCAGTATCTCATGAAGATCATGACTGAGCGTGGCTACTCCTTCACCACCACAGCTGAGCGTGAGATTGTCCGTGACATCAAGGAAAAGCTCTGTTACATCGCCCTCGACTTCGAGAATGAGATGAATGTTGCTGCTGCTTCTTCATCTATTGACAAGTCCTACGAGCTTCCCGATGGTCAGGTCATCACCATTGGTAATGAGCGTTTCCGTTGCCCTGAGGCTCTCTTCCAGCCTTCCTTCCTGGGTATGGAATCTGCTGGTGTTCATGAGACCGTCCACAGCTCCATCATGAGGTGCGACATTGACATCAGGAAGGACCTGTTCGCCAACATTGTCATGTCTGGTGGTACCACTATGTACCCTGGTATTGCTGACCGCATGCAGAAGGAAATCACTAATTTGGCTCCTGCTACCATCAAGATCAAGATCATTGCTCCTCCCGAGCGTAAGTACTCCGTCTGGATCGGTGGTTCCATCCTGGCCTCACTGTCCACCTTCCAGACCATGTGGATCACCAAGGAAGAGTACGACGAGTCCGGCCCCGGCATCGTCCACCGCAAATGCTTCTAAATACTCGATAAAAAAGTTATTGATCGGAATAATATGTTTTAATAAACTGTTTTCGAATATGGATATTTTTATTAAAAACTACATCCTATATCTAGAATTACAAAAACCTGTATTAGTGAAACTTGATAATTCAGGCATAAGTTTGGAAAGCTGTTTCAGAAGGCACCATCCATATCTACTGACATAAATAAATTTTTTTAAAGGGATGGAGGGGTAAGCCAGCGGAAGGTTTCGGTCAGACGACTAAAAGCTCCTGCTGCAGGTCATCATATGACTAAGATCCCACGTCATGACTCAGTCCAGGGAATTTTTATAAAAAAAATAATGTGATGAAAAAGGGAAACAGGACAAGTGTGTCCTGGAAGTATATTTTAATGGAACAACGTTTAGACACGATTACAACTTTATCAAGTACATTGGAACGAACCTGAATGTCTCCTATTACCTAGCGGCTGCATGACCCATACGGGTTTAGCGCTCCCTTCATAAATACAACCATAATAATAATAATAACAAAAATAATAAGACCTTTAATGAAGGTCTTAATAAAGTTATCAACTGAGATAAAACCCGTTTAATAAGGTCACAATGTTAGATATTTTTGTCTTATTAATTTTGCAGTCTCTCAGAGTTCACTTTTCTAGCCAGATGACAGATATTACCACCAAAATATAGCCAAGAGCGTATACACTTCCTATCTATATTTACATTATCCAATGTAACTTAATCTAATCTAAATTAAGCAAAGTCAGTCTGTATTAGCACTTTATTTCTCCTCTGTTATCACGTTTACTATAAAAATCCGTTGAAAATATATCATATATAAACTGTTTATTTGGCTTTGACACTATACACAAAATTACTGTATACATTTAGAGACTATTGAGACCAACCCTATTGTGTGTGTGTGTGTTCACCTATTTGTGGTTGTAGGGGTCGATTCACAGCTCCTGGCTGTGTGTGTGCATATATCATTATCTTGTAAATACGATCTTCACGAAATTCTGTGTTATTTTTCATAAAAATATATTACAGAAACATTGGTAATTTAAGTAAAACTTTTCATTTTACTCAAAATTAAAATAGGATTCAATAGACTGGTAATAACTTTCGAAAAAAAATATATAGACATGAAAAATTGAGATAAATTTTGTTGCAAAACTAAATTGTAGACTGAGAGGTTTATGTCTCAGTGTATAAACACTGAGAGGTATATATCTCTCAGTGTATATACACTGAGACGTATATGTCTCAGTGTATATACACTGAGAGGTATATGTCTCACAGTGTATGTATACCTAGAGTTTACTTCAGCCCTTATTTTTAGGTATTAAAGAAGTCTTGAATGGCGTTGAACGAGTGATATGTATCCTTAATTACCCTCATGATAAGCTTCAAAACCAATAATCTAACCCACTAGATGTTGAACGCCACACTTAATTTAGCGTGTCATATCTTTTCAACATTTGTATAAACACATCATGATGAATGTTTAAGGTAAGAGCAACATTAGGAAAATCATTGCTGTCAACATTTTTCAGAATTATGGCAGAAATTGGTGCATATTTCAGAGTTTAAGTCTAACTCCATTAACAAAAACGTAAGAGATGATTCAGAATCAAATAAAAAATTATTTAGATCATATATAGTGGGAGAAATCTACTGAAATTTAAGGTTAAAACTCCCATGAAACTAAAAAAAATCAGTGTTATTACAGGCTTACATAATGGAATCCAATACCCTTTTACAGGTCCCCCATGGTATGGTGCTTCCCTATGACATAAACATCGAAGCAGGAGTATACCCCATAATATACGGGGGGTAATAACACACACTGGTAGGAAAAACAGGAAGGAATATTTCCATACATGTCTCAAAACACAAACGATGCTTGCAACTAACACTACGTCAGCATCAATTGTCTAGGACACAGGACTACAGAGGGTCGTCTCATGCGCTGCAACATTTCTGAAATGTCTTCAGAGAACACTACAGGGATCGACGCCACTGCATTAAAGTGCCCTTAATTGCTACTACCAACACCATAGAACGAAGCTTGGCAAATACATCATCTCAAAACCCCTGGTACACTTTACTGAAGACTAAGACACATGTGCATACCTCAGAACTTTTAGTGGGGAAACTGCTATAAAGTGGGGTTCTTCAGTCTTAGTAGTCAATGGTTCCCCCAATAAATATCTTGAACCTTGCATATGTGTCTTTATATACTGTCAGTATCACCATACCTCTCCTGACTCATGGTACTCCTACATGTTTCACCTTGGCAGCCAGGTGACACAGCAAACAGATGACCCTACCCCTTCACCTGACCCCTCACCCGTGACTAGTATTTTTCACTATATATACTGTGCTTTTCTCACCCTCATATCATTTGGAGTCACCAAGGTTCCAGGAAGGTAACTAATCCTTCATTCAAAGCTCCTCTACACTCATAAAATCCAACTAATTATGTAGTGGGAATAGAAGTAACTATATTGCCCAGTCATATTCCATCACACGGAATGATTTTCTCCCAGTCATATTCCATCACACAGGATGATTATCTCCCAGTCATATTCCATCACACAGGATGATTATCGTGCATCAGACTGTAAAGTTGTCAACCTAAGTTGGAATATGTCACCTTGGTGACATATTCAATGCTCTCACTATTTGACGAGGCCTTCAATTTCAAATTCAAAACGCTTCCAGTTCTTTCTAGGATACTTTCTTGATTTTAAATTAGCTTCAGTTAATTGGGTTAGGTCAGATTGGGTTAGATTAGTTTACTATGGCTATAAAAGGTAAATATAACAACAAGTAAGGAAAATTCGTAGTTTGTGATACGAGGCCTGGCCACTGACCGGGCCGCGGGGCGTTCGTTGACCCCCGAAACCCTCTTCAGGTATGCTTCAGGTATACCTGTATCAACGAAGCAGCTGATGATTAAAAAAAATACAGGAAACGCTCAGAATACATACAGCGATGTGAAGGGAGTTGTATGCCTTTCAGAGTTTAACTCCTGTTTTAGATATAGTATTCTTGACTGATGGTGAACAGGTAAAAGGCAGCTTTAGTGACCCTCGTGCAGCCAACCCTCCTCACCAACCAACCATTCAATAGGAAACGTTAAATTCTGAACGTACGTTCTCTCTGGTGAGAGAGTGAGTGTTGGGCCACGAGGATATCGTCAAGAATTCCCACCAGATGCTTCTTGAAGAAGAAAACTGCGTGGGCGTGTTTACGGATCGTAAAAAAAAGTTATGGCAGCCGTCTGCCTTTGCAGACGTATATACAAATAGAATTTAATACATAATTTATTTTAGACATTAATGTATCTTTGATGTTAATGGATTGCCGTCTTAATGGCCCTCGTGTAGTCTATACGACTTGAATTAAAAAAAATAATAGGGTAATACAAACATACAAAACAGGGCCCTGATTCAGGATTCTGAAATAACCTGGTGGTGATATATATTTACCTCAGTTAGGGCATGTGGTCATCCCAGGTGCAACAGCCCTCGGTAAGCCTCGATCTGAGAAATCCTTAAGTAGCAAGTAACATGTGGGCAGCTCAAAAATAGGTAGAAGTACATATAATGAGAGTAAATACAATGTTGGCAGCGCTACACATTCCTATTAGTCAGGCTTTTGAGTGTATAAAAGCAGGAGATTGAAACTGCAGACCTCCAGTCACATCAGGACTCGGCTCTGGTAGGTCCTGCTGCTGCTGTTAGTGTTGAGAGACTCACGATTCTTTTGGCAGAGAGAGATTCGAAAAGTCTAAATCAGTGATTAATGAGTAGAAGAATCTTGGAGAATAAGAACAGAGGTGGAAAAATCTGGTTGACAGCATATGGCAGAACAGTTATAGCGGGGAAGAGGTTTTTGAGTTGAAAAGTTGAGGTATACGCTATGGTTGGGCGAAAATCTGCAGTGAACCAAATTTTGAAGTATTTTTTTTATCAAGCCACCTATAGATACACACACACACACACACACACACACACACACACACACACACACACACACACACACACACACACACACACACAAGGAAAAGGATCTTGGGGTGAGTATAATACCGAACATATCTCCAGAGGCGCACATCAACCAAATAACTGCTGCACCATATGGGCGACTAGCAAACTTAAGAATAGCATTCCGACATTTCAGTAAGGATTCGATCAGGACTCTGTACACCGTGTACGTTAGGCCCATATTGGACTATGCAGCACCAGTTTGGAACCCACACCTAGCCAAGCACATCAGGAAATTAAAGTGCAAAGGTTTGCAAGAAGACTAGTTCCAGAGCTAAGGGGTATGTCCTACGAGGAGAGGTTAAGGGAAATCGATCTTAATAAAGAATCGTTCAGGACCCTGTACACTGCGTACGTTAGGCCCATACTAGAGTATGCAGCACCAGTTTGGAACCCTCACCTAGCCAAGCATGTAAGGAAACTAGAAAAAGTGCAAAGGTTTGCAACAAGACTAGTCCCGGAGCAAATGGGTATGTTCTACGAGGAGAGGTTACGGGAAATCGACCTGACGACACTGGAAAAGAGAAGAGATAGAGGGGATATGATAACGACATATAAAATACTGAGAGGAATTGACAAGGTTGACAGAGACAGAATGTTCCAGAGATGGGACACAGCAACAAGGGGACACAGTTGGAAGTTGAAGACTCAGATGAATCACAGGGATGTTAGCAAGTATTTCTTCAGTCATAGAGTGGTCAGGAAGTGGAATTGTCTGAAAATTGGGTTAGTGCCACTAATACAACCAAGTCACAGTGTGGTGGTGGCAAAAATAATGCTAATGTAAGCGTTAGGTTCGCATGTTCAAGGACCAGTGTTCGAGTCACCATATATATATATATATATATATGCCTCGGTGGGAGACGGCCGACTTGTTAAAAAAAAAAAAAATATATATATATATATATATATATATATATATATATATATATATATATATATATATATATATATATATATATATATATATATATATATTCTATAATCTGTTGAACAAGAAAAAACACTAGTATTATTATTTCGCTATATCATATGGCATCTTCATTTGTGATGATCAAAAAATATGTTAACAATTACTATACAGATATCCCCTGACCTTCATTGATCTGATCAAGAAGATTGTGACATCCAGTCAAATGTTGACGAACTACATTGATTAGCTTTTGTAAGGAAAACCAGAGGATTATTGAGTTATTTTTTGCAAAGTCATTATATTCTCTTTCAAGCATACTATTTTTTCACGATAATTTACGCCAAAGTAAATAGTAATCTTTAACGAATATGACAGCATTGTTGGTGGGATTCATGCAAATGAATATCAAACTCTTCATGGTATCTCTGGAGATCAGGTGATATCTTTTCAACGAGCATCTTGTTTATTCCCTCTGAAGAGGCCAGTAATTTTATGTTTAAATCTACGTTTGTTTTTCATTGATGTTTCCCATCCTTTCTATTCAACACAGTTTGTTTTTTCCAGGTAATTATCTGACTCCATACTCGAGCATCCACCATGTGTGACGAGGAGGATCAGGTAGCCCTGGTTGTGGACAATGGCTCCGGCATGGTCAAGGCCGGCTTCGCCGGTGACGACGCTCCCCGCGCCGTCTTTCCCTCCATCGTCGGCCGCGCTCGTCACCAGGGTGTGATGGTCGGTATGGGTCAGAAGGACGCCTACGTCGGTGATGAGGCCCAGAGCAAGAGAGGTATCCTGACTCTCAAGTACCCCATCGAGCACGGCATCATCACCAACTGGGACGACATGGAGAAGATCTGGTACCACACTTTCTACAATGAGCTCCGTATTGCCCCTGAAGAGTCCCCCACAATGTTGACTGAAGCTCCTCTCAACCCCAAGGCCAACCGTGAGAAGATGACTCAGATTATGTTTGAGTCCTTCAACTTGCCAGCAACATACGTTACCATCCAGGCTGTGTTGTCCCTGTACGCCTCTGGTCGTACCACTGGTCTGGTGTGTGACTCTGGTGATGGTGTCACTCACATGGTTCCCGTCTATGAAGGTTTTGCCCTTCCTCATGCCATCCTTCGTCTTGACCTTGCTGGTCGTGACCTGACTCAGTATCTCATGAAGATCATGACTGAGCGTGGCTACTCCTTCACAACCACAGCTGAGCGTGAGATTGTCCGTGACATCAAGGAGAAGCTTTGCTACATCGCCCTCGACTTCGAGAATGAGATGAATGTTGCTGCTGCTTCATCATCTATCGACAAGTCCTACGAGCTTCCCGATGGTCAGGTCATCACCATTGGTAATGAGCGTTTCCGTTGCCCTGAGGCTCTCTTCCAGCCTTCCTTCCTGGGTATGGAATCTGTTGGTGTTCACGAGACCGTCCACAGCTCCATCATGAGGTGCGACATTGACATCAGGAAGGACCTGTTCGCCAACATTGTCATGTCTGGTGGTACCACCATGTACCCTGGTATTGCTGACCGCATGCAGAAGGAAATCACTGCTCTGGCTCCTTCTACCATCAAAATCAAGATCATTGCTCCCCCCGAGCGTAAGTACTCCGTCTGGATCGGTGGTTCCATCCTGGCCTCACTGTCCACCTTCCAGACCATGTGGATCACCAAGGATGAGTACGACGAGTCCGGCCCCGGCATCGTCCACCGCAAATGCTTCTAAATATAAATAAATTATTCACAGTTTTCCTGTGTAAGTTATGAAATAGCTATTAATAAATAATTTTCGGATATGCAACGTTTTATTAAAAACAACTTCCTCAATAACTGAGAAAAATACTGTAGCAAAGTTATGGAAGGTAAGTACCATCTTCATTGAACAATTATGGATGGTTCACTGTGATATTAGAAACAATAAAAGCAATACGAAAAGCAGGCTTTATTTAACAGCGTTTTATTGTTAAATAAAGAGATTTTTCACGTCTTTTAATAAAGGGCGTAATAAAGTTCCCTCTTGATATAAACGCTGCTCAGTAATACTTGTATTGCTTATTAAATCTTAACAAATGTAATTTTACTAAATACCTAAAATAACTTGCCCTATGATAATGTAAACAAAGTTAGGCTATCTTTTATCTATTACAATATTTTGTAATGGAAATATGACTGAGCAAATTTCATTCGTGACTAAAATGCCGGGAGCAAGGGGCTAGTAACCCCTTCTTCTGTATATATTACTAAATGTAAAGAAAAAACTTTCGTTTTTCCTTTTGGGCCACCCTGCCTCGGTGGGCCACCCTGCCTCGGTGGGCCACCCTGCCTCGGTGGGCCACCCTGCCTCGGTGGGCCACCCTGCCTCGGTGGGCCACCCTGCCTCGGTGGGCCACCCTGCCTCGGTGGGCCACCCTGCCTCGGTGGGCCACCCTGCCTCGGTGGGCCACCCTGCCTCGGTGGGCTACCCTACGTTAACTACCCTCGTTAACTTCGTGATTTTAAGGTTAAATTGCGTTACAGTAGAATTTTATTGTAATTTATGTTATACGAGAACTACGATAGGAATTAAGTCTGTTCTTTGGCCTGACTGCGAGACCAAAAAGTCTCGAAACCGAACGGAAATTTCTGAGTGTTTTTCGTGTGTCCACTCTTCCGTCTTCAGAGTCTACAAGTCAGTGGCCTAAAGCAATGCTCCATTTACAGCGTAAACATAAAAAAAAAATGATACGTTGTTTCAGATATACACAAATTAATCTACAGAATGATTCACTGGGCCACTCAGTGTAGAATAAAGCCTGGTCATGGACCGGGTCGCGGGGGCGTTGACCCCCGAAACACCCTCCAGGTATACTCCAGATAGCTAAACTTCTGTTAGGGTTTTCGAAATGTTGAGGAATCTTTGAAATATCTTTAGTAAATTTGTTTATTACAGATACGAATCCTTTTAATTTATTAGTAGAAAAGTACTGAGAACAAGATGGAACTCAAAATTGAGACACACCTCCCCCGCTAAAACTGGTTATCCAGTCAGATGAACTTTGAACTTATCTAATTAAACTGCATCAATGTTGAACGTGTCGAAGTTAAATGGGTATCTAGCAGAGACGTGATAGACTACAGAATTTCAGGGTAAAAGTTCTTTTTAAAAAGTCTACTCTCCCCTATAAAGCTTTTTTATGCCATTAAATTTACAAGCTAAAAGCTGTTACCTAACCTCTTTTTAAGGTATACGACCAACCCTCAAGGATTCAAGTCTCAACAGTCGACTAATACCCAAGAATATACTTGCTTCTAAGTGAATCTTGGACAAGAGATGTAAGACGTTCCCCTAAATCGGACCTGGGTTCACTGGGTGAGCCAAAGGCGCTATCGCTGAGCTAAAAACTACCAAAAATTACAAACATTAACCACAACAAATACATGTTTACCTCGTACAGTGTAACACTTCATAGCTTCCTCGGCCAATAAAAAATGTATATGATAGTGAAAAAATATTTTGCATTGAACTGCAAACGAGACTATTTAAGATGTTATAAAAAGTCAATAAAAACGTAAATAAGAATTGAATTTACATTAGTTTTTAGGTCAATTTTTCTAATAATCTACGAACGTGATGGAGAGCCTCTGCAGTATTTTAGAATTGCTTGAAAAATATTTTTTATTTCATTGGTGATATACCAAGTGCAGTAGCCTGGTCTCCATGTTAGTAATAGACTTGGTCGTATGTGCACAGATCTAGTCATTATGTACACAGACGTGGTCGTCATGTATACAAACCAGGTTGTCATGTTCATAAACCAGGATGTCATGGGCACAGACCAGGTTGTCATGGTCACAGACCAGGTTGTCATGGTCACAGACCAGGTTGTCATGGTCACAGACCAGGTTGTCATGGTCACAGACCAGGTTGTCATGGTCACAGACCAGGTCGTCATATACACAGACCAGGTTGTCATGGTCACAGACCAGGTTCTCATGGTCACAGACCAGGTTGTCATGGTCACAGACCAGGTTGTCATGGTCACAGACCGGGTTGTCATGGTCACAGACCAGGTTGTCATGGTCACAGACCAGGTTGTCATATACACAGACCAGGTCGTCATATACACAGACGAAGTCGTCAAGTAAGGAGACTAGGTCATTATACAAAGAGCTGACCGTCTTGAAACAGACCCGGGCAACAAAAGCACTTGACGACCGGATCAACAACAAATCCCACAAATTTTAAACACGCAAGGAGACGAATCACTAATTGCCAACACAGATTTATTTGCTAAGACTACATAAGACTTGGTGGTCAAGACCTCTCTCAGAGGTGGTCTTGAAGACTAAGAGAAGCTTAGTCCACCGGGAGATAAGCTACATGCAAGTCCCCTTGCGCCCCATTCAGAAATAACATGCAATTATAATTTCTACTGAATCACAAGCTAGTCGGCTCAATGCTGAGTCCAGTGTATTAAAATAATTGTCAGTAAATCAGTGGAGCCGAATACAGAACGTTGTTGGTGTCCGACCTTGTACGACATCATAATAGTAATATTGTCGAATACAGAACCAGTTTTTAAGTGAACTGGGAGGTGCTCAGTCACTCTCTCTCTGTCTCTCTTCGCCGGAGCAGTAGACTATAAAGCTCCTCACAGAGATATGGGCGAGCAAGTTTCCTCTAGTGACTACAATACACACACACACCACTTTGATCTCTCCTCCAAGGGGACCATAACAGAGGTGTACTTTCAGGCAGTCCTGGCACAGCCGTGACTACACAATAGACACACTCTGCGTTTTCTGTCGTCGGGAACATAAAAAAAGAGGTGAACTACGTTATATATATACACACCAACTACACCTGTTACACTGAGACTGGTTCTTGCCCCTGATGACTATTTATGTTCAGTGCGAACAATCTCTCTTTTCTCACCTGCTGCACATGGCGATAATATTCTTTATAATTGTTTTTGTAAAACAGCTTTTTATGTATATTGTAATGAGGGGGGTGGGTGTTGAATAATAAACCAACACAATGAAATACGCAAATTTTCGCTTGCCGTATTCGGCAAGAAGAGCGTTGCTTTTTAAGCCAAAATCGCAAGTTTTACCTATTCGGCACGACATATATATAAACAGAGAGAGAGGGAGAGCGGTAATATTTAGAATGAAAACTCTAATTTCTAGATTCCAGTAGCCTGCTATGCATGCAAAACATCCCTTCGATAAGAATACCCAGGTGTTGCGCCCACGCCTTATTTATCAAATTGTCGGTATATTATATCCCTATGATGTAATGATAACATTAATCCTTCGTTGAACAATTGTTTCCGAATTAGAAATATTAAAGCACACTGAATCATAAATATGTAAACACAAGCTAGCTGGTGCATATCTACACGTATGAAAATACTCACTATTTTTGTCGTGCAAAAATTATCGTGATATTTTTTAATGCTTCGTTGGGATTAACGTGTGATGTGGTGAGGAGGAGGAGGTGTGGATTGGCCGGAAATTCTCCCAGCCTGGGTCTATTCCAGATGGCGACCCGGCTCCGGCTCCCTGTCGTGGGAGTATCAGAGACCTATGTCTCCCATGGGAGGAGGTACAAGTACCCCCTCATCATTTGGGACCAACTGTCCCCAGGCCTAGCCACGTTCCCCGCCCTCACGGGGCTCGTAGGGAGAAGCTAGGCCTCTCTGGTCTGCCATCTTCCCCGCCCCAGGAAGCCTGACGGGAAGAGCAGTCTTGCGAGCTGCAGATGGTAGCAAGCTCTAGCTTTGGCACCTACCCTGCCCTAAAAGGGCTCTTACCTACCCACAGCTCTGTCATAGATTCAATTTTTTGCTCATATTACCTTAAACATTAATAAATACCAAAAAAATCTTCTGGTTGACGATAATACCATGTTTTTAAAAGTAGATTATTTAGCTCGTTACTGAAAGTTAACTTTCCTAAACTCCACTGGACGATTACTGTGGTGTGAGACGAGTTAAAAAGATGTTATATTCCAGTGATTACTTGACGGAGAAAATGGAGAACTTGGCTAGTGAGTATAAACTTATTAGAAATAAGTTTCTTGAGCAGCTGTGAGGGTTTCCAGAAATCCCATGGGTTGGGAGGGGAGGATTTCGGGAGATCCTCGACATCTGGGATTCCTGGAGCCCCTCATTCCCATGGGTACTGGAGCCTCTCACTCATGGGAACTCCTGGTTCCACTGACAATAAGAGCTTGAAGAACAGTGATGTAAGAGATCGTGAAAAACAGCAAAGATCTGAGTAAACAACTGTCTGTTGGGTTTACTTCCCTTCTGTTGTTGGACTGAAACTCGCAAACTAGACATTAGAAGACGCAACAACGATACTGTTTTGTCAGCTGCTGATAACCTGCTCAAATGGCTGGTAAAACTCCTAAACCCAATAGAATGTACGGCATCATTCATCCAAATTTTAACACTAGAAGATACAGCATCATCCTTCGATATTAAGAACACTGCTCGCAGGCAGTGTCCGAATTGCAGAGAGTGTCTGGACTGCAGACAGTGACTGGATTGCAGGCAGTGTCTGGATTCCAGACAGTGTCTGGATTGCAGACAGTGGGGGTTATTTGTGTATTGTTCCAGTCACGATATTGTGCCTTTTTTAGTTGTTTCCTATTCCGGATTGCTTCTATAATACACGATTATTTCATTGTAAGTCTTAATATATGATATGGATTATTTTAATCCTGCCATAGACAGTTTTGTAATCCTTGCACTGGATATGTTGACATATAGGAAACCATGATTATATCTCAGTTCTTTACGTGGTTAATCAGTAAAATCTTCAGATCTCTACCTGTCAGGGATAAAAATCCCAAAACATAATCCTTTTAAAAGGCATCAGATACACATGTATTTTAAATTAGACATTTGCGCAACTCTTGAGTATCTTCATTCGCCAATCAGTGGCTTCCTCAGTCCAATACAGAGAAGAATGGTTGAAGATCACAAGGAGTTTGTCTAAATAATCATCCTATTGATTCTATGAACCATTTATCGACACATGTATTTTAGATATGTCTATCCTTCTAATTGAGGGTAAAAATTGACATACAAATGATCTATTTTTTGTTTGGTAAAGGTGGTGTTTAATGAGTTGGTTTTATGAGCAAATGAGATAATAGGATATTTATACAAGTCTTCCCCATTACAAAATAGCTAAATGGTTAAGTAATTACTTATTAAACCATTAACTGTAGACTGTAGAGGTCACACAGAAAGGGTGTACAGTAAAGGTCACAAAGTAAGGGTCACACCTATTTATGATTCACGCATAATAAGGGTTAAATATAATAAGGGTCACATATAATAAGGGTAATAAGACACGTATTTCATACTAAGGGTTACAATAAGAGTAATAAGGATGATCCACTACCTATGAAAGCTAGCTCCCTCCCTCTCTCTCTCTTTTAAGGTCCAGCACACGGTGACGCGCGCTAATTGCAAAGAATTCCAAAAAATGCGTCCAAGAAGCGCTCTCAACCACTCATTTATTTTTCTGAGAGCTGATGGTACCTTGTGAGACAACAACATTAGTCTCCTCCTTCCGCGTGTCGTCTCTCACACCTCCTCTCCTTCACCGATCACAATTCTCACGAAGAGCGGCGACTTTAATCTGAAAAAAACATAATATCCGATAGCGCTTACCTGGCTCTCACCTGCATTCCTTACAGTAGGGTCGTCTCAGTCCTGTATAAAAAGCAGGTGGGGGACACGATCTTACTTAGTCAGCAAAAGACTCAAGGTGCAGGGAGGCAGGGGATTAAGCTTGGCATCTTACGGTTAGTGTCGCTGAAATCCGTTGTCGTCGCGGATTACACCGATTACATTTACCGATTACAATAATCGCCGAAGTTGTTAGAGTTGAAAAGTTTTTAAGAGCGTCACTGACTGGCGTTTAATGCTGGTTACAATAACGCTTATGAATGTGATAAGTGACATGATGGTGGTCATTATGTGCATCAGGTGTGATTGATAAACACGCACGTTAAGTGCGTGTTTAACAACGCACTTAACGTTAAAGGCACTTAACGGTGAAGGCACTGTACGTTAAAATGCAACAGGTATCTTTGTTAAGCGTATAGTACTGTACGACAAATGAAGGCAGAATATATAAACGATACTGTGAACTGTTTACTTAGAACGCCTTCATTGTATATACGTCGGCCCAGGAACTTTTTTGACTCCACTCATTTGGAGAGACCAAAGTCCCAGAACCGAATCCAATAAACATGTTCTAAATGTATACATTTTAAGAAACATGGGACAAAAGACAACCTGCCCATAAAAGTTGCAGTTATAATAAAAGCTGGGACAATATATCGCCATTTACACGTAAAAAATCCAAACAGGGCTGTCTGATATTATGTTCTTGCGTCCTGTCACCCATAGTACTGTACCTTTAGTAAAACCAGTGTCTTCGTTAAACATAGTACCTTCATTACAGCCAGTGTCTTCGTTAAACATAGTACATTCAGTACAGCCAGTGTCCTCGTTAAGCATAGTACCTCCAGTACAACAGGCGTGTTTATTAAACCAGGAGAGTTCAGGAAACTGTACATGTGAAGTCGGTTGAATTAACACCAATCATGCCAGGATGGTCACACCAGTGATAATCACACCATAAATGTATCATGCCATTCTTTCATAAGAACATAAGAAAGGAGGAACACTGCAGCAGACCTGTTGGCCCATACTAGGCAGGTCCATCACAAATCCATCCCACTAACAGAATATTAGCCCAACCCATTTTCAACGCTACCCAAACAATAAGCTTTGATAAATCTATTTACTGGTGTGCAAGTCCCACTCACTAATCTAAATTTGTTGCTTTATCAGACAAGCTAATCAGACTTTAATCTATTATACATTCCGATAAAATCAAATCTTAAATTCACCTGAACTTTCAAATCTCCATCACCAACTGTAGTGTTGAGTTGCTCTTTAAATGAACTACTGGTTTCTACTAACGAGATGAGAAATAATAATTGATTATCAGTATTGGTTGGACAGGGTTTTCCTGCATTTATCCAGCAGTGGATTTGACCTATTAAAATATAGGACCTTAAGCATTGATTAGGGGGTTTTCACCAAAATGTTGCCAGATTCTTTCACTATTTTTCTGTAAACAAAACCCAGAATCCATATTTTCTCGAATAATTCCCATATCCGCGCAAGAAACTGACGAAACCGGCCCTTAAAGTCCTGTGGTCATGATTAGGCCATAAAACAGTCTGGTCTTGGCCAGGCAGCTTTAAAACCTATCTTGGCTAAACCAGCTAGGTCTGTGTAATATCCAATAGATGCAGCATCTTTCATCTTCTTACACTGAATATTAAGAGACTTGCTTTCACAATTAAGACTACGTGTTAATTGTGAAACTTAATTCATTTATTTAAGAAGCGATGCAACTGTAGTTCCCGCAGAAAACATTACGATTTCTGAAAATACTTAGATTACTAGAAATTGAACCTCTCGAATTTATGGTTCTGATCTCTGCAAAGTTAGTGAGATGTAAAATATTTTCTGATTACAAATCATGTTTAGTATTAGCAATATTTACAGGATAACTAAATGTACTGAGCGCTAACCATGTTTATAATACCTGAATGAAATATCGTAATTTTGGGGAAGGTAATTTGTAGGTAATGTACTTATCTTCTCTAGGTCTTCAGCTCGTAAGTGACCCTTTAGTCATATCTCTCTCACTATCACAATGTAATTCTTCCTCTCCTTTATCTATTCTGAAACACCAAATAGAGTTAATGACGTCTGTTTTCCAATATTTTCAGACACGCAGCAGAAGATAGTCAACAATGTGTGACGAAGAAGACGCGTGTGCTCTGGTCTGCGACAATGGCTCCGGCATGGTCAAGGCCGGCTTCGCTGGTGACGACGCTCCCCGCGCCGTCTTTCCCTCCATCGTCGGCCGCGCTCGTCACCAGGGTGTGATGGTCGGTATGGGTCAGAAGGACGCATACGTCGGTGATGAGGCCCAAGCAAAGCGTGGTATTCTTACTCTCAAGTACCCCATCGAGCACGGCATCATCACCAACTGGGACGACATGGAGAAGATCTGGTACCACACCTTCTATAACGAGCTCCGCATCGCCCCAGAAGAGTCCCCCACAATGTTGACTGAAGCTCCCCTCAACCCCAAGGCCAACCGTGAGAAGATGACACAGATCATGTTCGAGTCTTTCAACATGCCGGCCATGTATGTTACCATCCAGGCTGTGTTGTCCCTGTACGCCTCTGGTCGTACCACTGGTCTGGTGTGTGACTCTGGTGATGGTGTCTCTCATATGGTCCCCGTCTATGAAGGTTTCGCCCTTCCTCATGCCATTCTTCGTCTTGACCTTGCTGGTCGTGACCTTACCAACTACCTCATGAAGATCATGACTGAGCGTGGCTACTCCTTCACCACCACAGCTGAGCGTGAGATTGTCCGTGACATCAAGGAGAAGCTTTGCTACATCGCCCTCGACTTCGAAAGTGAGATGAATGTTGCTGCTGCTTCCACATCAATTGACAAGTCCTACGAGCTTCCTGACGGCCAGGTCATCACCATTGGTAATGAACGTTTCCGAGCTCCTGAGGCTCTCTTCCAGCCTTCCTTCCTGGGTATGGAATCCGCTGGCGTTCACGAGACCGTCCACAGCTCCATCATGAGGTGCGACATTGACATCAGGAAGGACCTGTTTGCTAACACAGTCATGTCTGGTGGTACCACCATGTACCCTGGTATTGCTGACCGCATGCAGAAGGAAATCACTGCTCTGGCTCCCTCCACCATCAAAATCAAGATCATTGCTCCTCCCGAGCGTAAGTACTCCGTCTGGATCGGTGGTTCCATCCTGGCCTCACTGTCCACCTTCCAGACCATGTGGATCACCAAGGAAGAGTACGACGAGTCCGGCCCCGGCATCGTCCACCGCAAGTGCTTCTAAATGTGTTGTTTACATAAAATAATTATGTATACCACATTATTAATAAAACGGTATTCATTGACCTAATAAACTTTTATTAATACACTTTTATATATAATAATAAATAAAACCAATATGATATGGTTAATTTATGTAGAGAATAATTCCTCTGAAAAATAATTTAAGAGGTTCCTTTTCATAAAATGTTCTATGGTTTGACCAAGCTTGTAATTTCCTTGGAGAGAATAGCCCAGTAGGGTTTATATTATTATTATTATTATTATTATTATTATTATTATTATTATTTTCTACAGCGTGTTCACCTCTCAGGGGAGGTTCCTTGACGCTGGTGAGGGGCTCTTGATCTAGGGAATTGGATCTGTTCTCCAGTTCCATGAATTAAGCCTGAATACCTTCCACCCACCACATGCGCTGTATAATCCTACGGGTTTAGCGATCCCCTATGATTATTATATTATAATAATTAGCGCGTGTTCTTCACTCTATTCTATACTTATTGAAAATTTAAAGAGAGTAGGTATATAACGAGCTCCCCTGGGGCGGGGAAGATGGCAGACCAGAGGCATAGCTTCTCCCTACGAGCCCCAAGAGGGCGGGGAGTGGGGCTAGGCCTGGGGACAGTTGATACCAGAAGATGAGGAGGTACTTGTACCTCCTCCCATGGCAGACATAGGTCTCAGACACTCCCAAGACAGGGAGCCAAGGCCGGGTCACCATCTGGAAAAGACCCGGACCGGGAGAGTACCGGCGAATCAAGAAGAGAATGGGTGAGCTGGTCGCAAAAAATAGTGTTTTAAAGCCACCCAAATATTTTTTTTTTGTAATTTGCTCAAGACCATTACAACAAAAAGGTGCTGAAGGGAAAATCATACGATGTCTCTATGAAACCGATATTAAAAAACTGTATTTACTCATCTACATCAATGAGTCGAAGTTGAATGACTATGTAAGTGTGAATGTTTGTATGGCTGACTTAAAATAGTTCATTGAGCTTGGCACTAAAAGATAATTGATTATATAATCAACAGTTTTGGTTGTTAAAATTCATTTCCCTTATACGAAAAAATAACATAAATTTCAATTTATACAACAGAGAGTTATATTAATTTTAAAGTGAAAATCCCCACACCCGGGTCTGACTAGCTACTGCATGACATCCTTTCTATAGTTTTATTAAGAACAAAGTTCCACAGGATATATACATTAAGAGGTGTATGTCTCTAAGCGTATATATTCCTAGAATTTATTTTAAACCCTAATTCAGGGCTTAAAGTAGACTTCTCTAAAGGTGAAAAGTTGGTATGAAACCTTAATGGGCCTCGTGTAGTACATGGCCCTTATATCCATTACTCAACCAACATAGTCTATACACACCCCGATGCCTTAGTAATGTCACCCGTCGTTAAACGAGATTTCTCTCATCTGGAGCTTGAAATGACTGGTCTTTCCGGAGAAGTCAGTCGTTGAAGAATACAAATACACAATAACATGGCTGGAACAACACGCAATTAAGTTTCGGTCTTCTAAGTGCACAGGTCAGTCAAAAAAGGCAATAAAATACACATTTGTAGATAGTATGTCCTGAGCTGGTATACAGTTCAGGACATTAAGGGGGACGTTTTCGCCATGAGTGTCTTCATCAGTCCAAGTGGAGCCACGATATACAAAATAATGAAGAAAGAGAAGGTTAGGAGGAAGCAGGTACTGCTGGCACCTGCTTCTCCAGGTCCAGGGTCATCACCTGCTGACCTTTGTAACTTCCCAGCGCAACTTCGAAGAGAGAACATTTAATAATAATAATAATAATAATAATAATAATAATAATAATAATAATAATAATAATAATAATAATTAATAATAATAATAATAATAATAATCTTTATATCTACATGTACATGATACAATTTATATAGACCATACCTGACATGCTATATGGAAAGCCCCTGGTTATGCTGAGCATTTCGGACAAAATAGGTCAATTTTGTCCCCAGGATGCGACCCACACCAGTCGACTAACACCCAGGTACCTACTTACTGCTAGGTAAACAGGGACAGCAGGTGTCTTAAAGAAACACGCCCCAGTGTTTCCACCCGTACCGGGGATCGAACCCCGGACTTCAATGTGTGAGCTGAGTGGTGGTTAACCACATAATGGGTCATCACATGACTAAGACCCGTGTCAGGAGACAGTTTCCTGACGAACTAAACACCACCGAGGCAGGGTGGCCCGGAAAAGAAGAAACACTTTCATCCTCACTCACTCCATCACTGTCTTGCCAGAGGTGTGCTGATACTAGAGTTCAAAACCTGCACCATACCTCCAACCCTCCTTCAAAGTGCTGGCACTGTACTTCGCACCTCCAGGACTCAAGTCCGGCTAACCAGCAAGTCTTATATACAGTATAATGATCCCAACTTATTACCATTACATTATATATTGATGATGAATTAGACGCTTGTACAATACTTGGGTTTCTTTACTGTGGAAACGTTTCGCCAACCAGTGCCGTCCTCAGTCCAATATAGAGAAAAATAGTTGAAGATCAGAAGGAGTTTGAGGTAAACAGTCCCACAGACGACGTGATCAGTCCATCAATCTTATCAACCTTTTCAAGATTGATGGACTGATTACCTCGTTCTCCTTCTGATCTTAATAATAATAATAATAATAATAATAATAATAATAATAATAATAATAATAATAAAAATAATAATAATAATAATAAAAATAATAATAATAATAATAATAATAATAATAATAATAATAATAAAAATAAAAACAATAATAATAATAATAATAATAATATCTTTATTTACTACAAGTACATGTACAAGGTATACAGTCCTAGATTACATCAATGACATACTACTATATAGAAAGTCCCTTGTTATGCTGAGCATTTCCCGCAAATTAGGTCAATTTTGTCCCAGGATGCGACCCACACCAGTCGACTAACACCCAGGTACCTATTTTACTGATGAGTGAACAGGGACAACAGGTGTCTTATAGAAACGTCCCTAATATTTTCCAACCGTACCGGAGATTCGAACTCCGGACCTCAGAGTGTGAGCTGAGTGCGCTAGTGATTATTATACCGACACCGTAAGTTAGAGGCCTCATGAATTTCCTTCATAACTCAAAGAGCTGAGTTCCATCCTAAGGCCACAGTTCACCACCATGTACGGGTTTGTTTACCATCAAATATATCTAAGAATCACATACATTTCTTCCTTGACAATAAACAACGTCATTCAGTACGCGTGCTGCACCTTTGGCTCTCCTTTGCATTCCTTATTTACCGGCGAGGGGGTCTGGGTGTCGTATAAAAGGAAAGGAGAGAAGGTATTTCAGACCTCACTCCTCTCGTGAAACGGCCCTGGTAAGTTCAGTGTGTAGAATCAGACACATGTGCAGCATCTGGGTATCTTTATTTGCAGACGTTTCGCCATCCAGTGGCTTTATCAGTACAATGCACCGTAGTCTTGAAGACTACGGTGCTATTCACCAACTCCTCAGAATTGTATATTATTAATATAATGATACATTTTATGCGTAGGTAATACAGTGGCTATCATTACACTCGCGCCTTGACATTAATTACATTGGTGAGTTGTTGTTGTTGTTGGGGTTTATAGGGCCACTGACAGCATACGCCGTATCGAGCACATTGGTGAGTCAATCACTGATTACAGAATCGCGAGCATCGCGACGCCTCAGGAAAGGAATGGCATTAATTTTCCTTGTTTAACTGTTATCTAGTTGGGAAGCAATGTTTGCAAAAGTTATTAACTTTGATAAGATATGAATTAAATGTAGTATTCTATTATCTGATTTGCAGATAAAATACCAAAATGTGTGACGAAGACGACGCATGTGCTCTTGTCTGCGACAATGGCTCCGGCATGGTTAAGGCCGGCTTCGCTGGTGACGACGCTCCCCGATGCGTCTTTCCCTCCATCGTCGGCCGTCCTCGTCACCAGGGTGTGATGGTTGGTATGGGTCAGAAGGACGCCTACGTCGGTGAAGAAGCACAAGCCAAGCGTGGTATCCTGACTCTCAAGTACCCCATTGAGCATGGTATCATCACCAACTGGGACGACATGGAGAAGATCTGGTACCACACCTTCTACAATGAGCTCCGTATTGCCCCTGAGGAGTCCCCTACAATGTTGACCGAAGCTCCTCTCAACCCCAAGGCCAACCGTGAGAAGATGACACAGATCATGTTTGAGTCCTTCAATGTGCCTTCCATGTACGTTACAATCCAGGCTGTGTTGTCCCTGTACGCCTCTGGTCGTACCACTGGTCTGGTGTGTGACTCTGGTGATGGTGTAACTCACAATGTTCCCGTTTACGAAGGATATTCTCTACCTCATGCCATCATTCGGCTTGACATGGCTGGTCGCGATGTGACTCAGTATCTAATGAAGATCATGACAGAGCGCGGATATTCATTCACTACCACAGCTGAGCGTGAAATTGTTCGAGACATAAAAGAGAAGCTGTGTTACATTGCTTTAGACTTCGAGAGTGAGATGAATGTGGCTGGAGCCTCAACTTCACTGGACAAATCCTACGAACTCCCCGATGGTCAGGTCATCACCATTGGTAATGAACGTTTCCGTGCTCCTGAGTCTCTCTTCCAGCCTTCCTTCCTGGGTATGGAATCCTCTGGTGTACATGAGACTGTATACAACTCCATCATGAGGTGCGACATTGATATCAGGAAAGATCTATTTGCTAACACTGTTTTGTCCGGTGGTACCACCATGTACCCTGGTATTGCTGACCGCATGCAGAAGGAAATCACTGCTTTGGCTCCCTCCACCATCAAGATCAAGATCATTGCTCCTCCCGAGCGTAAGTACTCCGTCTGGATCGGTGGTTCTATATTGGCCTCACTGTCCACCTTCCAGGCCATGTGGATCACCAAGGAAGAGTACGACGAGTCCGGACCTTTTATTGTCCACCGCAAATGCTTTTAAACGAGCCTTTTATTGATTTATAATAAAATTTTAAATGGATTATTATTTTTATGTGATAAACTTCTTAAAAAGTTGTTTAACTGATGAATGTCAATAACAAATATTAAAACCATGCTCAAGTTTTATTCAAAACTTTTACACATAGTTTGACTTTTTTTACATTTAAGGAACATATAAAATTCAATATATAACGTTCCAGCGCAGGAGTAAATTAAAGTGTCTTAAAAACATTCTCTCTCTCTCTGTAAAATAAAAGTTTCTCTTGAATATGGAATTTTGAGTTAGAACTTAACGACCTTTGATGAGTTTCGAAAGTTTTCCTACTCCTAAAGCCCGGCACTAGCCAGGCTCATCTGGTACTTGCCTGGTCAACCAGGCTGTTGATGCTAGTAAATCTGGCAAATACTGTAAACTGTTAGGGTGCGCCTCCATAACGAAGCAGGTATTCTTTCTTTGAATCCTTGCACTTGTCTTCTTTCAAATGATCAGCAGCATTACCTTGCTGATCAACACTGTATGAACCATACCACGGGCGGGTTTAGAACCCGCGATCAGTGGTATGGTTTGTTTGTAATCGTCTCATTACGGTTTCGAGAGTCCTAACACTGCATGGAATGTGTGTGTGCCGGGTAGACACCGAACACCACCTGTTGACCATGTAAGTTCACACGTCGGGGGTTTCACTCTGTATGGAAAATAATTGTCTGGTTAAACGTCAACAGAAAATCATTAATTCAATGTTTTTATTCAGATGTCTAATGAATCCTAGACACGTATGTAGGTAATATTTCATAATATCGTTTGCCAAGAGGTGTTGTTTTTTAATTCTTCTCAGTTAAGAAGTTTACCGTCTCAGTTAAGATGTTTAATGTCTCAGTTAAGATGCTTAATGTCTCAGTTAAGATGTTTAATGTCAAGGAAACAGTGAGAAAATGCTTGTACAAGAGTCTAGACAAAAGAAAAAACAAATGTTTTAGCAGGGCGCTGCCTCGCACCGCTGCCTCCCAACTGCCTCTTTCACACCCCATAAACTCTTTTAAGATGATTTTCTTTACCTGTGATCTCTGTCTCAGGTGGAAGGAATGGAGGTCATGAGGATGAACGACCATCTTACACAGGAGGGATGGAGGTCATGAGGGTGCACGACCATCTTACACAGGAGGGATGGAGGTCATGAGGATGCACGACCATCTTACACAGGAGGGATGGAGGTCATGAGGATGCACGACCATCTTACACAGGAGGGATGGAGGTCATGAGGGTGCACGACCATCTTACACAGGAGGGATGGAGGTCATGAGGGTGCACGACCATCTTACACAGGAGGGATGGAGGTCATGAGGGTGCACGACCATCTTACACAGGAGGGATGGAGGTCATGAGGGTGCACGACCATCTTACACAGGAGGGATGGAGGTCATGAGGGTGCACGACCATCTTACACAGGAGGGATGGAGGTCATGAGGGTGCACGACCATCTTACACAGGAGGGATGGAGGTCATGAGGGTGCACGACCATCTTACACAGGAGGGATGGAGGTCATGAGGGTGCACGACCATCTTACACAGGAGGGATGGAAGTCATGAGGGTGCACGACCATCTTACACAGGAGGGATGGAGGTCATGAGAGTGCACGACCATCTTACACAGGAGGGATGGAGGTCATGAGAGTGCACGACCATCTTACACAGGAGGGATGGAGGTCATGAGGGTGCACGACCATCTTACACAGGAGGGATGGAGGTCATGAGAGTGCACGACCATCTTACACAGGAGGGATGGAGGTCATGAGGGTGCACGACCATCTTACACAGGAGGGATGGAGGTCATGAGAGTGCACGACCATCTTACACAGGAGGGATGGAGGTCATGAGAGTGCACGACCATCTTACACAGGAGGGATGGAGGTCATGAGAGTGCACGACCATCTTACACAGGAGGGATGAAGGTCATGATATACTAAGTCCTTTCCTATGGATGCTTCCCATAACTTTCGGTTAACACATGAACACCTGTTCACTTGGCAGTGAACAGGTGCAGCAGATGTAAAGAAACACGCCCAGAGTTTCCACTCGCCCCAATATTACGCCCGGGTGCATCGGTTGTGACTGCCACTGAGCTGCAATACTAAAATTAGGGGAAAATCAAATAAAATCTCTCTAGAGATCACCTGGTGAGACTGAAGAATGAGACGAGGATAAAGAAAGTAATCTTGATTCCACTAAACATAATAACCAGGGAGACATGATAACAACATACTAAATACTCGGTGGAATTGATTCAGTAGATAGAGATAGATTGTTTGAAAAGCTGGACGCAGGTACAAGAAGACACTGATAAAAATTAAGACACATATGAGTCAGAGGGATGTCAGCAAGTACTTCTTCAGCCTCAGGGTGGTCAGGAAGTGGAATGAACAGGATGAAGACGTGGTGGAGGCAGGATCCATACATAGTTTCAAGAATAGGCATTACGAGGTTAGGAGAGAGTGAATCTGGCAAGTGGTAAGTTATTAGATAGGGCAAGAAGCTGTGAATCGACCCCTTCAACCACATATAGATGAGTACATACACACATAAGAGGACCTGTTACGCAAGTGGCTACAAGAATTCAACATCAGTAAGTTTAAAAATCATAACAAAAGATAAAGAAAAAAACCGGGAACGGAATTCAGAGCTGGAGACACTACAGAGCAGACCTCACACAAGGAAAAAAACACAAGATTAAACTGTGCCTCAGATGGGGCTTAGTTTATCCATTTTGTGGACGCTGGCATTACATCAGTGGAGTACAATACCCACAGGTTAAGGAACTCAACACATGTACAACACATGTACGACACATGTACAACACATGTACGACACATGTACAACACATGTACGACACCTGAGAATCTTTATTTTAAAGATTTTCGCCAAACAGTGGCTTTATCTTCAGTTCAATAGAGTTTATAAAAGACAGTGGAAGATTAGGGAATCAGTCCCTCGGCCCTGAAGAGCTCAGTTCTTTTTTGATACAAGTGTGACATAAACACTGATGAAACTAATGGATGGAAAGTAAACAGAGAGGCAAGGATATGCGTGTGTGCATTTCGGCCTCATACAGAGACCCTCTTCAACAGACAAGGACACACGGAGTACTACTGTACTACAGTACTGATCATTCTAAAATCACATCCACTGTCTCTTGTGTTACGTTTCGTCTGTATTCGACTGACGAAGACTGCTAGGCGGGCGAAACGTTTCTCCTTATTCATCTACTTCTTAGTGTCTTCCATAAATAATATAATTATCGGTGAGATGGAGATGCAGGAACGCGAAGTCTGTTTGACATGAGTGAAGTCTGTTTGACATGAGTGAAGTCTCTGCTTGACATGAGTGAAGTCTGCTTGACATGAGTGAAGTCTGCTTGACATGAGTGAAGTCTGCTTGACATGAGTAAAGTCTGCTTGACATGAGTAAAGTCTCCTTGACATGAGTGAAGTTTCTGTTTGACATGAGTGAAGTCTCTGCTTGACATGAGTGAAGTCTCTGCTTGACATGAGTGAAGTCTGCTTGACATGAGTGAAGTCTCTGCTTGACATGAGTGAACTCTGCTTGATATGAGTGACGTCTCTGCTTGACATGAGTGAAGTCTCTGCTTGACATGAGTGAAGTCTCTGCTTGACATGAGTGAAGTCTGCTTGACATGAGTGAAGTCTGCTTAACATGAGTGAAGTCTGCTTGACATGAGTAAAGTCTGCTTGACATGAGTAAAGTCTGCTTGACATGAGTGAAGTTTCTGTTTGACATGAGTGAAGTCTCTGCTTGACATGAGTGAAGTCTCTGCTTGACATGAGTGAAGTCTGCTTGACATGAGTGAAGTCTCTGCTTGACATGAGTGAACTCTGCTTGACATGAGTGAAGTCTCTGCTTGACATGAGTGAAGTCTCTGCTTTACATGAGTGAAGTCTCTGCTTGACATGAGTGAAGTCTCTGCTTGACATGAGTGAAGTCTCTGCTTGACATGAGTGAAGTCTCTGCTTGACATGAGTGAAGTCTGCTTGACATGAGTGAAGTCTGCTTAACATGAGTGAAGTCTGCTTGACATGAGTGAAGTCTGCTTGACATGACTGAAGTCTCTGCTTAACATGAGTGAAGTCTGCTTGACATGACTGAAGTCTCTGCTTAACATGAGTGAAGTCTGCTTGACATGACTGAAGTCTGCTTGACATGAGTGAAGTCTGCTTGACATGAGTGAAGTCTGCTTGACATGAGTAAAGTCTGCTTGACATGAGTAAAATCTGCTTGACATGAGTGAAGTTTGTTTGACATGAGTGAAGTCTCTGCTTGACATGAGTGAAGTCTCTGCTTGACATGAGTGAAGTCTGCTTGACATGAGTGAAGTCTGCTTGACATGAGTGAAGTCTGCTTGACATGAGTAAAGTCTGCTTGACATGAGTAAAGTCTGCTTGACATGAGTGAAGTTTCTGTTTGACATGAGTGAAGTCTCTGCTTGACATGAGTGAAGTCTGCTTGACATGAGTGAAGTCTCTGCTTGACATGAGTGAACTCTGCTTGACATGAGTGAAGTCTCTGCTTGACATGAGTGAAGTCTCTGCTTTACATGAGTGAAGTCTCTGCTTGACATGAGTGAAGTCTCTGCTTGACATGACTGAAGTCTGCTTGACATGAGTGAAGTCTGCTTGACATGAGTGAAGTCTGCTTGACATGAGTAAAGTCTGCTTGACATGAGTAAAGTCTGCTTGACATGAGTGAAGTTTGTTTGACATGAGTGAAGTCTCTGCTTGACATGAGTGAAGTCTCTGCTTGACATGAGTGAAGTCTGCTTGACATGAGTGAAGTCTGCTTGACATGAGTGAAGTCTGCTTGACATGAGTTAAGTCTGTTTGACATGAGTGAAGTCTGCTAGACATGAGTGAAGTCTGCTTAACACAACATGTGTTAGCCTCTCTAATTCCCTCCTTAAAAACATAGCACATAAGTGAATACAGATACGAAGCGCGTCTGTCTGGTGCTCAGCAAACGGAGAATCGAGCCTCCACTACATCTTGAGATGAGTGACCCACGTGGGTTTAGCGCGTAACATGAATTATTACAAAAACAAAACAGAGGAAAACGTATAGACTGCTGGTGCCCTAAACAGGATGAGGGTGAAATTAGTCTCTGGTCTGTGAGGCTCCACGGCCACGTATGTCCTTGAACCAGGGTTGACACGCTCAGTGCCACGTATGTCCTTGAACCAGGGTTGACACGCTCAGTGCCATGTATGTCCTTGAACCAGGGTTGACACGCTCAGTGCCATGTATGTCCTTGAACCAGGGTTGACACGCTCAGTGCCATGTATGTCCTTGAACCAGGGTTGACACGCTCAGTGCCAGAGTCCTGAACCAGGTTGCTCAGTGCCATGTATGTCCTTGAACCAGGGTTGACACCCTCAGTGCCATGTATGTCCCTGAACCAGGGTTGACACGCTCAGTGCTGCTGGGCGCCTGGTGTTTAAGGATTGTTGGTCCAGTGGATAGATTGATGCGTACTTTGTTCAGTTCTCACAGGGCTGGGCATGGGAAACCCAGGATCGAGTCCTAAGTGCTTGAGAGAATGGACAAAAAAGTACCGGTATACCAGGTATGTCAGGTATACCCTCCAGGTAGCCCTGTATAACAGGAGGCTGCTCTCCGTTGTTTCCTGAATAGCCAGATTTTCAGTAATGTTGTGGGTGTTTAAGAGCATGTCATTGATGTCAGCTATGGTCTGTATAACTTGTACATGTAACACTTGTAGAAAATAAAGATGTGCCTCACACACATCACATTCAAGGCATAACTACTGTAAATTATACATTTAATAAAATCAACGGAAAAAAATCTTCGCACTACAACTCCATTTTTTGGGGGGACAGACCAGCAACAAACAAACATTACCCAACATTTTACACATTCTCCCCGAAGCTTTAATTCTCACCAAAAGAAAACGTTTGGTGCGACGTCGGTGAGAAAATGGAGCAGTGAGAATGTCGCAACTTTACGAGGGTAACTTAAGAATATTCAGTGTGACTCACTCGGAACGACGTCCAACTAACTTTAACTATAGAAATTCTCATTAGTATTTTCAAAACATTGTGAAATGAAAGCTCTCGCCAGAGATTATTTTATTTACGAAGGTTTGTACCTCAATCTACGACTTTATAAGTAAGTTTATTCAGGAATAGGTATACATAAATACATATGTATACATGTACTTAAAACGAATTATTATACATAGCAACATAGATAAGATAAGATACTTTATTTCAGCATAATACAATATTTGTACAAAAGTGAATGACATTTAGGTGTGCATGCAGGAAACCCCTTAATATGTAAAGCATTTCGGCGATGTCTGGGTTCGATTTCCAGTGAGGGTAGAAACATTGGACCTTGTTTCTTTACACCGGTTGTCTATGTTCACTCATCAGTAAAATGGGTACCTGGGTGTTAGTGGACTGGTGTGGGTCGCATCCTGAGAAAATTAACCTAATTTACCCGAAATGCTCTGCATAACAAGGGGCTTTCTATATAGTAGTATATGGCTTTTATCAGGTTTAATTATAAAGAATTACAGGTGTGATTATGGTTAGGTTTGGTAAGGTTCGTCAGGAAACAGAACGATTGTTTCCTGACGCGGGTCTTAGTCATATGATTATAGATAATGAGAATTCTTTCATTTGTGTAAATTAATTAGGATAACTCCCAAAAAAGTCAAAATGACTTATTTACAATTGTTTTGACGTGATGAACAAATTACTGAAGGGACAAGACCTGGAGTATACCTAAAGAGGGTTTCGGGGGGTCAACGCCCCCGCGGTTTGGTCTATGACCAGGCCTCCCGGTGTATCAGGGCCTGATCAACCAGGCTGTTACTGTTGGCCGCCCGTAAACCGACGTACGAATCACAGCCCGGCTGATCAGGTGCCTGTCCAGCGACTTCTTCAAGACAGCCAGGAGCCACGAGCACAGCTCTGCTTCTGTAGCAACAGATAGGGAACTAGATGTGCTGTATTTTGGTAGCCTCACGATCCAAGGTATCCCCGTGTTGCATAACCCCATTCCTCTGTACCTCAGTGCACACGAAAGGATTAGTGCAGAGTGTGGCATACATGTGTAATGCAGTTCTATAACAGCGTTGAAGATTTTTAATTATTATTATTATTATTATTCTAATAAATCTGTTGTATTCAGCTAAGAAACCTATAAGTATATTTTAGTAAATACTTCGTACTTGCTTATGGAAAACCTTAATAAATGAAAGATTTATGCCACAGTGGGCAATGATGTGGAATATAAACAGTGATAAATTTATCTTCCTCCAGCTCGTCTATATACGGGTGTGGGAAGAATGAATTTCATCCTTGTGTCGACAAACGCTGTTCTTAAGCTCCCCTCGAAATGGCACCCATAGCTTTCCCTGGCATGCGAGGAGAGAGGGGAAAGAGATGAACAACAGGTCTTAAGAGCCAGAGTGAGGCTATATAGGGTTGAGGTAAGGTTCACGTGTTGTTCAGTCTGTCAGGAAGATAGGCAGAGAGCACCCTGCCCACTCCTTGGCTCTTAGACTCCTAGTACGTTGAATGTACAGCTTTGTGAGTTTAATTTGCAGGTGAGTTGATATGTAAAGCCTGTGCAATCACTGCTCTGGGTACACGTGATTTGTTTTCATAAGAAGAGGTATATTGATACTTGTAGATAATTTCGAGGAGCAGTCATAGACAAATCTAACGAAGAGTCAATCGTTTCTATAACTGGAGACGCTGTTGTGGTGAATCTCGTGATGATGCTGGACATGGTGTTGTGTGTCAGGACTTTACAACGACTTGCTCGAGTTGTGAAGCCCTTAGTGTGGAACTGACCACTGGTGTGTGGAACTGACCACTGGTGTGTGGAACTGACCACTGGTGTGTGGAACTGACCACTGGTGTGTGGAACTGACCACTGGTGTGTGGAACTGACCACTGGTGTGTGGAACTGACCACTGGTGTGTGGAACAGACCACTGGTGTGTGGAACTGACCACTGGTGTGTGGAACTGACCACTGGTGTGTGGAACTGACCACTGGTGTGTGGAACTGACCACTGGTGTGTGGAACTGACCACTGGTGTGTGGAACTGACCACTGGTGTGTGGAACTGACCACTGGTGTGTGGAACTGACCACTGGTGTGTGGAACTGACCACTGGTGTGTGGAACTGACCACTGGTGTGTGGAACAGACCACTGGTGTGTGGAACAGACCACTGGTGTGTGGAACTGACCACTGGTGTGTGGAACTGACCACTGGTGTATGGGATTGACCACTGGTAGTGAAGCTTTCTTAGTAAATGATACTTCAACCTGGCATGTTGTCTTTAGTTTGTGGTTATAAATGAACGAAGGAAATGATTGTTAATTTACTTCATACTCTTTCTGAAGTCTTCGCCACCGGGTTTGTGTTATATTATATGTAAGGTGTATTACCCTCCCCTTCCATATTTAAAGTATGATTCGGTAAATATATTTGCGTGTGTATGTGTAATTGTATATTTGCGTTTATAACAGAACCAAGCTCTGTATTTTGAAATTAATGTACCATATAATTTTGGCGATCAATCCATTACTATTTATTGTAGACGAAGATTTTTAATTATTATTATTATTATTATTATTCTAATAAATCTGTTGTATTCAGCTAAGAAACCTATAAGTATATTTTAGTAAATACTTCGTACTTGCTTATGGAAAACCTTAATAAATGAAAGATTTATGCCACAGTGGGCAATGATGTGGAATATAAACAGTGATGAATTTATCTTCCTCCAGCTCGTGTATATCCGGGTGTGGGAAGAATAAATTTCATCCTTTCTCTTCTACTTCAGCTCTTCCTCTCACCGGCTATTCTTCTTCTGTCCCCACTTCCCCCTCGCCCCTAGTGGGTCCTTACCTGAGAGTCTGAACTAACTAACTATTATTTATTTGTTATTGTGAAGAAATAATACGTAATGTGAGTTTTGCAGTTACTCTTGATCGAATTCTCAGTATCTTGCTGGTTTATGTAAATCTTTTCTACTGATTTTCTTATTAACATACGCCGTTATCTTAACTAGTCTTTACATCTGCATGTCAAAAGTGATATACTTGTGTAGTGCACTTATACACTTATATAGTCAGATAGTCCCTAGTACTTTAGACTAAGGCTCTCTTGCCTTGCTCGTGACGTCACCTACGATTTTAATACTTCCACTGTTCGTAATGTTTGTTTTTGCTCTGTAATTCATTTTATTGAATGACTTTAGTCATTTAAGATGCTACAGGAAGCAGTTTAATTAGCTTTTTCTCTTTCAGTTTTATCATAATTTTTTTTTGTTATCTGTTTCTACCTTCACATATTTAAAATGTGTTATTGCCCTTCGGAGTTTATGAGAAAATCATTATTATATTTTAAAGTTTGGACAAAAATAATATAGTAATCGTATTTTTAGTAAACATGAAAATTATTGTTATACCAACAGATTTAGCTGAGCGATCCCTGTTATGTGTGACGAAGAAGAGTGTGCTCTGGTCTGCGACAATGGCTCCGGCATGGTCAAGGCCGGCTTCGCTGGTGACGACGCTCCCCGCGCCGTCTTTCCCTCCATCGTCGGCCGTCCTCGTCACCAGGGTGTGATGGTCGGTATGGGTCAGAAGGACGCCTACGTCGGTGATGAGGCCCAGAGCAAGAGAGGTATCCTGACTCTCAAGTACCCCATCGAGCACGGTATCGTCACCAACTGGGACGACATGGAGAAGGTCTGGCATCACTCCTTCTACAACGAGCTGCGTGTTGCCCCTGAGGAGTCCCCTGTCCTCCTCACTGAGGCTCCTCTCAACCCCAAGGCCAACCGTGAAAAAATGACACAGATCATGTTTGAGACCTTTGCCACACCAGCCACGTATGTTGCCATCCAAGCCGTGTTGTCCCTGTACGCCTCTGGTCGTACCACAGGTATCGTGCTGGACTCTGGTGACGGAGTGTCCCACACTGTCCCCATCTACGAGGGTTATGCTCTTCCTCACGCTATTCTTCGTCTTGATTTAGCTGGGCGTGATTTAACTGAATACTTGATGAAGATCATGACTGAGCGAGGCTACTCCTTCACCACCACGGCTGAGCGAGAAATTGTTCGAGACGTTAAAGAAAAACTCTGTTATGTTGCTCTTGATTTCGAAGGGGAAATGAATGTCGCAGCGGCCTCCTCGTCTTTAGATAAATCCTATGAACTTCCTGACGGTCAGGTCATCACCATCGGCAACGAGCGCTTTCGTTCTCCTGAAGCTCTCTTCCAGCCTTCCTTCTTAGGAATGGAGGCATGTGGAGTTCACGAAACAGTTTATAATTCTATAATGAAGTGTGATGTTGACATTAGGAAAGACTTATACGCCAACACAGTCCTCTCAGGCGGCAGCACCATGTATCCTGGTATTGCTGACAGAGTACAGAAGGAAATAACAAACTTAGCTCCTGCCACCATCAAGATCAAGATCATTGCTCCTCCCGAGCGTAAGTACTCCGTCTGGATCGGTGGTTCCATCCTGGCCTCACTGTCCACCTTCCAGCAAATGTGGGTCACCAAGGAAGAGTACGACGAGTCTGGCCCCGGCATCGTCCACCGCAAATGTTTTTAATATTATATTAAATAAATGTGCCTGACCACTGCCTTTATTTGTATTTTTCAAATATTTTTTACTATTTTCGATATATATTTTTCTCCTCACCCCTGAGAAGTAAATATAAAGTCATATATAAAAAATCTTTAGATTTTTCCCTAAAAGCAGCTTTGGTATTTTTTGTTAACCTAACTTTATAACTCGCCTTTCACAAGAGATAAAAAGTACATCTTAAAAGTTTAATACATCAAATAAATTAATATTAATAACATTTGTTCTCCCACCGGCAAAAATAATAACTTGGGCTCAATTAAATCCCAAGATGTGACGGTGACCGTTTCCTTACCATCCGCTGCCTTCGCCAGACTTCTGACGTTCTTACCATTTCTTGACTCACGAAATCATAATGACAACATTACAAACAAACCACGGAATAGGTAGGCCTCTAACCCCACCCGTACAGTGGTTTGCTTCCCATTTCTTATCCCTTTCGACCTTATAATTACCCAAGACAGATGGAAATCGTGTCGTCCAGGGTATTGTAGTGGGTGGAATTAAGAATATCGTACCTCATTTTCTTTCACAAAATGTATATATATATATATATATATATATATTTTTTTTTTTTTTTTTTTTTTTTTTTTTCAACAAGTCGGCCGTCTCCCACCGAGGCAGGGTGATCCAAAAAGAAAGAAAATCCCCAAAAAGAAAAAACTTTCATCATCATTCAACACTTTCACCACACTCATACATAATCACTGTCTTTGCAGAGGAGCTCAGATACTACAGCTGAGAAAAGTCCCTCCCAGCTGTCACTATCTCAGACCCCTCCTTTAAAGTGCAGGCATTGTACTTCCCATTTCCAGGACTCAAGTCCAACTAAATCAATTAACTGGTTTCCTGAATCCCTTCACACAATGTTACCCTGCTCACACTCCAACAGATCGTCATGTCCCAAAACCATTCGTCTCCATTCACTCCTATCTAACACGCTCCACATGCTTGCTGGAAGTCCAAGCCCTCGCCCACAAAACCTCCTTTACCCCTTCCCTCCAACCTTTTCTAGGACGACCCCTACCCCGCCTTCCTTCCCTACAGATTTATACGCTCTCCAAGTCATTCTACTTTGATCCATTCTCTCTAAATGACCAAACCACCTCAACAACCCTCTTCAGCCCTCTGACAAATACTTTTAGTAACTCCACACCTTCTCCTAATTTCCACATTCCGAATTTTCTGCATAATATTTACACACACATTGCCCTTAGACAGGACATCTCCACTGCCTCCAGCCTCCTCCTCGCTGCAGCATTTGCAACCCATGCTTCACACCCATATAAGAGTGTTGGTACCACAATACTTTCGTACATTCCCTTCTTTGCCTCCATGGATAACGTTTTTGTCTCCACAGATACCTCAATGCACCACTCACCTTTTTCCTTCATCAATTCTATGGTTAACCTCATCCTTCATAAACCCATCTGCTGACACATCAACTCCCAAATATCTGAAAACATTTACTTCTTCCATAATCCCTCTCTCCAATGTGATATCCAATTTTTCTTTATTTAAATCGTTTGATACCCTCATCACCTTACTCTTATCTATGTTCACTTTTAACTTTCTACCTTTACACACTCTCCCAAACTCGTCCACTAACCTTTGCAACTTTTCTTTAGAATCTCCCATAAGCACAGTATCATCAGCAAAAAGTAACTGTGTCAACTCCCATTTTGCATTTAATTCTCCATAATTTAATCCCACCCCTCTCCCCAACACCCTAGCATTTACTTCTTTTACAACCCCATCTATAAATATATTAAACAACCATGGTGACATTACACAACCCTGTCTAAGACCTACTTTTACCGGGAAGTAATCTCCCTCTCTCCTACACACCCTAACCTGTGTGTGAATCACTAACACAGCTCTTTAAAATAGTTTTATTAAATTAAGGAGTGTATTAATTTATATTTTAGACATTCACTGGACAGTAAAATTAGTTAATACACAGACTGTACGTGAAATCCTTCGCAAATCTCGCCTGGGTCAAATAACCCAGACTGAAGAAGTACTATTTACTAGACTGAGTGGTTCATAGATCTTTCTTAAATTAATCTCCAGCTTGAGTTCTGTCATTCATTATCTGCTGGCTGCCATACAGACTCCAAACTTTCAAAATAAATATTAATATAGAATCGTGAATAAACAGCATTGTATGTAGGTCTCGCTAACATTGGTACACAACTGAGATTTTTTTTTCTTAATTGGGAAGGCGAAATAATTTTCAGAGCATTGGCCCGGAGTTTTAAAACTCACTTGCCATGGTTTCAAACCCCATCAGTTCCGTGGTTTGTGGAATTTGAAAATAACGTTTAACTTTGGCTTATAGATTAGCTACCATACATACGCTACATGTTGGAAACACTGTTGATGACAAAATTTAATTATAGGAGTTACAATTACTATGAGCTAATATATATATAATATATATATAATTAAAATCACATAACAGATCAGCCTATTTCAACCAAGAATAAGTAACAATGGACAATGACAGAAATATTATTTTTACGAACATTCGACTTAATCACAATGGAAAACACTACGTATGTGTGTTTTGAAATCAGATGATTGTAAATACTCAAAAAATTTAGAAGCACTTGCGGTGGACGATGCCGGGTCCGGACTCGTCGTACTCTTCCTTGGTGATCCACATGGACTGGAAGGTGGACAGTGAGGCCAGGATGGAACCACCGATCCAGACAGAGTACTTACGCTCGGGAGGAGCAATGATCTTGATCTTGATGGTAGAAGGAGCCAAAGAAGTTATTTCCTTCTGCATGCGGTCAGCAATACCAGGGTACATGGTGGTACCACCAGACATGACTGTATTGGCATATAGATCTTTTCTTATGTCAATATCGCATCTCATTATTGAGTTGAAAACTGTTTCGTGAATACCAACAGATTCCATTCCTAAAAATGAAGGTTGGAAGAGGGCTTCAGGACAACGAAAACGTTCATTACCAATAGTGATAACTTGTCCGTCTGGCAGTTCGTAAGACTTCTCCAGAGACGATGAAGCAGCGGCAACGTTCATCTCCCCTTCAAAATCAAGAGCTACGTAACATAGTTTTTCCTTGACATCGCGAACTATCTCACGTTCTGCAGTAGTTGTGAAGGAGTAGCCACGTTCAGTAAGAATCTTCATCAGGTAATCAGTCAAGTCCCGGCCAGCCAGGTCAAGACGAAGAATAGCGTGAGGAAGAGCATAACCTTCGTAGATGGGGACAGTGTGGGACACACCATCACCAGAGTCCAGCACGATACCTGTGGTACGACCAGAGGCGTACAGGGACAACACGGCCTGGATGGCCACGTACATGGCCGGGGCTGCAAAAGTTTCAAACATAATTTGTGTCATCTTCTCACGGTTGGCCTTGGGGTTGAGGGGAGCCTCAGTGAGGAGGACAGGGGACTCCTCAGGGGCAACACGCAGCTCGTTGTAGAAGGAGTGATGCCAGATCTTCTCCATGTCGTCCCAGTTGGTGATGATGCCGTGCTCGATGGGGTACTTGAGAGTCAGGATACCTCTCTTGCTCTGGGCCTCATCACCGACGTAGGCGTCCTTCTGACCCATACCGACCATCACACCCTGGTGACGAGGACGGCCGACGATGGAGGGAAAGACGGCGCGGGGAGCGTCGTCACCGGCGAAGCCGGCCTTGACCATGCCGGAGCCATTATCCACAACCAAAGCACAAGCTTCGTCGTCACACATTCGTGAATTTATCTAATTATCTGAAAATAAATTAATAAGTAAAATGTGATTCCCTAGTATAATGTTTCATCTGAGAAATCAGCAAAATCTGTAAATGAGGAAAGTTCGAAGATATATTTCCTGATAATGTTATAATTATAATTTTACTGGAAGTACTAAGCAACCAAAACAGGAATCATGAGTAAAATAGTCATAATATTTTACAATAAAAAGGTAGCATTTTCTTCGCCATAACTGTTTTGAAAAGTAAAATTATTTTAAGGCAGAAATTATTCAAATGTAGATTAAAAAAAAGAGAGAATGTTTTAAAATACAATAACATCATGGATGAAGAATGTTCACTACAATGCTTAATTAGGTAGTAAGTTACTAAATGCTGTGAAGAGTTTTTATGAGGATAGTGAGGCTCAGGTTAGGGTGTGTAGGAGAGAGGGAGATTACTTCCCGGTAAAAGTAGGTCTGTAAATAACACTTAAGCTATACTTACTTGGAGAACTATCAAGAGTGACAATAAAAACGCAATTTGCAAAAAAAATATAAGTATATTGGAAGCTATTTATGTACACATATACACAGAGAAACTAGGAACTCTTAGAATTCACAGCACAGATAAACTATATTCTTTGCTTTATATGGTTCTGATATGCACTCTTGTGAAGCTGGGCGTAATGTGAGGCCTAAGGGAGCTGACCTGGGTCTTTTATACCTGCCACAGGCCAATCTATGGACCACTATGCCCATACATGGAGTTATCATTTTTTCCCCACCCACCATCCACTACTGGGCCCACCCTCCAACACCCCTGCGGCTCTTATCAGTGACCACTCACGCCCTAACACGCTTGTGGTTCGTATCAATGAGTAAATACCCAGTTGCTGGTTGAAACCAGCCCTCCTGAGTGGTCCACCAGATAGCTTAGTCGAGCCTTGTGTCATTCTAGGGACGACTGATGTAACCCAGGTTCCTTCCTACCATCACTACACGCCATCCTCACGCAACACCACACAGCACCATGACACAACATCGCCACACCCTATCACCATACACGATGATCACACTCCAAAACCTATCACCAAAACCTATCACTGCAAAATCTTTACCCATAAACACCACCGACACACCATCACCCATCACCACGTACCGTCACCACCTTACACCACCCATCACATCCCCCACCACCAACACCCACCACATCCTCACCACTGCCTCCACCTGTCCCGCACAGGTTAATTAGCTGACACAAGTGATAACCAGCATCGTCTCGCTCACATAAACATCTTATATACGTCGATTCTACAAGATTAGTGTTTACCTTTGGCCTGCTTCGTGATGTCTTTGCTAGAGAGATCAAGAGAGTCGACGTCCAAACCTAGCTAATGAAGGTTACCCAGCCTAGACCTTCATCTTGCAAACGAAGTTATAAAAATAATCTGGGGTAAGTTAGATGAGTATTGGTTTTATTATTTACCAAACTGACGCCGAGTACATCAGGGTTAAGTAGTGAAGATGGACAGGGCTGAGTGGCGAAGACGCTCGGGTTTAATGCATGGGAGTACATGGGAAAGACAGATAGCAGAGGGGTTTTTAGTCCACACCGAGGCTATCTGCTGAGAACTATCTATTTCTGTCTAGGTTTAAGGACTATCGTGTGCTGTTTAGGTGCTCGTGACAAGGATAGTAAAGGATAGTAAAACACAAGGCTCTCTTCCCACCCTCCACTCCCTCATATCACTACAGACATAAAAAAGAGAGAAACAAAGGATACGATACCAATTTAGAAAAAAAAAACATATGGCATATACAGAAGGAAAGGAAGTGGATATGCCAAAACTGCAACTAATCCTAATTAGCACTGTTTCTATCGCAACTAAGACTACCTGGAGTCTACCTGGAGAGAATTCCAGGGGTCAACGCCCCCGCGGCCCGGTCTGTGACCAGGCCTCCTGTTGGACCAGAGCCTGATCAACCAGGCTGTTACTGCTGGCCGCATGCAGTCCAACGTACGAACCACAGCCCGGCTGATCCGGTACCGACTTGAGGTGCCTGTCCAGTGCCTGCTTGAAGACAGCCAGGGGCTTGTTGGTAATCCCCCTGATGTATGCTGGGAGGCAGTTGAACAATCTTGGGCCCCTCACACTTATTGTGTTGTCCCTCAACGTGCTAGTGGCACCCCTGCTTTTCATTGGGGGGATGTTACATCGCCTGCCGAGTCTTTTGCTTTCGTACGGAGTGACTCTCGTGTGCATGTTTGGTACTAAGCCCTCGAGAATTTTCCATGTGTATATAATAATGTATCTCTCCCGCCTGCGTTCTAGAGAGTACAGGTTTAGGAACTTCAAGCGTTCCCAGTAGTTGAGGTGGTTTATCGCACTTATGCGTGCGGTGAAGGTTCTCTGCACATTTTCAAGGTCAGCAATTTCACCCGCCTTGAAAGGTGCAGTTAGTGTGCAGCAATATTCCAGCCTAGATAGAACAAGCGATCTGTAAAGTGTCAACATGGGCTTGGCATCCCTGGTTTTGAAGGTTCTCATTATCCATCCTGTCATTTTTCTAGCAGATGTGATTGCTACATTGTTATGATCCTTGAAGGTGAGATCCTCTGACATGATCACTCCCAGGTCTTTGACATTAGTTTTTCGCTCTATTGTGTGGTTGGAATTAGTTTTGTACTCCGATGAGATTTTAATTTCTTCACGTTTTCCGTATCTGAGTAATTGAAATTTCTCATCATTGAACTTCATATTGTTTTCTGCAGCCTATTTAAAGATTTGGTTTATGTCTGCTTGGAGTCTTGCAGTGTCTTCAACGGTGGACACTGTCATACAGATTCGGGTGTCATCTGCAAAGGAAGACACGGCACTGTGGCTTATATCCCTGTCAATGTCTGATATGAGGATGAGGAACAAGATGGGAGCGAGTACTGTGCCTTGTGGAACAGAGCTTTTCACTGTAGCTGCCTCAGACTTTACTCTGTTGACTACTACTCTTTGTGTTCTACGTGTTAGGAAATTATAG
This sequence comes from Cherax destructor, assembly GCA_009830355.1. Classification (NCBI taxonomy): domain Eukaryota; kingdom Metazoa; phylum Arthropoda; class Malacostraca; order Decapoda; family Parastacidae; genus Cherax; species Cherax destructor. The sequence goes on from WNWK01000546.1 coordinate 196,818, forward strand.
ATCCATCTACCAACTTTTCCTGTTATTCCTTTATCACGCATTTTGTGTGCTAACACAACTATTAATTTCAATAACCTACTTGACTAGCTGCCTCTTAAATAACTACAGTACCTTGCTCTTACAGCTATACTTCCATCATCTCATAATTTTATTTGGAAAAAAAACTTTTTATACGTTCGTGTTGCATCATCTGCTTCAAGTTACGGACTTTTATTTCACCTTAGATGGTCAGAGGGCAGAGGGCGCCCCCTACAGCGCTCCCTGCGGGCTTAGCACCTTCCCGTGAATCTATTAAAACAACCAGGTGTTATGTGGTATTATTGTGTGCCAGGTGGTATCACTGTGTTATGTGGTGTTGTGTGATGTATTGTGTTATTGTGTGTTATGCGGTGTTGTGTGATATGTTGTGTTATTGTGTCATGTGGTGTTATTACGTGCTACGTGTTGTGTGTTATATGGTGATATTTTGTTGTACAGAGAAGACAACCTGAAAGTCTTAGCTTTCAAAGTTACCCAGACGCTTCACATGTGTTTAAGTCCCCATCTTATCTTCTGTATATATTCTTAGTGTAATAATACTGGAGATATTAGGCAGTGCTGTACCCTGTACAACCCCCAGAGTGCTGGCAGCGATAGCATTACCAAGGTCAGTGTCACTACGGTCAGTGTCACTACGGTCAGTGTCACTACGGTCAGTGTCACTACGGTCAGTGTCACTACGGTCAGTGACACTACGGTCAGTGTCACTACGGTCAGTGTCACTACGGTCAGTGTCACTACGGTCAGTGTCACTACGGTCAGTGACACTACGGTCAGTGTCACTACGGTCAGTGTCACTACGGTCAGTGACACTACGGTCAGTGACACTACGGTCAGTGACTATGCCTCGCGAGGTTTGGACGACTATGTATATGTGTAAGTCCGGTTTCCGTTTCTTCCTGAGTGTAGATAAATGGTTCAGAGAACCGACAAGTTGATAAATTAGGCTGAGGGACTAATTACCTCAAATTCCTTCTGATTTTCACCATTCTTCTGTGTACTGGACTGATGAAGCCACTATATGGTGAAACTTTTCCCTAATAAACATACCCAAGTGTTACACATATGTCTAATTTATTTAGTTACTTCTAGATAACATCCTCTCTGTTTAAGCATTTTTATGCAGTTTTATTTGGGGTTATATCATGTATATTTACAATAATAAACGTGAACCTATTCTAATGGAATCTAAGCCATATAATAATTTGTTAACGTCTCATCCAGTCGGCTTCGAACCTTCAACGCCGATACTAGGGTAAGACCATGAGAGAGTAAGAGCGGAGGAGCACAGCATCAGGCCTACTGGCCCATGCTGGCAGATCCTCAGTTCCATTCCTTCTCATCATATTTATTTGATCTATGTGCTGGTCGCGCAGCGGCTGTATTACATGCAGTTACGGGAAGAAATAATATTTTGAACGGGCTGTGTTGTGGTATTGACGACTCTGGCCGGGCCACACGCTGGCAATACTTTGCATGGACTCCATAGTGTGTAAATAAGGCTCATTACGGCGTAGGCTGTCAGTAGCCCCTATAAACCCCCAACAACAGGAGGAATATACGGTGCAAGCTGTCATTGGCCCCTATAAACCAACAACAAAATATCGTGTATCTGACTGATGGACAGTGCCAGACTCGTCACATAGACGACACAGGTGGGTGGCGGCAGGTGACAAGAAGTATTTGCAGAGGTTGGCTAAAATGCTGAAGTCGTAGGCGGCGGGTGTGGGCGTTAGAAATGGTGTTTGGTAAGGTAGTTGGGGTGGCAGAACGCCAGTTGGATGCCAGGGTGGTATGCGATACACAAGCAAAATATAGGATATACCACAGGAGGCGACGTCTTTTAGACCCGACTGGGGTCTTTCCAAGGTCAGTGTGTCGATCAGACCAACCAGGTTTCGTAGATGTGTATATATACACACACACACACACACACACACACACACACACACACACACACACACACACACACACACACACTCTTTTCGCAGATGATGTGAAATTAATGAGGAGAATCACATCGGATGAAGACCAAGCAGGACTTCAAAGTGACCTGGACAAGCTTGACATCTGGTCTAGCAACTGGCTTCTCGAATTTAACCCCACCAAATGCAAAGTCATGAAGATCGGAGAAGGGCAAAGAAGACCGCTGACAGAGTACAGGCTAGGTGGACAAAGGCTACAAACCTCATCAAAGGAGAAAGACCTTGGGGTGAGTATAACACCAAGCACGTCTCCGGAAGCACACATCAACCAGATAACCGCGGCAGCATATGGGCGACTGGCAAACCTAAGATTAGCGTTCCGTTACCTTAACAAGGAATCGTTCAAGACACTGTATACCGTATACGTCAGGCCCATACTAGAGTATGCAGCACCAGTCTGGAACCCACACCTGGTCAAGCACGTCAAGAAACTAGAGAAAGTGCAAAGGTTTGCGACAAGGTTAGTTCCACAACTCAGGGTCTGTCTTATGAAGAAAGGTTGAGGGAAATAGGACTAACAACACTGGAGGAAAGAAGGGTCAGAGGAGACATGATAACGACATACAAAATACTGCGGGAATTGACAAGGTAGATAGTGACAGGTTGTTTCAGAGAGGAACACAGAAACAAGGGGACACAAATGGAAGCTGAAGACTCAGATGAGTCAAAGGGATGTCAGGAAACATTTCTTCAGCCACAGAGTAGTCAGGAAGTGGAATGGACTAGAGAAAGATATAGTGGAGGCAGGAACCATACATAGTTTTAAGACAAGGTATGATAAAGCTCATGGAGCAGGGAGAGCAGAGACCCAGTAGCAGACAGCGAAGAGGCGGGGCCAGGAGCTGAGTCTCGACCCTGCAACCACAATTAGGTGAGTACAATTAGGTGAGTACACACACATATATATATATATATATATATATATATATATATATATATATATATATATATATATATATATAGGTAAAACTGGTCAGTTAGCAAGAACTCATTTAAAATTAAGTCCTTTCTAAAATTTTCTCTTAGAAGTTTGAAGACAGATTTTTTTTTTCATCTATGTTAACGTAAAATTTAATAATTTTTTACCAAAAGAACCTTAGAAAACTTACCTAACCTTATTATAACAAGTGCTATTTAATTTAGCCTAATCCAACTAAATATATTTTAGATAAGTTTACAATAATTTAATAATTAACAAACACAATGAAATATATTTTTTCGTTAGGTTCAGAATGATTTTGGCAAAATTATTGCATACACAAATTTTCGCTTGCCTTATTCGGCAAGAAGAGCTTTGCTATATAAGCCAAAATCTCAAGTCTTACTTATTCGGTGGTCACTGACCACCTTAAAACTAAGTCTTCAAGGGTGATGGACTGACCACATCTTCACATCTCTACTTCTTCCTCCTCTGTACGCGACTGAAGAAGCCTACTGTGTAGGCGAAACGTTTCGGAATCAAGATACCTAACTGTTGCACATGTGTCTTATCCACCAGAAACAGTATGGGACCTAAGACAGAGCCTGCGGAAGAGACGGCTGGGTACCACAATAAATCACAATGTCTCGTTTCTCACTGAAATTCATATATCTTTACTTTAACACATTGTTATATCCTGTGGTGTAGTATCAATTTTGCGTTTTGTACTGCCTATAGTAACCAATGTGTGTGTGTGTGTTTTGCATACGGTTTCTTTGTTAAAGAATGGAATGATGTTTTCAGTAGCCAATTAAGGGAAAGTTCCGTAGTTAAAATTCCAGGTTAAAAGTAGGCTAAATAATGTGTATAATAGTGGAAATAAATACTCATACACCAAGCGATAGTGAAGGAATGGCAACATAAGTTGACCAATGATAACCTGGTGTTATTACGTCTATTATTATTATGATTATTGTTATTATCTTAAAAAGGGAAGGTTATTAATTGTTCCTGTTTTATTTATTTATGTCCTGTTTATGTTCGTTGCTTTATTTGTTAATGCTATCCTTGCTTACGTTGTGAGTTGCATAGAATTATATATGACACAAAGGTCTCAGTAAAAATCAATTCACTGCTATTATTTCCACAGGTAAAATTTTTTTTATAAGGGGCAAGCCGGTGGAAGGCCTCAGTCAGATGCCGAGAAGCTCAAGTGGAGGGTCATCATATGATTTAAGACCCGCGTAAGGAAACACTTGTCCTGTTTCCTGACTAAACTTCCACAGGTAAGCGTTAATTACCTTAAGTCAAGTGTAAGGTTGACCTTCATTGCAAGTGTTAGGTTGACCTCGAATAAAACAAGCGAAATGTCACGAAAATAGCGTTTTATTAAGTGAGCTCTAGAGCCGCAAGGAAAAAATTATGATTGGGAGCGCTCCCCATTTATTGTACCTTATGTAAGTCTAAAATAACAAATGAATCACAGAAAATAAAAAATATGAAGACTCGGAAGCACTGCTCTGCCTTTTTTTTATTATTATATTTTGGAATAACTTTTTTGGGGGCACATGAAATAAATAATATCAATAAAATCTCCAGTTGCATTGTTACTCAACGTAGCCTAGTACACTGAACGAGGCTATCCTATACTGTAGACTCCGAACCTCGGCCTCTGTATCAATCCTGGGCCTTTATATCAACCCTGGGTCTTTATATCAACCCTGGACCTTTATATAAACTCTCAAGCCTTTACATTAAACCTTGGCCTTTATGTCGAAGCTCAGACCTTTATTGGTTCTTCGACTTCTACGAGTCATCAGCATCAGTGTTTGTGTAGACTAGATACCATCAGTCAGGAATACTTAAATCCCTGAGAGAGTGACACATACAATGAGAAGCAACTAACTCTCAGCCTATATACACGGAGAAAAACTTCTCTCAGTGTATATAAACTGAGAGATATTTAACTCTTAGCGGGGGCGTTGACCCCCGGAACTCTCTCCAGGTAAACATAACACTGAAAGTAATCAAACTCTAGTCTATACAACTCTCTCGATGTATAGAGAAGCATCCAGGCAGCCTCTCACGTTAATTATATTACACATGGCTACCCTCTAACCTCTGTAATGACGTATTTACCTCCATGTGCCTTTTATCAACCCGCTGTCACACCGAAACAAAACGTTTTAAACTTTTTCACCCTCTATGTTTCTTAATTTTTTAAGATAGGCTAGGTTGCTTTACTTGTGTTCAACAGCATCTAACCTATATACGATAGGTAAATAAGGAAACGTTAGGGTGGCGCCTGAAAAAGTTTAGACCGTTAATAACAAGATGCTTCATGAGGTACGGGTTGATAAGAGAGCGTGTACAGGCAGAGCCACCTACACACTCTGCCCTGAGAGCCTGTGCAGCAAGGTTCCATAGACTAGGCTGTACCGTACACATCAGGCTGTGATACAGACATGCCCACAGGATACAATGATAATTACAGATAATGGAAATTAGAAACATTTGCGGTGAACGATTCCAGGACCAGACTCGTCGTACTCCTCCTTGGTGATCCACATAGACTGGAAGGTAGAGAGAGAGCCAAGGATGGAACCACCGATCCAGACAGAGTACTTGCGCTCAGGTGGAGCAATGATCTTGATCTTTATGCTAGATGGAGCGAGACTTGTGAGCTCCTTTTGCATGCGGTCAGCAATACCAGGGTACATGGTACTGCCACCAGAGAGAACTTCGTTGGAGTAAAGGTCCTTCCTGATGTCGATGTCGCATTTCATGATGGAATTGTAAACAAACTCATGGATGCCAATGGCTTCCATACCGATGAGCGAGGGAACAAAAAGTGCCTCTGGAGCGCGGAAACGTTCGTTGCCGATGGTAATAATTTGTCCGTCGGGAAGTTCGTAAGATTTTTCTAAAGATGATGAGACTGCTGCTTGCTTCATTTCATCGTCAAAATCAAGGGCAACGTAACACAATTTTTCCTTAACGTCTCTTACAATCTCTCGTTCTGCACTTGTGGTAAAGGAGTACCCACGCTCTGTAAGAATTTTCATCAGATAATTCGTGAGATCGCGACCAGCAATGTCCAGACGCGAAATAGCGTGGGGAAGAGCGAAGCCTTCAAAGATAGGAACACAGTGAGTGACACCGTCGCCTGAGTCAAGAACAATGCCTGTGGTACGACCTGAAGCGTATAAGGACAATACGGCTTGGATGGCAACGTATGTTGTGGGAACACCGAAGGTCTCAAACATGATCTGTGTCATCTTTTCCCTGTTAACCTTGGGGTTCATTGGAGCCTCAGTGAGGAGGACAGGGGACTCCTCAGGGGCGACACGCAGTTCGTTGTAGAAGGTGTGATGCCAGATCTTCTCCATGTCGTCCCAGTTGGTGATGATGCCGTGCTCAACAGGATATTTCAAACTGAGGATACCTCTCTTGCTCTGGGCCTCATCACCGACATAGGCGTCCTTCTGACCCATACCGACCATCACACCCTGGTGACGAGGACGACCCACGATGGAGGGAAAGACAGATCGGGGAGCGTCGTCACCGGCGAAGCCGGCCTTGACCATGCCGGAGCCATTGTCCACGACTAGTGGGCATGTTTCATCGTCACACATGATTGAGTGCTATCCTGAAAGAAGATTTTGAAAATATTAGTCAGTGAAATGAAAGCCACACACACACACCAGGAAGACTGGTTTTTCACCTTAATGCATCTAACATGAAATACAGACTATCGGAAGTGGAACTGAGAAAACAGATTTCAGGAGAGATCACACGAAGACATTATAATGGGAAAGGAAGGGGAATTGAGAAAATCCCTTATTCTACATTATATCTCTCTTACCAAAAAATTATGACTCAAAAATGAAACACATTCACCATCATTCATTCAGTAGCTGTCTTTAAAGAAGTGTGTGTACGTCACAATTCCGATAACGCTCCTTACAACAATATCTTTCAGAACGCAGGTACTGTAATTCTCACATCCATGTGGTTTAGCGCTTCTTTTGATTATAATAATAATCACCTCCATGATTCAAGTCTTGTTAACCGGTTTTCCAGAATTTCTTAAAAATCTTTGCCTTGCCCATACTGCAACAGCACGTCAAACCCTAAACAAACTTTGTCTCCGTCCACTTCGATATAACACACTCACATATGCCTGCTGGATGCTCAAGCCTAAACCACTTAAAAACTTCTTCAACCCTCCCTCTTACTCTTCCTGGACGACCCATACCCCTCCTTCATTTTACCTTGGATTTATACCCATCGTGTTGTGCTCCCTGGTGACAGGGCCGCCGCTGACACGCTCCTGGCTCACCTCAGAACATTTTTCCTGTCTGTTGCAAGTATTCCAATATTGCATAGCTCCTGATGATGCACGAGAGTGGCTTGGCCTGCATTGTTAAGATCGCCTGTTTTACGACTGTATTGTATATATATATATATATATATATATATATATATATATATATATATATATATATATATATATATATATATATATATATATATATATATATTCCTATGTTATTATCATTGATCATTATCAATAGACCTTCACTGTTTCATTTCAAAATATCACAGTTACCTAACACTAAGATTATACGAGAAATCAATTTTTTGTTACTTCATAGGTCATTACTTTCACCCCACACAGGTGGGTCATCAATAAAGGTCAAAACTACACAGGTGGGTCATCAATAAAGGTCAAGACTACACAGGTGGGTCATCAATAAAGGTCAAGACTACACAGGTGTGTCATCAATAAAGGTCAAGAATACAGAGGTGGGTCATCAATAAAGGTCAAGACTACACAGGTGGGTCATCAATAAAGGTCAAGACTACACAGGTGGGTCATCAATAAAGGTCAAGTCTACACAGGTGTGTCATCAATAAAGGTCAAGACTACACAGGTGTGTCATCAATAAAGGTCAAGACTACAGAGGTGGGTCATCAATAAAGGTCAAGACTACAGAGGTGGGTCATCAATAAAGGTCAAGACTACACAGGTGTGTCATCAATAAAGGTCAAGATTACACAGGTGGGTCATCAATAAAGGTCAAGACTACAGAGGTGGGTCATCAATAAAGGTCAAGACTACACAGGTGTGTCATCAATAAAGATTAAGACTACACAGGTGGGTCATCAATAAAGATCAAGACTACACAGGTGTGTCATCAATAAAGGTCAAGACTACACAGGTGTGTCATCAATAAAGGTCAAGACTACACAGGTGTGTCATCAATAAAGGTCAAGACTACACAGGTGGGTCATCAATAAAGGTCAAGACTACACAGGTGTGTCATCAATAAAGGTCAAGACTACACAGGTGGGTCATCAATAAAGGTCAAGACTACACAGGTGGGTCATCAATAAAGGTCAAGACTACACAGGTGGGTCATCAATAAAGGTCAAGACTACACAGGTGGGTCATCAATAAAGGTCAAGACTACACAGGTGTGTCATCAATAAAGGTCAAGACTACACAGGTGGGTCATCAATAAAGGTCAAGACTACACAGGTGGGTCATCAATAAAGGTCAAGACTACAGAGGTGGATTATCAATAAAGGTCAAGACTATACAGGTGGGTCATCAATAAAGGTTAAAACTACACAGGTGGGTCATCAATAAAGGTCAAGACTACAGAGGTGGGTCATCAATAAAGGTCAAGACTACACAGGTGTGTCATCAATAAAGGTCAAGACTACATAGATGGGTCATCAATAAAGGTCAAGACTACACAGGTGTGTCATCAATAAAGGTCAAGACTACAGAGGTGGGTCATCAATAAAGGTCAAGACTACACAGGTTGGTCATCAATAAAGGTCAAGACTACACAGGTGGGTCATCAATAAAGGTCAAGACTACACAGGTGGGTCATCAATAAAGGTCAAGACACACAGGTGGGTTATCAATAAAGGTCGTTAAGATCACAGGTGGATCAAATGTCAAGACGACACAGGTGGGTCATCAATAAAGGTCAAGACTACACAGGTAAGTCATCAATAAAGGTCAAGACGACACAGGTGGGTCATCAATAGAGGTCAAGACCACACAGGTGGGTTATCAATAAAGGTCGTTAAGATCACACAGGTGGATCAAATGTCAAGACGACACAGGTGGGTCATCAATAAAGGTCAAGACTACACAGGTGAGTCATCAATAAGGTCAGACTACACAGGTGTCATCAATAAAGGTCAAGACTACAAGGTGGTCATCAAAGGTCAAGACTACACAGTGGGTCATCAATGTAAACTACAGGTGGTATAAAGTCAACACGTGCCAAAATCAACTACAGGTGGGTCAAATCGACACAATATAAAGGTCAAGACTACGGTATAATAAAGCAGACTACGGTGGGTATAAGGTCAAAACAAGTGGTTTCATAGTCAAGACTGTGTACAAGTTAACAAGGAGGTAATAGTCAAGCTCAGGGGTCATCATGTCAAGATACAGTGTCAAAGCACTACGGGTATAGTCAAGACACGTGTCAAACAACAGGGTCATAAGCAAGAACGGTTCAAGTAGATCAGGTGTTCAAAGTCAAGACTACCAGTGGGTCACAAGTAAATACGTGGTCATCAATAAAGGTCGACCACAAGTCAGTGTTCAGTCTTAGTGGTGGACAATGACGACACAGGTCAAGTCAAACTGGTCATCAAGTCAGACACGGTGTAAATATAAAACTACACAGGTGGGTCATCAATAAAGGTCAAGACTACAGAGGTGGGTCATCAATAAGGTCAAGACTACACAGGGTCATCAATAAAGGTCAAGACTACAGAGATGGGTCATCAATAAAGGTCAAGACTACACAGGTGTGTCATCAATAAAGGTCAATACTACACAGGTGGTCAATAAAGGTCAAGACTAGATGGTCATCAATAAAGGTCAAGACTACAGGTGGTCATCAATAAAGGTCAAGACTCACAGGTGGGTCATCAATAAAGGTCAAGACTACACAGGTGGGTCATCAATAAAGGTCACGACTACACAGATGGGTCATCAATAAAGGTGAAGACTACACAGGTGGGTCATCAATATAGGTGAAGACTACACAGGTGGGTCATCAATATAGGTCAAGACTACACAGGTAAGTCATCAATAAAGGTCAAGACGACACAGGTGGGTCATCAATAGAGGTCAAGACGACACATGGGTCATCAATAAAGGTAAGACTACACAGGTGGGTCATCAATAAAGGTCAAGACTACACAGGTGGGTCATCAATAAAGGTCAATACTACACAGGTGGGTCATCAATAAAGGTCAAGACTACACAGGTAAGTCATCAATAAAGGTCAAGACGACACAGGTGGGTCATCAATAGAGGTCAAGACCACACAGGTAGTCATCAATAAAGGTCAAGCACACAGGTGGTCAAATGGTCAAGACACACAGGTGGGTTATCAATAAAGGTCAAGACTCACACAGGTAAGTCAAATAAGGTCAAGACGACACAGGTGGGTCATCAATAAGGTCAAGACTACACAGGTGGGTATCAATAAAGGTCAAGACACACAGGTGGATCAAAGTCAAGACCACACAGGTGGGTTATCAATAAAGGTCGTTAAGATCACACAGGTGGATCAAATGTCAAGACGACACAGGTGGGTCATCAATAAAGGTCAAGACTACACAGGTGGGTCATCAATAAAGGTCAAGACTACACAGGTGTGTCATCAATAAAGGTCAAGACTACACAGGTGGGTCATCAATAAAGGTCAAGACTACACAGGTGGGTCATCAATAAAGGTCAAGACTACACAGGATTGTCATCAATAAAGGTCAAGACTACACAGGTGGGTCATCAATAAAGGTCAAGACTACACAGGTTTGTCATCAATAAAGGTCAAGACTACAAGGTGGTCATCAATAAAGGTCAAGACTAACAGGTGGGTCATCAATAAAGGTCAAGACTACAGAGGTGGTTCATCAATAAAGGTCAAGACTAACAGGTGGGTCATCAATAAAGGTTAAAGACTACACAGGTGGGTCATCAATAAAGGTCAAGACTACAGAGGTGGGTCATCAATAAAGGTCAAGACTACACAGGTGTGTCATCAATAAAGGTCAAGACTACACAGGTGGGTCATCAATAAAGGTCAAGACTACACAGGTGGGTCATCAATAAAGGTCAAGACTACACAGGTGGGTCATCAATAAAGGTCAAGACTACACAGGTGGGTCATCAATAAAGGTCAAGACCACAGTTTATCAATAAAGGTCAAGACTACACAGGTGGGTCATCAATAAAGGTCACGACTACACATGGGTCATCAATAAAGGTGAAGACTACACAGGTGGGTCATCAATAAAGGTCAAGACTACACAGGTGGGTCATCAATAAAGGTCAAGACGACACAGGTGGGTCATCAATAAAGGTCAAGACCACACAGGTGGGTTATCAATAAAGGTCGTTAAGATCACACAGGTGGATCAAATGTCAAGACGACACAGGTGGGTCATCAATAAAGGTCAAGACCACGAAGGTGGGTCATCAATAAAGGTCAAGACCACGAAGGTGGGTCATCAATAAAGGTCTTCAACACCACACAGGTGGGTCATCAGTTAAGGTCAAGACCACACAAAGATGGGTCATCAATAAATGTCAAGACCACACAGGTGGGTCATCAATAAGGGTCTTCAAGACCACACAGTTGGGTCATCAATAAAGGTCGTCAAGACCACACAGGTGGGTCATCAATAAAGGTCGTCAAGACCACACAGGTAGGTCATCAATAAAGGTCAAGACCATACAGGTAGGTCATTAATAAAGGTCATGACCACTCAGATAGGTCATCAATAAAGGTCGTCAAGATTCGGCTTCTTTCAGTTTTAGATTAAAAATTCAAGCATTATCTACCCACAACAATGAACCGGGTCTATAATTTACCAAAAATGTCGTATAACTGATTATACCACTTGCCAGTACACCATCTCTAACACCATCCATATATAATCACCTTCACTCATTGTCAACACCTGTAACAATAAGTAATCATAACATATTGCAAACTGGCAACATATCCTCGTGTTGCGAAACTGATACCTGGAGGGTGTTCCGGGGGTCAACGCCCCCGCGGCCCGGGTAGATCAGGACCTGATCAACCAGGCTGTTACTGCTGGCCGCACGTAGTTCAGCCTACGAACCACATCCCGGCTGGTCAGATAGTGACTTTAGGTATCTGTCCAGCTCCCTCTTGAAGACAGCCAGGGTTATTTACTTCTAATAACTTCAGTGGGATCAGGGAATTTGGAAGCCGGGTGTTGTCTCCATAATAGCGCGCAGAAACGCCCCTACACGTGGGGATATTAAACGTTTTTAATCCCCAAATGCACTACTCACCGTACAGAGTGCTCCTTCTTACACCCCCGCACTCTCACCTGCACCCACACTCGTGGATACCTGCCCACTCCGGATAGCTAGCAACCTGAGCCTGCAGCAGACTAGAGGATTTTCTCAGCTCTTGCTTCTTTTATACCCTACCCCAGCCAAAACCCAGCACCACCCGGGCGTACGTTGGTAAAAATTTGCTGAACATCAGATCATGCGGGGGGCTTTGCTTCGCCCCGAGTGAAACATTCCACAACAGATTTATAGCAATTCAAACCAGGGTCAGGGTGAACTGGAGAAAAAAACAACATTAATCTCGCGACCTTCATGCGCTGGCGAAGCCATAGCTACGCGGAAAGTGAAGGCATTCGCGGCTTCCCTATTTTAACTTTGCTATAAGGCTGACAGCTGAAGGTAGTTGGGTGTAAGTCAGAAAGACGTAGGTGGCTCTCTGCACCCTACATTCCTCCACCTTCAGCAAACTCTGACGACGTCACCCACACAAGGTCAAAAGGTTGGCATCGAGTCAAGACCAGATCATCGTTTGGCCGAGGGTAATTCACAACAACCACACACTCCTAAACTGATAACTTCAGGGAGAATATAGCAATCTTATATTTCCAGGCAACCAGTGGATTTTTAGAAGCAGAAATCACTAGGCAACCAGTGGATTTTAGAAGCAGAAATCACTAGGCAACCAGTTGATTTTTAGAAGCAGAAATCACTAGGCAACCAGTGGATTTTTAGAAGCAGAAATCACTAGGCAACCAGTGGATTTTAGAAGCAGAAATCATTTAATTTCTCATCAACTGGGTCAGAAGGCATTTGCAAGAGTGACAGGCTTCGCATCTGCAAATTCCTCTTGTCATAAGAATGTAGGTTGCATCGCGGTTTGCCATTAAAAGTTCTCAACATTTTCTCAGCCTCCTTGTGCAGAAGCAAGGGTGACTTAACTGTTAAAGTTGGAATAGTAATGCGTGAGTACGTTATAGCTACTCAATGCAAGGTGTACAAGGTGTACTCAATGCTGGTGTACAAATTAAAGTCTAATTTATCGTTAGTATTGTTTTTTCAGAGCAAAGTTCTGTACACTAACACAGACAAAGCTGCAATAGTGTACAGATTTCCAATAGCCAATCACAGAGCTGAAACAATATCTGTGTAGGTCGACTGAAAAGAAGAAATATATATAGACAACATGACACACTAAAACACTCAAAAATCACTCTTATATACCCAGACCAGGAAGACCAAAACATCGTGAAAACCTTGAAACAGAAATGCACTTGTCAAAATAGTGTGGGCATAACGACTGCCAGACGCAAGAACATACCCAAGATACAAATACAAACCGCCGAGAAAGTTGGCGCAGGTGACCATTGTGTAAAGAACACTGGGACCACAGTTTGCTAGTACCTGCGTTCCTGCCTCTCCCCGTGATCAGTGGCAAACCAGGTGCATGCCACAAGTTGCAACTCTCTTTGTTGCTGCTTCCCTTGTCTTCCTTACGACGATTTACCCCCATCGCTTACCTTTTTTTTTTTTTTACTTTATCACCGTTTATTACTATGTGGTTTATACGTTGTTCTGATGTCTATGTTTTTTTTTCTCGTTTAGTTTTGACCTTCAGTTTGTAATTCGTTTATATGTTAATTATCAGCATGATTTACCGCCTCTCCTGATGACTTCCCACAGCTGCAACTCATGCTAATTAAAGTGACATTCGTTTTTATGTTAACCCAATTAATTCTGGGCTAATAACTGCACGCAGAGATGTGTATGTCTCAGCAGAGATGTGTAAATCTCAGCAGAGATGTGTATGTCTCAGTGTATATACACTGAAAGTTCACTTCGTTAACTGTCTTAGGAATTAAAGTGTTCTTGATGTTGATAAATGGTTCAGAGAACCGACAGGATGTTGTACTCTTATCAACATTGATGGACTGATCACATTGACTTTAGGCTAAGGGACTGATTACCTCAAACTCCTTCTGATCTTCAACCATTCTTCTCTGTATTGGACTGAGGAAGCCACTGGTTGCCGAAACGTTTCCGTAATAAAGATATCAAAGTGTTGCACAAGTGTCTAATTCATCATTCTTGATGCTAGCTCAGTTGAATTGCAAATTTAATAATCCAAGCCTAAATTACATTGTTTTTATTTACATTGTATCATATGTGGGTGAAAATTACGCATTCCACGAGACTCTGGTGATAATTGTTCACATATTTCGATTAAATTCTTCCACTAGAAAAAAATACTTTACCGGGTTTTATATCATTGAACTCTCGAAATCATCAAGAACTGTTTAACTCTGGTAGAAGTTATCAACTTTAAACCAAAGCTTAAAATTTCCTTGAAAGAAACCATCCGTCTACGTTGTCAGCCATATAGTACATATGGCTGACACCATTACATTTCATTACTCAGGTTACGTTCGTCCAAGACACGTTCCAAGTCATTACATTACTCGAAGCAGTAATGTACTGGGCGGAGCACCCCAAGTCATTTTGACTAATGCTTACAGTGTATGGTTACACTGGGAATATAACAATAATATAACAACGTTTATAGTAGCAAGCCTGTGTAGTACCAAGGTTTAAATACTCCCTCCGTGGTAACCACACCACACTGAGCCTTCATTCCTGGTTATTTATACACGCTAACCACAACAAAACACTGAGGGACATCTTCTAACTAAATAACATTGTCACAGAAATAACTATCCCCCCCTTCTTCCCATGGAATTGCCCATGACAGCGTTCCATGGAACACCTCGCACACTCTATGGAACACCTCGAACACTCACCCCTCACCAGCAGTAATGTTTCTCTCGTCCCTCCACCAAGTCTCACTGATATCTGACGAAGCCTAACCTGGGGACCAAGGAGAATCCGGCCAAGATGCCCAAATCCGCTAAAATGCCAACTTAGTCGAGTCTGTTTTGGAAGCAGGTTGAGTCATTCTCACAACGATTCACCGATGATTAGGCTAGCCACTGGTAGCCTACCGCTATCTGTATGTCATCAAACACTGTTTTCTGTATATAAAAGTATATAAATTTTTACAAAAGTCCGGCGTGTGACATCATAGGGTAAATACATAGCGACGCCCACACCATTCTTACTCTTGACCAGGTGTGTAGTATTTGTATTAGTTGAAAAATAAGTTCGCAACCTCTCTGCAACACTCTGCAACTCTCTGCAACACTCTGCAACTCTCTGCAACTCTCTGCAACAGTGCTGAAAGAAAACGGATGCTAACTTTAAGCCTATGATAGCACTGCAGAATTTATATATATACATATATATGACTATTTATGAGGCTTCCGAGTCATGGTAAATTTACTTAAGTTATGACCAATAAATTCTTATATATGGTCATAACTGGCTTTGACTTCTGTCCAAGTGTTTCCTCGTATAAGAAACTAACACAAGAGCTAAACATTATCAATGTTTTTGCTTCCCAAGTATTAATTCGGTACACAGAGGCTGGGATTTGTAGGGGAAAAAATATTTTGTCTTTAACGCAACACACAGACATACACAGGCAGGCACAGACAGACGGACAGACAGACAGTCAGACAGACACACAGCCGGATACATACACAGACACGCACACACACATGCACACAGGCTAAGTGTATATCGACAAGTGCCTTTGACAGCTAGTAACTGCTACGACTACACACACGCACGCAAAACACACACACACACACACACACACACACACACACACACACACACAAAACCAGTAGTATACACAGCATTTTGGGCATACCTAAACTAGGTTTAATATTAATTAATACTATAATATTTACATAGACGTGTTGCCTAAATCTGGAACTTAACACTAACTGATATTACATAAGTGCTATTCCTGTATCTACATGTGTACATTGAAAAACACACTAGCACAGAGGTTAGTGGTGTAGATGCAACCAAAATGTCCCGGGATCGATCATGGCAAGGCAGTATGTATGGGTAGGTCTTATACTAGCTGCTCGGGATCAATCTCCGAGCAAGGCAGGACGTGTGGGCAAGCTTCCTTACACCTGCCGCTTCCGTTTACCAATCATTAAATCAGTGTAGGAAATATTATTCTTCCCAGTCACTATGTATACCCAATTATCATTAAATTTTGTAACAAGTAGCTGGCGTAATAAACATAGGTTGTCTTCATTGTTCTACGTTATTTATTAAAATATTTATAAAAAAAATATTTAATTTAGCACTGCTAAGTATTAAATGCATATATTTACTTTTATATTATTACATTATATATATAAATGTGCCAATCATCACACGTAGTCACAAAAAGATCTTCTCTCTCAGTGTTTTTTACGACCAATCAAAAGGTTGAAATCGTCTCAAAGAAAAAAATCACAAATCTAATTAATACGCATTTAGCACATCATTCAGGATGTGATTACATTATCATAGGATTAAATACCATGAAAGACTTAACAGTATTTCAATATATAGTTAAATTTAAGAGAATTAAACGAGTTTTAATTCCCCGGTCTGCTACACTGGGGACCATAAGTGGACCCCTGCTGGTGGTCGTCAGTCGTGTGGAGAGCTTAACACAGCTTAACACAGCTTAGCTTAACACAGCTTCATCCTTACAATACTTTGGCTAATTATTCAGATTTATCATCCAGGAGTAATTCAGTGTTGCACGAAACATTAAGTCCTTTCTCTGCAATGAGTATGTAGGTTCATGTATGGTACATAATACCCACAAGATGCAGAATTAGACACATGTGCAACATCTGGGTATCTTTATTGTAGACGTTTCGCCCTCCAGTGGCTTTATCAATACGAATTCAAAGACATAATAGAAAGACTGTAGAACTATATGCAGAAGACGAGGTAATCAGTCCCTCAGCCTTGGAACTGGTGAAGAGAACCGTAGTTAATAAAATAATAATAATAATAATAATAATATAATAATTATTATTATTATTTGACAGTATATAACACAGACTGCATCAGAAACGCATCCGCTTTATTAATTATGACAACTTAGAAGCTTGCCAGACCCGTCTATTGAACTAGCGTCTTGCAAACATATCTCTACTCCCACAAACACTATTAATAATAAGTTGTTTGTTTATGCAACATATATTTTTGACAACCTCTCGTTTACTCAGCAGCTTAAATTAAAAACAGATTTGACAAGCGTGTCACAGCAATACACTCATGTTCTTCACCAGTGCTCTTCTGTAAAGACTTTGACAGCATTACTGCTGGGCAGTGATGCTGACATGATGCTGTAAACACTCTCGTGGGTAAATCTTGTGATCCCATCAGGGGAGAAGTGCGCTGATGCTGGTAGAATTACCGACGAAATGTTAGGTAAGTGGACCCAGATGCAGTTAATAAGATGTCACATTAGTTGCATCTGTGTCCATTTATCTAGCGTAGTGCGTTGATGCTGGTGAGGGGATCTTGATCTGGGGATATCAAGTGAGACTGGTTAGCGGTGAGACTTCTGACTCGCATCACCCAGGTCCGGGGATAAATCCCCGGCCGGGAAAGATTAATTTTCCTTGAACTTATGCGGATTATCCCTTTCTTAGTATCACACCTGGTTATCTCCCATTACCCCAGGAGCTGTATGGCCAAGTTTATGACTCTCTTGTGCCTTTAATTATATATCAAATAACAGAATAACAGTAGGATTACTAACAAAATAACGTAGCTCTAACTTTTGACGCTTGGATTCCACACACGATGGCACTGAAACGTTTGAATTCTAGTTCATCACTTGATGAAGTTCCTTGAAGAACAGACACTTGTAAAAATGTGACGTATTTCGTTATATAATAAAAATACTGAAGTAACCAATGCTTTTTTTTAGTTTAATTTTAAACTGGTAATTCGTAAATACAATTGCAATAATAACAAATAACAGTGTGAGAGAGGATAAAAATTACTTAAATTATCATAGTAATGGTATTAAGATAAGTGTAAATACTATTATTGGAAATATTCTGATGGGTATATTTCTTCACTATGGTTTAGATCGCCACCGTATATACATGGAGTGTATATCCCAGTGTTTATGTACATTGAAAGATTATGTTATTCATTGTTTCGGGGATAAATATATATACCAACCAGTTACTACTTTAGAAAAGTAATCTGAGTCACTGGTAGTACGAGATTCAGTGAGCCTTCTGGTCCACAGCTCTGGGCAGGAGCTTAGACTCGTCCCCCTGCGTAACAAGCAGGTGGTAATAATTATCCACGGAACGGGGCGAGGAATGAACCCAAGGCAGGTGAATCCTAAAACTCGCCATGGGTTCAAACCCCACCCGTTCCGTGGTCTGTTTACAATCGTTTACAATTTCCTGAGGCAAGGTGATAATAATAGAAGAATTACCGACGAAATGTTTGGCAAAGGGACACAGATGCAACTAATGTGGCGTTACCACATTGAAATGTCACATTACTTGCACCTGTCTCCTTTTACCTAACACTTAGGCGAGTACAATTAGGAGAGTACAAATAGGAGAGTACTTCTCAACTTCTTAAGTGATTCACCTGCTGGTTCTTGTTTTAAGACATTTTTTCAAACGAAGTAGTGTGAGGGAGTGTTGCAGCTGACAAGCTCCCTTAATGGAACTAATGGACTGCAGACAGGCACTCCGTTAACGGAATTTAATGGACTGAGGTGTTTCAACAGACACTGTTAATGGAATTGATGGTCTGTAGTGTTTCAACAGACTGTCTCTCCGTTAATGGAATTAATGGGTTGTACTGTTTCAACAGACAGTCTCTCCGTTAATGGAATTAATGGGTTGTACTGTTTCAACAGACAGGCTCCGTTAATGGAAAGGAGTCTCTGTGGAACAACACAGGTTTTATGGAACAATAAAGAAGTTTGTGTGGAACAATAGTCAATGTGGGTAAGATGTACATTATTATTATATACATAACCCTTTAAAGCCATACAGGGCCTGGAGAATAGGCCTGGTAAACAGGTGTGATCCCAAGGAGGGGAGGTCCCAAATTCACTGGATCGACAGACTTTCAACAATACCAAGATAGTGTTGTCAGACACAACACCTTACATTCTGCAGCTTCTCGGTTTTGAAAACTATTTTCATTACACCAAAATACTTAAGGTTTTTAAGTACACAGTGAAAGGCATGGGAAGGTCAGTTATCCTGTGTGGCAACACAGGATATATACATCTGATTGTATATACACAGAGAGCTTACTTTAATACCTATTTTCGGGATTAAAGTATTCTTGTCTGGTGGTAAAACGAATACCTGTTGGCCATGGTGTAGTCGACAGGTTTCAACTCCATTAATCTAATCTAGCCTGTGTCAAGTTATTGTTTAAAAGGTTAACTGATTATCAAATTATATTCTTAAGTAATCATATTTATGTCTTGAAATATACACCTACTGCAAATAAATATTTGAAATTATTATTTGCAAGGATCATTACAGTAAAACTCAGTTGAATCCTTTCTCAATAAGTCATCTTTTTTATTGAAATAAGTCCAACAAAATCCTCTTCATAACCAATACGAAATATACCAAAATATTTAATAAAAGAAAATAATATTAAACATCAGAAAGTTAAACGAACAATTGGATAATAACGAGTAAAAAATATATTAATAATGTACCCCAGATCTATTTAGAAGCACTTACGGTGCACAATACCAGGACCAGATTCATCGTACTCCTCCTTGGTGATCCACATAGCCTGGAAAGTGGAGAGGGAGGATAGGATGGAACCACCGATCCAGACGGAGTACTTACGCTCGGGAGGAGCAATGATCTTGATCTTGATGGTGGAGGGAGCCAGAACAGTGATTTCCTTCTGCATGCGGTCAGCAATACCAGGGTACATGGTGGTACCACCAGATAAGACATTGTTAGCGAACAGATCTTTTCTGATGTCAATGTCGCACCTCATGATGGAATTAAAAACAGTCTCGTGGATACCAACAGATTCCATACCCAGAAAGGAAGGCTGGAAAAGAGACTCAGGAGCACGGAAACGCTCATTACCAATGGTGATGACCTGACCATCGGGAAGTTCGTAAGATTTCTCGAGTGAGGAGGAGGCTGCAGCTACATTCATTTCGCTTTCGAAGTCTAAGGCGACATAGCAAAGTTTTTCCTTGATATCACGTACAATTTCTCGTTCAGCCGTGGTGGTGAAGGAATAGCCTCGCTCTGTCATGATCTTCATCAGGTAAGCAGTCAAGTCCCGGCCAGCCAGGTCAAGACGAAGAATAGCGTGAGGAAGAGCATAACCCTCGTAGATGGGGACAGTATGGGACACACCATCACCAGAGTCCAGCACGATACCTGTGGTACGACCAGAGGCGTATAGGGACAACACGGCCTGGATGGCCACGTACATGGCTGGAGTACTGAAGGTTTCGAACATAATCTGTGTCATCTTCTCACGGTTGGCTTTGGGGTTGAGGGGAGCCTCAGTGAGGAGGACAGGAGACTCTTCAGGGGCAACACGCAGCTCGTTGTAGAAGGAGTGATGCCAGATCTTCTCCATGTCGTCCCAGTTGGTGATGATGCCGTGTTCGATGGGGTACTTGAGAGTCAGGATACCTCTCTTGCTCTGGGCCTCATCACCGACATAGGCGTCCTTCTGACCCATACCGACCATCACACCCTGGTGACGAGGACGCCCGACGATGGAGGGAAAGACGGCGCGGGGAGCATCGTCACCAGCGAAGCCGGCCTTGACCATGCCGGAGCCATTGTCCACAACCAGAGCACAAGTGTCATCGTCACACATAATGGTGGTTCAACAGTTTTGGTTGCTTTTCTGTAATTTTAAAGGAAACAATTAGATTCCCCCTAATCATGTGTAAAACCATTACTAAATATAAAGCAGTTACCGAACTAATCTGTTTTCTTTACAAATTTTAATTTAAAGGCGAAGATATATTTTCATACTGAAGATTTTCCAGAGCGCAAATCTTTCTCAGTTATACTACAGCTTTCACGATGAGACCCACAACAGTCTACCAACACCTAGGTGAATAGCAGCAGCAGCCTGCATGCGATTGTTAGCCAAATATTCTAGCACTGCCACTAATGATTTTATCATTCCAAAATTGTGTAATGTTTTTAATATAAAAGAAAAGTTTGTTAGTTTCAGTACATGGTGGTTAAGGGACACAATAGATACTTCGTTATGTTAAGAGGCTTTCAATCTAGAGGGTTACTTTATTACCAAGAATAAGGATTTGGTTAAAATTAGTATATTTATACCGAGAAATTCCCTCTATGATCACTGTGATCCCTTTCAAATGAACCTGAACTCCTCCCATTTCCCAAGACACTCTGTAACCCCTACGAATTTAGCGCCCCTCACGAATTCAACAAAAATACACTAAGAAATACACGTGTCGGTGTATAGATCCTGTGCATACATATGCAGTATTTACACGTGTCACTGGCGTCCTGAGAGTTTGTCATTGAAACAGTGCATAGTTCAGAATTGAAAATGACTTGTTTGCTTCATAGTGGCTATGTAATTCTTAGTTAACATGGCATAGATAATCTCGTGGATAAGTCCATAGCTCGGCTGCTAGATCACTCAGCTCACACATTGAGCTCCGTGGTTCGATCCCCGGTACGGCTTGAAATATTAGGACGTATTTCCTTAAGACACCTGCTGTCCCTGTTCACCTAACAGTCAAATAGGTACCTGGGTGTTAGTGGACTGGTGTGGGTCGCATCCTGGGACAAAATTGACCTAATTTGCGGGAAATGCTCAGCATAACAAGCGGCTTTCTATATAGTAGTATATCATTGATGTCAGCTATGGTCTGTATACCTTGTACATGTACTTGTAGAAATAGAGATTATTATTATGATGTAAACTTACCTCGTACGTAAGGTTGTTGGGGGAAACCTGCGTGTTTGGCCTCAAGGAGGAACTAGAGGCTGCCACTCTACGAAGGACGAGAGACACTTGACCCCGTGTAGAGCTGAGTCGAACCTCGTACTGACGAAGAAGGTGAAGGGACACCAGGCTCACCTTAGTCAAAAATGGTAAATGGCAACTATATGTATATGTTTACCACCAGCAGACAGACAGACAGGGAGGGACTCACCACACGTTTCCCAAGAGGTAAGGGAAGAAGGGTGTGGGCGGGTTGTAGGGGCGGAGCCTGGGCGGGGGAGACGTAATAACGAAGAGGTTGTGGGCGGGTTAGATGGGCGGGGTCTGGGAGCTGGAGGGGCGTAATTACAGGCGTGGGAGGTGGGGTCTAGAGTGATTTTTTTTTAGTCTGTGTCATCACCCACCCACACTCTCAACTTTGACCATACATGGTCATGACGCTTCCCATTCTAATATAAACTTGGCTGGGTCGTTCTCACCATTTTTTTATATAAATGTTCGAAATCCATTTAAAAGATAAAGTTTCATATATAAATAAAATAAAATAATAATAAAAACAATTTTTGTAACCAAGTTTATTTAGGTACAAGTAAATATAAGTACAATTATCATTCGTAGTGTAAATTACCTATGATTCCCCCGTGGTTTTGCAACTGCAATAATAATAATAATAATAATAATAATAATAAAAATAATAATAATAATAATAATAATAATAATAATATCTGACAAAACTGGAGGTTAATTGGAACGTTTAAATTCGTTTTTTTTCTGATTATTCTTGATTCTAGATCTGTTTTCAAGAATGAAAAGAGAAACTGCGATTTAGGCAAGCCACTGATGCAGTCAGTGGCTTGCCACAAACACCAACACATTCACAAGAAAAACAAATGTACCAAGGTTTTTACGAGAGCAAATAAACTGATACTTCTTGCTTGCTTCAGCTCATTCCACAAAACTGATGCCTCGTGCTTGCTTCAGCTCATTCCACGAAACTAATGCCTCGTGCTTGCTTCAGCTCATTCCACAAAACTAATGCCTCGTGCTTGCTTCAGCTCATTCCACAAAACTGATGCCTCGTGCTTGCTTCAGCTCATTCCACGAAACTAATGCCTCGTGCTTGCTTCAGCTCATTCCACAAAACTAATGCCTCGTGCTTGCTTCAGCTCATTCCACAAAACTGATGCCTCGTGCTTGCTTCAGCTCATTCCACGAAACTAATGCCTCGTGCTTGCTTCAGCTCATTCCACAAAACTGATGCCTCGTGCTTGCTTCAGCTCATTCCACGAAACTAATGCCTCGTGCTTGCTTCAGCTCATTCCACAAAACTAATGCCTCGTGCTTGCTTCAGCTCATTCCACAAAACTGATGCCTCGTGCTTGCTTCAGCTCATTCCACAAAACTGATGCCTCGTGCTTGCTTCAGCTCATTCCACGAAACTGATGCCTCGTGCTTGCTTCAGCTCATTCCACAAAACTGATGCCTCGTGCTTGCTTCAGCTCATTCCACAAAACTGATGCCTCGTGCTTGCTTCAGCTCATTCCACAAAACTGATGCCTCGTGCTTGCTTCAGCTCATTCCACAAAACTAATGCCTCGTGCTTGCTTCAGCTCATTCCACAAAACTAATGCCTCGTGCTTGCTTCAGCTCATTCCACAAAACTAATGCCTCGTGCTTGCTTCAGCTCATTCCACGAAACTGATGCCTCGTGCTTGCTTCAGCTCATTCCACAAAACTGATGCCTCGTGCTTGCTTCAGCTCATTCCACAAAACTGATGCCTCGTGCTTGCTTCAGCTCATTCCACGAAACTAATGCCTCGTGCTTGCTTCAGCTCATTCCACAAAACTGATGCCTCGTGCTTGCTTCAGCTCATTCCACGAAACTGATGCCTCGTGCTTGCTTCAGCTCATTCCACGAAACTGATGCCTCGTGATTGCTTCAGCTCATTCCACAAAACTGATACTTCCTCCAGCTCATTCTACATACTCACCATAGCTTCCACACCCAAATTCACATAGTACCATGACTTTCACAACCAAATACCCATAATACCCAGGCTTCTGTAGCCAAAGGCACATGTACACCATTTATTGATTTATTTTATTATAGGTGGATCCCTAGGCCCGATACCTCAGCGGTTGCTTAGCAACTAAGTCATCACATGACTAAAATTAACATCTGGAGACTTTTATGTGATAAACATAAAGATAATAACATGACTTTTGTGGTTATTTACAAAAAATGAGGGACTGATTACCTTATCTTTTGTATGTAATTCAACTTCCTTGTATTGATAAAGTTACTGATTGTCGAAACGTCTACAAATAAAGATACACAAATGTTGCATGTGTCTAATTCTTCATTTTGTCGGTATTGTAGACCATTTATGAATAAGACATAAGCAACGCAATGATCATAGCTGTTAGGTTGAACGCTATCTTTCAAGACTGACGGACTTATTATCTCTTCTCATCTACTGTCTCCAGTTTACACGCTCTATATTCATCCGAAAAAATGCCACTGGTGGGCGAAACGTCTTCATTATAGATACCCACGTTTTGCACATGTCGTAGGACGGCGGTTGACACGCGGTCATGTAGAGTAGCTACGAGCTGCTCACACGGTGTCGTCTTTGCCTTGACAATAAACCTGATTTAACCTCATGACCACAGGTGTTGTATGATCCCTAAATGTATACCGTTCCCAATAGATATAATAAATAGCAGCCATAAGACGTCTCAAACTACTACTAGTATCAATCAGCAACAACTTGTCGAAATTCCCATTACATCTACCACTACGCCCACAGGTATGTGTAAAAAACACGGGGTGCATAAGGCAGACAACGAAGGGAACGGAGGGCGATGAGGCTTAAACGAAAATAGTGGCTGAACCTTGTCTGGGTGGGGAGGGCGCGAGCGTGTAGCAGCGGGAGTCATCTGACAAGGGGAAGTTATGGGTGAGGGGAAGTTATGGGTGAGGGGAAGGGGACAAAGAGGAAGTAATTTTAGGGGAAAGTGAGAGGAAAATATTAATTATAGGGAAAACGGAAGTGAGGGGAAATACCGTAAAGGTTATATCTG
This sequence comes from Cherax destructor, assembly GCA_009830355.1. Lineage (NCBI taxonomy): Eukaryota > Metazoa > Arthropoda > Malacostraca > Decapoda > Parastacidae > Cherax > Cherax destructor. The sequence continues at coordinate 222,115 of WNWK01000546.1, forward strand.
TAGAGGAATATATATATATATATATATATATATATCATATATATATATATATATATATATATATATATATATATATATATATATATATATATATATATATATATATATATATATATATATATATATATATATATATATGCAAAAAGATCACAGTAAACAGGTGATATCAAAATATGCAAGAAAACCACTATGAAAAATAGAAGAATTCCAAACGCTTTCGTGACTACTCACATTATCAAGGAACTATAACAGGAAACATGACAAGAAGGGCTTATATAAGGGGCGAGACTACACCTCACAGTCACATCACACTAACAAAGACAACACCTCACAGTAGCGTAACATCTCACGACTCTGTGAAGAGGAAAATAAGAAAGGACCTGAAACTCTTCCCAAGAATTAAGATTAGTCCAATTTATTATTAAATTCTTCCCAAATTTTATTAATTATAAATGAATCCAATTTATATAAACCAAAGAAATATTCATATTATTTTCAAAACTGCTTTTAATGAAACATGATTCTATTATATTTCTCTCAACCATGGACTTGCTTGATACAACTTTCTCAGCATTTTGAAAATCAATTGATGGTTAAAGTCTCTCACATGAATAAATAGAGCATTAGAATCTTGTCCAGTTCTAATGCTATATTTATGTTGTTTTAATCTTAGTTCAAGACTTTTACCAGTTTGACCAAAATAAACTTTATCGCATATTTTACAGGAATCTTATAGACACATCCGTCAGCATTTTGGGGGAATTTTTATCAAAAGTCTTTTACTGTATCAAGATTTTTAAATACAACTTTGATATTAAAATTCTTAAGAAAGGAAGGCATATCAACCAAGTTTTCATGGTAAGGGAGAACCAACATATTTTTGGTTGAATAAGGTTGGTTGTCCTTTTGGAATGTAAAAGTATTCCTAGCTATTTTAAAAGATTTATCAATTATGTTTCTTGGGTATTTTAAATCATTAGCTATTTCATAAATTTTAGAGATTTCTTCATCTATGAACTCTGGACTACAAATACGTAAAGCTCTCAAAAACATTGAAGAAAAACCGATACTTTAACTCTATCTTGATGTGAAGAGTAATAGTGTACATAGGAACAATTATTTGTAGGTTTTCTGTAAATTTTAAATTTAAAATTATTAAGGGTAACATTGATTTTAAATTTAAAATTTACAGAAAACCTACAAATAATTGTTCCTATGTACACTATTACTCTTCACATCAAGATAGAGTTAAAGTATCGGTTTTTCTTCAATGTTTTGAGAGCTTTACGTATTTGTAGTCCAGAGTTCATAGATGAAGAAATCTCTAAAATTTATGAAATAGCTAATGATTTAAAATACCCAAGAAACATAATTGATAAATCTTTTAAAATAGCTAGAATACTTTTACATTCCAAAAGGGACAACCAACCTTATTCAACCAAAATATGTTGGTTCTCCCTTACCATGAAAACTTGGTTGATATGCCTTCCTTTCTTAAGAATTTTAATATCAAAGTTGTATTTAAAAAATCTTGATACAGTAAAAAGACTTTTGATAAAAATTCCCACAAAATGCTGACGGATGTGTCTATAAGATTCCCTGTAAATATGCGATAAAGTTTATTACGGTCAAACTGGTAAAAGTCTTGAACTAAGATTAAAACAACATAAATATAGCATTAGAACTGGACAAGATTCTAATGCTCTATTTATTCATGTGAAGATTTTAACCATCCAATTGATTTTCAAAATGCTGAGAAGGTTGTATCAAGCAAGTCCATGGTTGAGAGAAATATAATAGAATCATGTTTCATTAAAAGCAGTTTTGAAAATAATATGAATATTTCTTTTGGTTTATATAAATTGGATTCATTTATAATTAATAAAATTTGGGAAGAATTTAATAATAAATTGGACTAATCTTAATTCTTGGGAAGAGTTTCAGGTCCTTTCTTATTTTCCTCTTCACAGAGTCGTGAGATGTTACGCTACTGTGAGGTGTAGTCTTTGTTAGTGTGATGTGACTGTGAGGTGTAGTCTTGCCCCTTATATAAGCCTTCTTGTCATGTTTCCTGTTATAGTTCCTTGATAATGTGAGTAGTCACGAAAGCGCTTGGAATTCTTCTATTTTTTCATAGTGGTTTTCTTGCATATATATATATATATATATACGAAGAATTATATGACTCTTAGTATATATACACTAAGTAGTGTGTCTCTCAATGTATGCACAGTGAATGGAGAATATTTATCAATGTATATACCTAACTACCTTATAATGATTGAGTTCTTTCCTACTATAAGAATAATTTGATATGATTAAATTCATTTATCATATAAATGGAGGTTTTTCGAAAAACATAAACCTTATCAATGATCAATACTATAAGTGTTACCTATTCACCTCTTTTACAAACATTGTTGATTGGGATTCAGAAATGACTGGATTTGTATAAATAAATTTATATTTGTGTATTACTGCATTTTTCTTTGAGCTGTTAAACTAAGTTGGAGTTGAATTATTCAAAATCATGTCAAGTATAATTGTTTATTGAAAATATAATAAATATAGATTGAAATTCATTCATGCTGTCGTCAGTTGAGTGTCAGCAAAACTGCCAGTCAGCACATCTGACTGGCCAGTCAGATGTGCCAGCTATAGTTTAGAAGCATTTACGGTGAACGATACCAGGACCAGATTCGTCGTATTCTTCCTTGGTGATCCACATGGCTTGGAAGGTGGACAGTGAGGCCAGGATGGAACCACCGATCCAGACTGAGTACTTACGCTCGGGAGGAGCAATGATCTTGATTTTAATGGTGGAGGGAGCCAGAGCAGTGATTTCCTTCTGCATGCGGTCAGCAATACCAGGGTACATGGTGGTACCACCAGACATGACATTGTTGGCGAAGAGGTCTTTTCTGATATCAATGTCGCACCTCATGATGGAGTTGTAGACGGTCTCGTGGATACCAACAGATTCCATACCCAGGAAGGAAGGCTGGAACAGAGATTCAGGAGCACGGAAACGCTCATTGCCAATGGTAATAACTTGTCCATCAGGAAGTTCATAGGACTTTTCAAGAGAAGAGGAGGCAGCAGCCACATTCATTTCGCTCTCGAAGTCTAAGGCCACATAACAAAGTTTTTCTTTAATATCACGTACAATTTCTCGCTCAGCCGTGGTGGTGAAGGAATAGCCTCTCTCTGTCATGATCTTCATCAGGTAAGCAGTCAAGTCCCGGCCAGCCAGGTCAAGACGGAGAATAGCGTGAGGAAGAGCATAACCCTCGTAGATGGGAACAGTGTGGGACACACCATCACCAGAGTCCAGCACGATACCTGTGGTACGACCAGAGGCGTACAGGGACAACACGGCCTGGATGGCCACGTACATGGCTGGAGTACTGAAGGTTTCGAACATGATCTGTGTCATCTTCTCACGGTTGGCCTTGGGGTTGAGGGGAGCCTCAGTGAGGAGGACAGGGGACTCCTCAGGGGCAACACGCAGCTCGTTGTAGAAGGAGTGATGCCAGATCTTCTCCATGTCGTCCCAGTTGGTGATGATGCCGTGCTCGATGGGGTACTTGAGAGTCAGGATACCTCTCTTGCTCTGGGCCTCATCACCGACGTAGGCGTCCTTCTGACCCATACCGACCATCACACCTTGGTGACGAGGACGGCCGACGATGGAGGGAAAGACGGCGCGGGGAGCGTCGTCACCAGCGAAGCCGGCCTTGACCATGCCGGAGCCATTGTCCACAACCAGAGCACAAGCGTCGTCGTCACACATGATGGTGATGTCCAGATCTGCAAGAAAATAGTTTTAAACAACGTTGTGACTCCTTTTAAATTTAAGTAAATACTCGTAGATATTGTATACACTAAGATACAGCACTGTGTATAAACCTTGCATCAGTGTATGGTTGAAGCCATACTGGTAAAAAATAATTATCAACTTCACCAGTTGCTCAACAGAAAAAGCATTCTGCAGTTATTACTTCGTAATTATTTAACATATGTACACAAAATGGATATCGAATGATGATACACTCTTAATTTTGTATACAATGTTTACAACTGGAAACCCTTCTGGGTAGCATTGAAAATGGGTTGGACAAATATTTTTGTTAGTATTTCTCCTTATATTCTTTCCTCGTCACCGAACTCTTTGCTCTCACTGACTTCGTGTGGAAGATTTCTTATACAGTGCACTCTCCAGTGCATATATATATCCACTCTGCAGAGTGCACACCAAAATTGAACAGTATAGTCTAAGAGGCATTGAGAATGTTTTCTGAGTACAGAAGACTACCCTTTCCGGGATTCGAACCCGGGGCCCAAGTGGTGAGAGGCGCAACTCTCACCACTTGGCCACCGCTGTTGGGTATGTTTTTTTTTTCTGAGTAGTTTTACTAAACTGGAAATGGCAGACAATGGAAGTTATGAAGCTCCATGTCTTTCCTTTTAGCATTAAGTTACTCGTGTATTTATATGATATTGTTGTTGTTCTCTACTGTTTACATTTTAATTCCTATTGTTATATCTGAAATATTTTACTAAACCAAAGTTTTAATTATTAATGTGACAGGAAATGTAATCAATGAAAGTTTTAAAGTTGAATAACCTTTCGTATAAAGTTCAATGACTCGTTGTTGTCGTTCTCTTCCATCTATATTGTAATTCCTATTATTATCTCAAATAGTCATTATTTTAGTCATAGGTTTCTGTGTTATTCTGTTTAATAATTATGGATATCAAGCTTGGAACAAAGGGGTATTTATGTATAGAGAGGTGTCTCTCAGTGTATGGGGATTTATTCTGATTCGTGTCTTTAGAAATAAATTATCCTTGACGTGTGTTGAGTTGCACTGTGTTATTAGTAAGCCTCGTTGAACTGACGTTCAATAATAGTTATTTCAATCGCATTTTCAGATCATTTTGGAATAACTAGGAGTGGAAAAAAATGTAATTCACTTTTCATAATTAAATATTACGCCACTTGTAAATTCACTTAACTACGGCCATGGCTACACCAAGACGCAATATATCAGCAAAACAGACTACTCCACCTACGGTGCCAGTGGTATCCTGAGTCTGCCCTAGACTAAGGTGCATGTCTGACCCTCCCTCCTTATATACATGGCCGGAGTTCTGAGAAATATCATCTCACAACCAAATTCAATGTTGAAATCCCTCTTTGGCATCCCTCCCCCCCCTCTCTTGCCTCATGTTTACAGTATGAGCCAAAAAAAAAGAAAAGCCGCCTTGTGGTCGGGACTCGGTAGCCTGAGCGAGAAGGGGTCACCCGGCCCTCTGGTACCCACCCTCCGTTTAATGTTTGGTTTTCCTAAAATATCTCCCTAGCAGTCTTCTTTATGCGATTTTTTTATAGGAAGTACGAGAAAGGAGTTTCGTATCGTTAAAAAAAGGGGAGGACTCCAACTACACGGAGTCGTGATGCTCAGTAAAACTACCAGAAAAAAAAAGAGAAATTTATTTTGGAAAGATTTACTTCCTTGTGGTATTATATATGTTGGGGAAGTGAGGAGGGAAGGTAGGTGAGAAAAAGGGGAAGACAATACATATCGCAGAATGTCAACATTGTAACGAAGAGCAAGGTACAGACACTGAAGGAAATACACGTACAGAATAAACTTTAATTGTGCCCACTCTCGTCTCAGTGTAGAACTCCATATTAAGTGAAATATTACCACATGAAAAGTTTACTCATATATGTGTACATTTTTTCAGTACTGTTGGCAGGACGCCTTCGTCTCCAAGTCACAAGTATGGCAATCGAATGTATAAAAATCTGGTATGTAAACAAAGTGATAATACCACGTCATATAATCTCAACACCGGAGTTTAGCTACCGAAATGAGCACTGGAAGTAAATCTATAAACCTTGGTAATAGATACCGACAAATTGGTTTAGAAAAACACGTGAGCAAACACTAGGATATATTACAAAACGTTTCGCTCCTGGGACCTTGATAACTTCTAGCATACAGAGGTTAAAAAGACAGGATATATGAAGTGTTAATATTGGTGTTTTTTGTGGTTTCAACGAATAGAGGAAAGGATGCTAAGCTATGTATGACGAATGAGATATATGTCCAACACATGGAAATCTTTACTGCCGAAAGGTTTCTCCTTCGTAGAAGGCAGACGTTTAAAGTCGAAGCGGAAAGATAAGTTTGAAGTGTACGGACCCTCAAACTTGACGGGACTGGATATATTCACCTTATTCAGTGTTAAAGTCAACCTAAATTCATCATTTTTTTAATTAATCTGCATGTGACAAGGTGTACACGACAGTAAAAAGAAATCAGTCTCTCAATTTAAAAAAAAAAATGTACCACATTGCGTGAATACTCTGGTTAATGTGACAATTTTACCAGTTTAGAGAAAGGATTGTTTATCCAACACACTAATCACACAGAGTGGTTCTCCTGTCATTATCCATCACACAGGATAGTTTTCCTGTCATATTCCATCATACAAGTTTGTCTTCCTAGTATAATCTCTCACACGATGGTTTTTCTGTTATACTTCCTAACATCCCACGGTGCCCCGTGGCCTGGTGGTTAAAGCTCTCGCTTCACACGGCGAGGGTCTGGGTTCGGTTCCCAGCGAGGGTAGAAACATTGGGCGTGTTTCTTTACACCGGTTGTCTATGTTCACCCATCAGTAAAATGGGTACCTGGGTGTTAGTGGACTGGTGTGGGTCGCATCCTGGGACAAGGACCTAATTTGTCCGAAATACTCTGCATAACAAGGGGCTTTCTATATAGTAGTATGTCATTGATGTCAGCTATGGTCTGTATACCTTGTACATGTACTTGTAGTAAATAAAGATATTATTATCATTATACATGATAGTTTTCATAGCAAACTCCACCATATTAGTTTTCCTTGTATAGGTATTTTTTCACAAGGTTATAGATTACATTCGCAAATGATAAGCACATTTCTGGGTGTTTTATGTTAATACCAGCTTGTAGTTGTTAATACCAGCTTGTAGTTGCTAATACCAGCTTGTAGTTGTTAATACTAGCTTGTAGTTGTTAATACCAGCTTGTAGTTGTTAATACTAGCTTGTAGTTGTTAATACCAGCTTGTAGTTGTTAATACCAGCTTGTAGTTGTTAATACCAGCTTGTAGTTGTTAATACCAGCTTGTAGTTGTTAATACCAGCTTGTAGTTGTTAATACTAGCTTGTAGTTGTTAATACCAGCTTGTAGTTGTTAATACTAGCTTGTAGTTGTTAATACCAGCTTGTAGTTGTTAATACTAGCTTGTAGTTGTTAATACCAGCTTGTAGTTGTTAATACCAGCTTGTAGTTGTTAATACCAGCTTGTAGTTGTTAATACCAGCTTGTAGTTGTTAATACCTGCTTGCAGTTTGTTGTTAGTTAATTCGGAAGATGAATTATTATCTGAATTTGGTCATAATCATATGATGGCCAGTTAGTTGTTGGCGGGCAGGTTGAGCATGGTAGGCAGGAAGGCAGGCTGGCAGATAGGTTGTGCATGGTAGACAGGAAGACAGGCTGGCGGGCAGGTTGAGCATGGTAGGCAGGAAGGCAGGCTGAGCGTGGTAGGCAGGAAGTGAGAGAAAGAAGAGAGTAGTGCCTCCCGGCACTGTTGACATTAACGGGTGTGGCAGCGGTTATGCCTGCACCTACAGGCAGCTATTTCCACCCTGGGCACTCATTACCTCCAATGCCCACATAACAGATATACCCCCATGTCATTGCCAAGAGACGGGGCACGTTACATTACGCTCACTGACACAGCTTATTCCGTATTAATTGCTTATTACCTTATGTGTAATCAATATAATTTTAAATGAAAACTTAAGACAGGGACAAGAAGCAAGTGAAAAAAATATATAAAATATTTTATCCAGCCTGGTTTCAGACCGGGCCGAGGGGGCGTTGACCCCCGAAACCCTCTTAAGGTAAACGCAACGCAACATAATTCGTGCGTAATGTAAAGTCTGCAGACATAATTAAAATGTTTGGATACGCGAATTATTCAGACTACTGTGTAAATAATACGCCTCATTCTGTCTGATTTCAGAAGTTATGAGCGAAAGTGAACCTGGAACAAAGTTCATGATCCCCAACAACAGTTTTCACGCAATGCAGTGGTGAGAGATGCTTAGAAACACGAACCATCTGCGGATGAATCTTAAGCAACTAGCGGCATCCCTATTGAGATGAACTTATTTTCCCTGGTATGGGGGCGGCTCTCTGGAGATGCTTGGCTGATAACTGACGACACTTCAGGGGTTCTCAATGTGCTTTGATATATCCACAGTGTGAGTTCAGTGTATTGCAATAGTCGCTACATGGATAAACATTTATGTTCTGTTCTGAACGTTAATTAGCAGAAACGTTTCGCCAGTCCATTAGGGCTAGAGAAATCATTTATGGCGAAATGTTTTTTTTAATATGTGTTCCTTCTCTTATCCGTATTACCATACGTTTAGCAACTAAGAGTTGCTATGATATTTTTCCGAAGGGGTCGTAGGAGGTGACTGTGTTAGGTTTCAAGACTGTCGCGTAAATTGTTTCAATACAGTGGCCATTCACCTCGATATAACAGTCGTAAAGTAAGTTTTCAATGTATATGCACCAAGAAATGCACACTACAGTGCGAGATGGAAGAGATAATCTCAAGGTTTAAGGCATATGTGTATGTTGTTGTAGGCAGGTTTACACACTGTATCGTTACGCCATGACACATGGCTTGGCTTGGCTTCGGTATTGTATGAGTTAACCCTCAATACAAGGATGTATTGCCAAGCATTTTTGTGAAATATAACCATTGACTTGGGTACGTCCAATGCACAGCATATTAGGGGCTTTTGGCATGTACATCTCATTACAAACTATATTTCTTGTCTACCATGTATTATTGTACCATGTCTCAATAAAGTATTATTATTATTATTATTATTATAATGGTCTTCTCGTGAATATGTTATTCACATGAATCAAAATTTATCAGAGTACGTTAATACAGTTATGAGGACTTTCAGAAGTAATTATAAGTTTTCTGGATCATGAATCATCTTCCATAGATTCACTTGATATTCAAATTTATCAAAATTTAATTGCCCATAGATTGTTTTATGCAATCTGTTATATAAGTTATTAAAATATTTCATAGAATATTTGACATAGAGGGACTATAGATGTGCCTTTCAAAAGAAGAGTTGATAACAAGGGATTATAAATATACGAACTAGGTGACAAAATATTTATTAACTTTAATTCCAGCATTGTTATACGCTACGTTTGATCTTAAGTACACAAAGTATAAAAACAAATTCGCAAGCCATATAACAAAAAAATATTGATACATTTACACGTTTCATTAATTGGGGTGTTAGAAGCACTTGCGGTGGACGATGCCGGGGCCGGACTCGTCGTACTCTTCCTTGGTGATCCACATGGACTGGAAGGTGGACAGTGAGGCCAGGATGGAACCACCGATCCAGACGGAGTACTTACGCTCGGGAGGAGCAATGATCTTGATCTTGATGGTGGAGGGAGCCAGAGCAGTGATTTCCTTCTGCATGCGGTCAGCAATACCAGGGTACATGGTGGTACCACCAGACAAAACATTGTTAGCGAACAGATCCTTTCTAATGTCAATGTCGCACCTCATGATAGAGTTGAAAACAGTCTCGTGGATACCAACAGATTCCATACCCAGGAAGGAAGGCTGGAAAAGAGATTCAGGAGCACGGAAACGCTCATTGCCAATGGTAATAACTTGTCCATCAGGAAGTTCATAGGACTTTTCAAGAGAAGAGGAGGCAGCAGCTACATTCATTTCGCTCTCGAAGTCTAAGGCCACATAACAAAGTTTTTCTTTAATATCACGTACAATTTCTCGTTCAGCCGTGGTGGTGAAGGAATAGCCTCTCTCTGTCATGATCTTCATCAGGTAAGCAGTCAAGTCCCGGCCAGCCAGGTCAAGACGAAGAATAGCGTGAGGAAGAGCATAACCCTCGTAGATGGGGACAGTGTGGGACACACCATCACCGGAGTCCAGCACGATACCTGTGGTACGACCAGAGGCGTACAGGGACAACACAGCCTGGATGGCCACGTACATGGCTGGTGTGGCAAAGGTCTCAAACATGATCTGTGTCATCTTCTCACGGTTGGCCTTGGGGTTGAGAGGAGCCTCAGTGAGGAGGACAGGGGACTCCTCAGGGGCAACACGCAGCTCGTTGTAGAAGGAGTGATGCCAGATCTTCTCCATGTCGTCCCAGTTGGTAATGATGCCGTGCTCGATGGGGTACTTGAGAGTCAGGATACCTCTCTTGCTCTGGGCCTCATCACCGACGTAGGCGTCCTTCTGACCCATACCGACCATCACTCCCTGGTGACGAGGACGGCCGACGATGGAAGGAAAGACGGCGCGGGGAGCGTCGTCACCAGCGAAGCCGGCCTTGACCATGCCGGAGCCATTGTCCACAACCAAAGGGCTCACGTCGTCGTCACACATGGTGGAGTGGTGCTAGGTCTGGAATAAAGTAATTATTGCTAGAGATATTTTAAAAATAAAACGCACACGAATGAACTCTCATTATTAAAATGAAAAAAATATAATAAAATATAATTATTTTTCTTTGACTAATGCTTAGCAAGAGGTTGTAAACTTAGTCCTATGTTACCAAAAAAATAAATAAGCAAATGTTTTATCTATAAGGCAACTACTGGTGCTTTTCACACTTGGATTTATTGAATACAGCTTCTTCATTTTATATACATTAAGATAAATTTCTGAGCATACATGAACCAATGCTCATTTACGTTCAGTGAGATTCCAGAGGTGGCTAACAGATACCAGAGGTGGCTCACAGATACCAGAGGTGGCTCACAGATACCAGAGGTGGCTCACAGATACCAGAGGTAGCTCACAGATACCAGAGGTGGCTCACAGACACCAGAGGTGGCTCACAGATACCAGAGGTGGCTCACAGATACCAGAGGTGCCTCACAGATACCAGAGATACCAGACACTAGCTCTCTTCTTTAGTCATTGCAACATTGCCACTTAAAAACACTTGGATTCGCTTTTAAATTTAAATGATCTTTTTAATCAATATAAACATATAAACAACCCTTATATATATATATATATATATATATATATATATATATATATATATATATATATATATATATATATATATATATATATATATATATATATATATATATATATATATCGGATTGTTGTTAATGGCATCTACTATATAAAATAATCCATTTAGCATCTCTAGTTTCAGTTTAGGATAATAATAATAATGAGGAATTATTATTATAAGTAATGTTTTCCATTTTAATACTCGCATGATCATTATGATAATCATAATTAAGCGCTAAACCCACAAGGGTCATACAGCCGTCGCTTGATCAAAATTTGTTGAAAACGCGAAACGTTCTAAAGGTGTGTGTGAAACATTAATGCGTTTCTCTTGTTTTAGTGATGTACTGAATTTGTGCAAAAGTTATATGGAGCTCCAGTACGTGTTTAGGGACTAAAAACATTGTCTTAACTTTGAAATGCAATTGTTTTATAAATCTTTTTGATTGGGGTTGTCGTACCTATTAAAATTTCTATAAATATTTGGTTTTGTTAAGAATGTCAGATTGTTTTTTTTTTCTAAAATAGTAGTGAGAGTAAGACAAGTGACAGCTATGACCCAACAATGTCTTAGGCTTGTTCTGACCAAGGTTCATTAAGTGTCCATTGATCTAATAACAGTGAGAATAACATAAGTGAAAGGTATAACAATGTCCTTGACTCGTGATAAATTAGACACATATGCAACACTTGGGTATCTTTATTGAGGATACCCAAGTGTTGCATATGTCTAATTGATCAACTTGTCGGTTCTCTGAGCCATTCATTTACGTCCTTGACTCGTACTGATCGAAGTTCATTAACAGTGTCCGTATATCTATATGTCCGTTCTTAATTTGACAAGTTGACACTGACAACTTCCCTGTTTTCTATCTCGGTGGGCTGGCTTCCCGTTCTCTATGAACACTCACGGCCCCACCCCCGTCACCTGAACACCCACACACACAGAGCAACCTACACAGACCGTCGTATCCTGAGTCTGAAGTACACTAAAGGCTCGTCTGAGCAAAGACCTCCTTTTATACTCACCTCTCACTTCCGCCACATTAAGAAAAAGCTGCAGTCGTTGCGATACGATGTGTTTTTCTTCACCGAGGTATCCCCCTCACAGATCAACAAGGTATCCCCCTCACAGATCAACAAAACAGCCAGTTCAAGTGTAAATGCAATTCAAGATACATCTTTTAAGTGTCCCTTCAAAAACGAGTTAGTAAAATAGGCTAAAATAACACCAAGAGAGAGGAATGATGCCTATGGTGCATGCCGGAAGTTCCTTATAGCTGGTTGCCATCTTACACAAACTGGTAACTCCATGACAATTGACAGTTTTTGAGACAAATACTAAAGGAATTAATTCTTTAGTACTCCTTATTCTTGCACGTACTAGAATCATTAAGTTTAAATGTAAAAAGAAAACAAAACAGTTTCGTAGAAGCGAGACGATTGTTAACAACTCTGACGTCACGATTTTGTTTACAAAAAAATATTGTCGAAGGTTTGTACGTGTTGTTGTAGTATTTTCAGGTTCATGTGACGCCGCTCAGGGAATATTATGAATTTCATCTCTGCAGACCGGCTAGAACCATGTGTTTACACTTATGGCGCCAGCTGTTACCACGTCTCTTGGGCGGGGCAGAGACATGAACCCGTGTCTCGTCTCCCTCACCATTCGGGACACTGACAGAAGAAAGACAGTAGCAGAAAGGAAACTTTCTGAACCATCTTCGTGAGCTCTTTTCCTAAAGTATCTTTCTGAATTCTCTTCTTAAACTACCTTCCTGATCTTCCTGAACTGTCTTCCTAAAGTGTCTTCATGAACTGTCTTCCTGAACATCCAGAGTCGATCGAGAGTGAAGGGGTGGGTGGTATTTTCTCAATAAGGGGAAATACATCCTGCTGTGGGTTTCATTCCGGGGAGGACCCGCTGACTTGCGGATGCTGGGCATCAGCGATAAGGCATCCACAAGCGTACTGGTACTGTGTGCCGTCTGATTATAGATTACGCAACCGCTGGCTTGTTGATATAATAATAATAAACTTTATTTCTACAAGTACATGTACAAGTTGTACAGACCATAGCTGTCATCAATGACTTACTATATTGAAAGCCCCTTGTTATGCAGAGCATTTCGGGCAAATTAGGTCAATTTCGTCCCCAGGATGCTACCCACACCAGTCGACTAACTCCCAGGTGCCTAATTTACTGTTAGGTGAACATGAACAGCAGGTGCCTTAAAGAAACGTCCTAATATTTCCACCCGTACCGGGATCGAACTACGGACCTCAGTGTGTGAGCTGAGAGCGCTAGCAATCGAGCACAACGAGGCTGAGTTTACCAGTGATTTATCAGTGGAGGGGGTTTACAATTCACTGAAAAATGTAAATGACCTTAGAGTGGAGCTGTAGGGCTCAACTCACTTAGCAATCACTGGCTCACCGGCCACCAACCACAACAACCTGGTTGAATAGGCAATTAGTGCAGCACCACTCTTGGATTTCCGTTAATAAAACCACATGTACTTGTATTAGTACCCTCATGGGGTAAACTCTAAACCCGTGGGATCCATAAGCACCTGTGGAATAGGATATAACGAGGTTTGATCTACAGGAGGGAAAATTTGCTTCAATTTCATGGAACAAGAGTCTTTCACTAGAAGAAGCAATGTCTAATAGTATTAGAGGCTTCACCTCTTAAGGTCGAGTCTGGGAGTAGGCTTCATCTGAGCTTCCTGAGCAGCTTTCTCTTGTTGGGGGTTTATAGGGCTACTGACGGCTTATGCCGTATAGGATGAGTTGTTTTTGTTTGGGGTTTATAGAGCTACTGACTGCTTGCGCCGTACTGGGTGAGTAGCTATTGTTGGGGGTTTATTGGGCTACTGACAGCTTGCGCCGTATCGAGCCCAAGATGGTTCTCATAGCCTGGTGTCTCTCATCATTCTGGTGAAAGACACCAGAAAAATTTAAGACTAGCACTACAACTTTTTAGTTTTTCTTCCTATAAACCACCTCACCATAATGTTTATTATTATCAGCGGGCGCTACTTGCCCGAGCATCAGATGTTACATTTAACAACTCAGGATACTTCTGTCAATTACATAGATTAAGTTTAATCTCATATGCAGTCCGTTTCACTTTTATTGTATTTACAGCTGTGTTCGGAGACAGTTATTTCCTCGTAACTGCTGACACATTGACAACACTAACTCCATTGCTTTATGCTGGCAAGGAATTATTAGTACAATTTATATCTTACTTGATCTCACTACTATACCTTTAAAGTGGGTGTTAGTGAAATCATTCACTAGAGAGAGAGAGAGAGAGAGAGAGAGAGAGAGAGCAAATGTTTATCAACTAGAACCCACTTTCTCTTCTACATCCTAGTTATGCATCACCTTCATATTTAGCTGATCATTACCTTGGCTATACCGTCAGCCGGCAGCTTCCTCTACTAGAGTCACCAAATGACACATAAGAAACTCGAATTTTAAGTATATTTCAATGAAGCTGGGCTGAACTTCTTCCTTTTCTTCACAGTTTTTAGCTTATTCGTTTTTGGTATATTGTACCAAAAAAAGAGTGGTTAAATATTATTATTATATTATTATTATTATTATTATTATTATTATTATTATTATTATTATTATTATTATTATTATTATTATTATTATTATTATATCCACAAAGAAACACTAAACCCATGTGAGTCATTTAGTGAATGAGTAAGTCTGAATATTTCTTAATGGTTTAGACTCAAACACCAAAATATTGAGTTTTCTCTGAAAGGGGATTAGCACATTCTCTTCTCTTTCCATTTCTTTATGTAACTCCGTAATTTGTTTGCCGTATATATGTCAACAATTTCGAATCCCATGGTCTAGTTTATGATAGCAGACCCAGGGAAATAACCGAGTCCATACCCTGACCTCTTGGAGTTCATGGGTTCGAACCCTTAGCGCTACATAAACATCATTTCATGACGTATTTGGACTAAGAGTTCTGTAGTAAATAATATTTTCTTTTCAAAATCCTTATCCTTACACACATGGCAATAAATAATGGGTGTAATAAACGTTTTCTTGTAGATTTCCTCTCGTGATTGAGGATTTCATAACATTTTTAGCCTAGTGAGGCGGGAAGTATTTACTGAATGCTTGTCTGTCACATAATGACCTTACGGTAAGACTGGCTGAGTTTCCTACGGAACTGTTGTTCTTATCAAAGTGTACACAATTTTTCGGTTAAAACAATTACTCTCTTACAAACCCACAAACGTTATTAGCTTCTGGTTCATACAAAAATCCTAACACAGGCTATTTTGGTGATGTGAGATTCGTTTGTAAAAACATGCATTTGAGGTCACAGTTGGGCCCATACTATCATTCCTAAGGTGTATAGAAATATACCTGGTTAAGTGTATGTTCTTAGGCCGGCATGTTTTAGGACTCCTGCCACGGGTCCACAATCCATTAGTTTAGTAATTTATTCATATTTGTTTTTAAATAACGTCCGTAATTTGCAACCATTTTCATTAATATGGAAGTGAAAACAAAATGCTATAGGCATATATGTAAATAAATATATTTTCAGAAAGGCTTTAAAATACATAATGAAGCTGAACAACAACACTTTAGAAGCACTTGCGATGAACAATGCCAGGACCAGATTCATCGTACTCTTCCTTGGTGATCCACATACACTGGAAGGTGGACAGTGAGGCCAGGATGGAACCACCAATCCAGACGGAGTACTTACGCTCGGGAGGAGCAATGATTTTGATTTTGATGGTGGAGGGAGCCAAATTAGTGATTTCCTTCTGCATGCGGTCAGCAATACCAGGATACATTGTGGTACCACCAGACAAGACATTGTTAGCGAACAGGTCCTTTCTGATATCAATGTCGCACCTCATGATGGAGTTGAATACTGTCTCGTGGATACCAACAGATTCCATTCCCAGGAAGGAAGGCTGGAACAGAGACTCTGGGCAACGGAAGCGTTCGTTACCGATGGTGATGACCTGACCATCGGGAAGCTCGTAAGATTTTTCAAGAGAGGTTGATGCAGCAGAAACATTCATCTCACTTTCGAAGTCTAGAGCGACGTAACATAGTTTTTCCTTGATGTCTCGGACAATCTCACGCTCAGCCGTGGTGGTAAAGGAGTAGCCTCGCTCAGTCATGATCTTCATCAAGTAGGCGGTTAAGTCACGGCCAGCCAGATCGAGACGAAGGATAGCGTGAGGAAGAGCATAACCCTCGTAGATGGGGACAGTGTGGGACACACCGTCCCCAGAGTCCAGCACGATACCTGTGGTACGACCAGAGGCGTACAGGGACAGCACGGCCTGGATGGCCACGTACATTGCAGGAGTACTGAAGGTTTCGAACATGATCTGTGTCATCTTCTCACGGTTGGCCTTGGGGTTGAGGGGAGCCTCAGTGAGGAGGACAGGGGACTCCTCAGGGGCAACACGCAGCTCGTTGTAGAAGGAGTGATGCCAGATCTTCTCCATGTCGTCCCAGTTGGTGATGATGCCGTGCTCGATGGGGTACTTGAGAGTCAGGATACCTCTCTTGCTCTGGGCCTCATCACCGACGTAGGCGTCCTTCTGACCCATACCGACCATCACACCCTGGTGACGAGGACGGCCGACGATGGAGGGAAAGACGGCGCGGGGAGCGTCGTCACCGGCGAAGC
This sequence comes from Cherax destructor, assembly GCA_009830355.1. NCBI lineage: Eukaryota > Metazoa > Arthropoda > Malacostraca > Decapoda > Parastacidae > Cherax > Cherax destructor. Next base: position 238,991 of record WNWK01000546.1, read on the forward strand.
CGGCCTTGACCATGCCGGAGCCATTGTCGCAGACAAGAGCTGTAGTTTCGTCGTCACACATGGTGGTGATGGTCTAAATCACGTAACTGCAGATAAAGAAATAAGTTAGGTGCAATGTCGACTGTTTTGAAAATGGTATAAAAAACGGAAATGTTGATGATTAAGACACATGTACATCAGTTTGGTATCTTTATTGATGAAACGTTTCGTCTACACAGTAGGCTTCTTCAGTCAAATACAAAGACAGCAGGTGTAGTAGTGAAATGAAAATGTAATCAGTCCCTCAAACTTGGAGAAATAGTATTTGAGGTAGTCAGTCTTCCACCTCGAGTACTATTTCTCCAAGGTTGAGAAACTGATTACATCATTTTCATTTCACTATACACCTGCTGCCTCTGCATTTGACTGAAGAAGCCTACTGTGTGGGCGAAACGTTTCAACAATGAAGATACTCAACTATTGCACATGTGTCTTAATCTTCAAATTCCATTGTAAATTATCTTAATAGCTTTAAGCTTAATATGGCACCCTGGCCCTTGTCAGAGGTCTACTCCTTAATAAAAAAAAACATAATTGAGCTTTAATCAAATATCTGAGCTTATGAGAGCTCACCAACATCTGTGTTCTTAAGTAAGAAAATACATTTAGCTCGTAACTTGAGACATAGCGGCAGCTGGGTGCATTCTATGTCTCCTAGATTTGAGATAAATGAGATTTGATTGGTATCTGAGGTACCGAAGCTAAGTCTTGGTAAGCTTTGGAAAAAGATTGGACAAGTTGGTGGGTGGGAATGGTTGATTATGAGAAAGGCCTGCCGAATTTTGGGCCAGTAGGCCTGCAACAGTGTTATTCCATTCTTTTTTTTTTTAACACATCGACCGTCTTCCACCAAGGTAGGGTGGCCCGAAAAAGAAAAACTTTCATCATCATTCACTCCATCACTGTCTTGCCAGAGGCGTGCTTACACTACAGCTACAAAACTGCAACATTAACACCCCTCCTTCAGAGTGCAAACACTGTACTTCTCATGTCCAGGACTCAAGTCCGGCCTGCCGGTTTACCTGAATCCCTTCATAAATGTTACCTTGCTTACACTTCCATTCTTATTGTCTTATATTTCTATACGTGTCACAAGGTCAAGCCCCATACACAGCACAACAAGCACAGGCGTTCCAACGTCACCTGACACTGCCTTGAGGTGGACTAACATCTCCAGGGTATGTTGACACCTTTATATATCTCTCTTCGAACATCTGTTTGACTACGGTTCTCTTACGGGTTATTTCATAACGACTTTGACATCTCCTTCAGGTAAGAGAGCGGGAAGATGCTTGAGTCACTCAGTGATTCATTCGCTGTTAAAAATACAACGTGATGTGACTGGCATTCATAACGTCATGTACCTGATACAACTGAGTGGAATTTAATGCTTTCTCCAGACACTTTCCTGATAAACGCCAGAAATATTAGTAGTAGTTTGCCGTGAGGTATAAGTAGCTGGATTATTCTGTTGAAGTCAATATAAGAATATGCCAAAGTGGTTGGGTCACTAACCTTCATTATCGTCTCTCTTCACCCCCACTTCACCCACCCATCCTTCATAATCCATCCTTATTTATCCTTCTTCCTTCCCCAATTTACCAAAGCTCTGGTTATAATATTTATACACATGTGCAGCAGTTGGGTATATTTATTGATGAAACGTTTCGCCTACACAGTAGACTTCTTCAGTCAGATACAGAGGCAGCAGGTGTAGTGAAAGGATGAGGTTGATGTAATCGGTCCATTAACCTTGGAGAAGTAGTATTTGAGGTGATCAGTCCCTCAGCCTGGAGATTAATATATGGTATTTTTCACGGGTTGTCGGCGACGTTCATCAGTTTGGTTAAAAAAAAAAAGATCTTATGATTAATAAACTGGATCTGCTTGTCATTTGGCCGAGATACTAAAAAGGGGACAAACTGAATAGCAAATTCCAAGCCTTGTCTCTAACAACAATGTTATTGCCTTAATAAGGTACCAATTCTACCTTTGTGATTTTGCTATATTATTATTCTTATTATTCTTATTATGATATTATTATTATTTGGAGGTGCCAACCCCCTAAGGGTCATAGAGCACATGTTGAAGGTGAAGTGATTAGGTTAGATCCAAGGAATCGGAGAATGGCTCCAGTTCCTTAAATCAAAAGGTCTCCTCAGGCATCACGCCAAGCTTAACCTTTTTTTTATTTTCTTTGAAAAAAAATAAAGTGGAGAAATATATCAGTATGAGCAACAGTCCTGTTCTGTCTGACTCTCAACTTCTTAAGTAGTTGCATATGTGTCCATAATCGTAGAATTACCTGTTGGTTATTCTACCATTATAACTCTGAACGTAGTTACTGTTTTTGTTGACAATTCTGTTTACGACGTGAAAAGGTAAGTCAGTGGAAAGTGTTATTCATTTAATTACAAGTTCCGATCAGCGTTTAATCACATGACTTGATATCAGTAGGAATATTCTTTATTTCTGTAGGCATTAAATCCTGTCGTTAACTAAACTAGATGTGGGTCAATAGCCGTGCTTTAAATTAAATAATGATTTATTGATGTCAAAATGAGGCTACAATATTTCGTTAATATTGATGACGGTTCATGCACAAATATGTAAAATAAGTAAACAAAATCAAATTAGCTAATTCTGGAATACAATGTGACTGGTGGAAGTTTAGAAGCACTTGCGGTGGACGATGCCGGGGCCGGACTCGTCGTACTCTTCCTTGGTGATCCACATACACTGGAAGGTGGACAGTGAGGCCAGGATGGAACCACCGATCCAGACGGAGTACTTACGCTCGGGAGGAGCAATGATCTTGATTTTGATAGTGGAAGGAGCCAGAGCAGTGATTTCCTTCTGCATGCGGTCAGCAATACCAGGGTACATGGTGGTACCACCTGACATTACATTGTTGGCGAAGAGGTCTTTCCTGATATCAATGTCGCACCTCATGATAGAGTTGTAGACGGTCTCGTGGATACCAACAGATTCCATACCCAGGAAGGAAGGCTGGAACAGTGATTCTGGGCAACGGAAACGTTCGTTACCAATGGTGATGACCTGACCATCAGGAAGTTCATAGGACTTCTCGAGTGAGGTGGAAGCAGCAGAAATATTCATCTCATTCTCAAAGTCAAGGGCGACATAGCAAAGTTTCTCCTTGATATCGCGGACGATTTCTCGCTCAGCCGTGGTGGTGAAGGAATAGCCTCGCTCAGTCATGATCTTCATCAAGTAGGCAGTCAAGTCACGGCCAGCCAAGTCAATACGAAGTATTGCATGAGGAAGACAGTAACCTTCGTAGATAGGCACAGTGTGAGTAACACCATCACCAGAGTCCAGCACGATACCTGTGGTACGACCAGAGGCGTACAGGGACAGCACAGCCTGGATGGCCACGTACATGGCAGGGGTGTTGAAGGTCTCAAACATGATCTGTGTCATCTTCTCACGGTTGGCCTTGGGGTTGAGGGGAGCCTCGGTGAGGAGGATTGGGGACTCCTCAGGGGCAACACGAAGTTCGTTGTAGAAGGAGTGATGCCAGATCTTCTCCATGTCGTCCCAGTTGGTGATGATGCCGTGCTCGATGGGGTACTTGAGAGTCAGGATACCTCTCTTGCTCTGGGCCTCATCACCGACGTAGGCGTCCTTCTGACCCATACCGACCATCACACCCTGGTGACGAGGACGGCCGACGATGGAGGGAAAGACGGCGCGGGGAGCGTCGTCACCAGCGAAGCCGGCCTTGACCATGCCGGAGCCATTGTCCACAACCAGGGCATTTGCGTCTTCGTCACACATGATGGTGATTTAGAATGTCTGTAAAAGATAAAAGATGCATTCATTTTTAAGAATGTGCCACATATACACATAATGTTTGCGTAATGCATTATGTTCATTGCATTTTTCAATGCAACTTTTTAAAAAAATTCAGAATATAGAGTAATAGTCAGCGAAAGAACTCTAGAAAACATCTTTAGGTAACTGAAAATATACCGACACATGTACTGATATATGACACTAGGAGAATGCATTCATCATAGGGTAATGCTAAAATGTTTAATTATGCTGTGGCTGCACCTTCAGCATTTCTTTTCCCAAATGTATAAATGTGTTTACGTTTTTGAAGATACACTATTATAATATTTCTTAATTTGTTCCTGAAAATGTCTGCCAAAGGGCTTTTCATCTGTCTTGCCACGTAAACAAAGGTCACCTCTGTTATTAGCATAAAATAAAAACGCAGCATTTGCACTCTAGAATGGCTTAAGATGTTAGCACAGAGCATATGCCAACAATAACATCTTCATGGGTTCCCTATTTGGTGTTACTGCCTATGTCAGATCCGAGTCGTCTTGAGCTCTTCATATCAAATGGCGTCATCGTCTTTATAGTTCGTTCTGATAAATAATTTGCAACAGCATCCATTATATACTAATTGAAAACTGTACCATTGTTTGGCTGGTCTGTGTTTAGCTAAAAGGATTTTTTTTAATCGAAAGTGAGACTAAGATACAATATGCCAAATTGACTTGTCAGCACAACCAGCGTTTTGTGACCTCAGTTGGTCAATATCTGGAGGACGTTAATGTGAATGTGACATTAATGTGAATGTGACGTTAATGTGAATGTGAATGTAGCCTCTTCACCACCAATCAAGGATACTTTAAGTCCTAAAATTGTGAATGGAGTCCACGTTCAGGATATATACTGAGAGATACATTTCACTATCTGTTCTGTGAATCTGTTGCTATTCCACATTAGTAATTAAAAATAAAAGTATTATATGGTAATTGTTGCACTAACGCATGCTAATACAACAATTATGTATATGCAGAACAACCATTGTGAAAAAAACAGTAAACTTCCAAGCGCTTTCGTGCTTTTTCACATTATCAAGGAACTGATAAGGGATATATATTTATATCCTGTAACTGTTGTGTTACAGCTTTGATTCATGTTCTGCCATGAACAGTTGGGTGATTTGTGATGATTATGTCCAGCAATGTTATGTTATATTACTATTGTTGGTGTTTTCTGCGTTAAAAGCCTGAACAAGTTATGTACCGACACATGGGTCTTGATTTGATTTTGTTCAGTGGTCAGTTATATATAACTATCTTAGCAGTTGAAGCCACACATGAGTATAATTAATATTATTTTTTAAAGGGGTGGACCGCCAAGCCAGCGGAAGGCCTCGGTTAGACAACCAAAATCTCCAGTGTTGGGGGCATCGTATTACTAAGACCCGCGTCAAGGAACAAGTGTCCCGTTTTCTGACATGTTTCCCGAATGGGTCGTCGGAAGATCAAGACCCGTGTTGGGACTCTGTCAAGACCCGTGTTGGGACTCTGTCAAGACCCGTGTTGGGACTCTGTCAAGACCCGTGTTGGGACTCTGTCAAGACCCGTGTTGGGACTCTGTCATGACCCGTGATGGGAGTCTGTCAAGACCCGTGTTGGGACTCTGTCCTGCCTAATATCACAACAGTGGAAGCGACAGTGTAATATTATGAGCAGAGAACCGAAGTTGAAAACAAGCTATGGATTCTCCTTATACATGCGGCGCATGAACGCAGAGTAGAAAGCGTCTTTACCACCGCTGAAAGTTCCATTGTGGCTTTACTAAGGGTGACGCTAAGAGTGTACGGAAACAGAAGTTTGTCACTCGCTAATAAGTCTAAACTATGGAAGCAAGTTGCCAGAAGAGAGCTGCTTGTTTTTAGTATTACTCTATTGACGATGGCCGAAGTTTAGTGCAATTTATACGTAAAATTCCGCTTGTTCTATTTCTTATTAATCCACAGGTTAGTTCACAGTGACCACCAGCGTCTCGTACACAAGCTCGACGTATCCTGAACCTGAAGTACACTAAGGCTGAAGTGGACGTGGGACCCCTTATATACCTCGTTGTAGTTCCCAGGCCCATGTTAAAAAAGGTCTATGTGTCTTCCTTAAGAGTCGTATGTAAGGTTTTTGGTATGTGTGCGTGTGTTTGCGTGCGCCAAGAATAGATCACAAGACTCGTCCAGTGCAAACACAGTGGACCAATATGTCATGATCTGATTAATTTGCCATTGAATATTTGCATCCGTATTGGTTTAATGTTTTATGGTGCTGGCTCAGTGACCCACCACCACCTGGCTATACCAACAACAGGACAAAATGATGGATTTAATGTACAACATCTCAATCCCTCCTGTCAAGGCGATGTTGACCTCAGTAAACAATTGTTCCTCGGCTTTTACGATGGGAGACGAGGGAAGGAAGGGGGTTAACATAGCCGTTTTTTTAATATCTTTATGAATAACTAAAGTGTAATCAACACATGTTAATGCTTAATAATAACTCACATGAACACAGTTGTATATTTGTATATGTCAGCAACTTTAATTTAAAATATATATTAATCCATTTCTATCCATTTGTGTACTATGAGAATAATTGATTATTTAAAGACTTTGTTTATACCATATATGTGGTCAACAAACTCTATAGCCAAAGGCAGTACAAAACGTAACAACAGCTGTACTTACAAGATATAACAACAGTTTGTTAATAACTGGTTAATGTGGTAAAAACAGCTATCGACTACACTAGCCATAACAACTACACTGTAACCTCACCACCAGACAAAAATACTTGAATCCCCTAGAAAAGAGGTTAACTCAACCTCTCAATGTATAAACACCGAGAGAAATACACCCGTCTCGGTGTATACACCCTGCTGATCCTGTATGAGTTACACAAAGAATTATGTATAGGTAAATACTACTGATAGGTAAATACTACTGATAGGTAAATACTACTGATAGGTAAATATTACTGATAGGTAAATATTACTGATATTATAAATACATATGTAAATATAAAGGGAATACCTTTATATTTGAATCCAAGGGTTTAGAACAATCCTCTCCTTCCTTGGATCGAAATCTCTTTTCTTCTTGGGGAAGTTTTCACTTCTCCCAGAAGACTAGCGTAGTGTTGGTACAGTGATGTTTCTGTTGTCACTGTTGTGTTGGTGCAGTGATGTTTCTGTTGTCACTGTTGTGTTGGTGCAGTGATGTTTGTGTTGTCACTGTTGTGTTGGTGCAGTGATGTTTCTGTTGTCACTGTTGTGTTGGTGCAGTGATGTTTCTGTTGTCACTGTTGTGTTGGTGCAGTGATGTTTCTGTTGTCACTGTTGTGTTGGTACAGTGATGTTTCTGTTGTCACTGTTGTGTTGGTGCAGTGATGTTTCTGTTGTCACTGTTGTGTTGGTGCAGTGATGTTTGTGTTGTCACTGTTGTGTTGGTGCAGTGATGTTTCTGTTGTCACTGTTGTGTTGGTGCAGTGATGTTTCTGTTGTCACTGTTGTGTTGGTACAGTGATGTTTCTGTTGTCACTGTTGTGTTGGTGCAGTGATGTTTGTGTTGTCACTGTTGTGTTGGTGCAGTGATGTTTGTGTTGTCACTGTTGTGTTGGTGCAGTGATGTTTCTGTTGTCACTGTTGTGTTGGTGCAGTGATGTTTGTGTTGTCACTGTTGTGTTGGTGCAGTGATGTTTCTGTTGTCACTGTTGTGTTGGTGCAGTGATGTTTGTGTTGTGACTGTTGTGTTGGTGCAGTGATGTTTCTGTTGTCACTGTTGTGTTGGTGCAGTGATGTTTGTGTTGTCACTGTAGTGTTGGTGCAGTGATGTTTGTGTTGTCACTGTTGTGTTGGTGCAGTGATGTTTGTGTTGTCACTGTTGTGTTGGTACAGTGACGTTTGTGTTGTCACTGTTGTAGTGTTGGTACAGTGACGTTTGTGTTTTCACTGTAGTGTTGGTACAGTGACGTTTGTGTTGTCACTGTTGTAGTGTTGGTACAGTGACGTTTGTGTTGTCACTGTTGTAGTGTTGGTACAGTGACGTTTGTGTTGTCACTGTTGTAGTGTTGGTACAGTGACGTTTGTGTTGTCACTGTTGTAGTGTTGGTACAGTGACGTTTGTGTTGTCACTGTTGTAGTGTTGGTACAGTGACGTTTGTGTTGTCACTGTTGTAATGTTGGTACAGTGACGTTTGTGTTGTCACTGTTGTAGTGTTGGTAGAGTGATATCTGTTAGGTTAGGTTACGTAAGTTTAGGTTAGTTTAGGTTAGGTTAGTTTAGGTTAGGTTAGTTTAGGTTAGGTTAGGTTAAATTAAGTTAGTTTAGGTTAGGCTAGGTTATGTTTGGTTAGGTTAGGTTAGGTTAGGTTATATTAGGTTAGGTTAGGTTAGTTTAGGTTATATTAGGTTAGTTTAGGTTAGGTTAATTAGTTTAGGTTAGGTTATATTAGGTTAGTTTAGGTTAGGTTAGGTTAGGTTAGGTTAGGTTAGGTTAGGTTAGGTTATGTAAGCTATAAGATTTTAGCTACTTAATTGTAACGAGAATTTAAGTCATAATCTTTTCATAGTAATTTAATATATAATTATGTATCCAAATAGAGCTATAAACAAATTACTCGCTAAACCCGTATGGGCTACACGGCGCTAATTATGTATGCATATTTCTCAGTAACTTCCATGTCGTTCTTCAAGGTGCCTTGATGCTGGTGAAGAGTTCTTGATCCCAGGAATGGGAATCACAACCCTTACCTCTTCATTAAAACTGACTACCTTCTATTTCTCCACCCCTGCGGGTTTAGTGCTGTCGCTTGTATACTTTTTTTCAGTGAACCGGCCGTCTCCCACCGAGGCAGGGTGACCCAAAAAGAAAAATAATTTTTTTTTGGTGAATTTAGAGTTAATTGTGTGTTAACAGTGAACTGTGAAGGACTAGTGGCTCACTGATGATGGTAATTTTGTAAGAAAGATCGACAGTGAATTCATAAAGCCATTAAATGACAAAGAATCAAATACAAAGTGGGAGTTGTCACAGTTGCTTTTTGCTGATGACACTGTGCTTTTGGGAGATTCTGAAGAGAAGTTGCAGAGGTTGGTGGATGAATTTGGTAGGGTGTGTAAAAGAAGGAAATTAAAAGTGAATATAGGAAAGAGTAAGGTGATGAGGATAACAAAAAGAATAGGTAACGGAAGATTGGATATCAGATTGGAGGGAGAAAGTATGGAGGAGGTGAATGTGTTCAGATATTTAGGAGTGGACATGTCAGCAGATGGGTCTATGAAGGATGAGATGAATCATAGAATTGATGAGGGGAAAAGGGTGAGTGGTGCACTTCGGAGTCTGTGGAGACAAAGAACTTTGTCCATAGAAGTTAAGAGGGAAATGTATGAGAGTATAGTTATACCAACACTCTTATATGGGTGTGAAGCATGGGTGATGAATGTTGCAACGAGGAGAAGGCTGGAGGCAGTGGAGATATCATGTCTGAGGTCAATGTGTGGTGTGAATATAATGCAGAGAATTCGGAGTTTGGAAATTAGGAGGAGGTGTGGGATTACCAAAACTATTATCCAGAGGGCTGAGGAGGGGTTGTTGAGGTGGTTCGGACATGTAGAGAGAATGGAACGAAACAGACTGACCTCGAGAGTATATAAATTTGTAGTGGAGGGAAGGCGGGGTTATGGTCGGCCTAGGAAAGGTTGGAGGGAGGGGGGTAAAAGAGGTTTTGTGTGCGAGGGGCTTGGATTTCCAGCAAGCATGCGTGTGCGTATTTGATAGGAGTGAATGGAAACAAATGGTTTTTAATACTTGACGGGCTGTTGGAGTGTGAGCAAAGTAACATTTATGAAGGGATTCAGGGAAACCGGCAGGCCGGACTTGAGTCCTGGAGATGGGAAGTACAGTGTCTGCACTCTGAAGGAGGGGTGTTAATGTTGCAGTTTTATAACTGTAGTGTAAAGCACCCCTTTGGCAAGACAGTGATGGAGTGAATGATGATTAAAGTTTTTCTTTTTCGATGTGTTAATAAAATAAAAAAAAATATTCCACACTATTGTTAACTCAGCATTCGTTGCATTAACAGAAACAGTGACTGAAAAGTCGTTAATTTTTCATTGATGAAGTTCAAGTATGGGACGACCTCATTAATGAACAAGTGTGAGACGACCTCATTAATGAAGGACAAGTATGGGACGACCTCATTAATGAATGACAAGTGTGGGACGACCTCATTAATAAACTACAAGTGTGGGACGACCTCATTAATGAGCTACAAATGTGGGACGACCTCATTAATGAAGTACAAGTATGGAACGACCTCATTAATGAAGTACAAGTGTGGGACGACCTCATTAATGAGCTACAAATGTGGGACGACCTCATTAATGAAGTATAAGTGTGGGACGACCTCATTCATGAACTACAAGTGTGGGACGACCTCATTAATGAAGTACAAGTATGGGACGACCTCATTAATGAATGTCAAGTGTGGGACGACCTCATTAATGAAGGACAAGTATGGGACGACCTCATTAATGAAGGACAAGTATGGGACGACCTCATTAATGAAGTACAAGTGTGGGACGACCTCATTAATGAAGTACAAGTATGGGACGACCTCATTAATGAATGTCAAGTGTGGGACGACCTCATTAATGAAGGACAAGTATGGGACGACCTCATTAATGAAGGACAAGTATGGGACGACCTCATTAATGAAGTACAAGTGTGGGACGACCTCATTAATGAACTACAAGTATGGGACGACCTCATTAATGAAGTACAAGTGTGGGACGACCTCGTTAATGAAATACAAGTATGGGACGACCTCATTAATGAACTACAAGTGTGGGACGACCTCATTAATGAACTACAAGTGTGGGACGACCTCATTAATGAACTACAAGTGTGGGACGACCTCATTAATGAACTACAAGTGTTGGACGACCTCTAGAAATAGCCTGAGTGAATGTAATGTGTGGGTGGCAGGGAGGGTTGGGTATAGTGCTAGGGAGGTGCATGTCTGAAGGGAGAGAAGGGTGGATATACGGGGGAGGAACTTGTATGTATGGAGGGGGAGAGAGAGAGGAGGGGTGTTTGGGAAGGAGCGTGTGGGTATAGATGGAAGAGAGGGGCAGGTATGGAGGCTGGCGTCATTACCGTACTTGGGCATTGGCAATAGCAGTGAGGGTAGTGGTGGGCGGGGTGGGATTGAACGAGGGGAAAAACAAAAAAAACAAAATTCAACTGCTATTCAATATTTTTAAGATCTTATTGAGGCCTCATTCTCATTATATTACGATGCCTACATTCTATTTTCAACCAGAGTGGGAGATATAATTAGCATGCTAAGTCTGGCTAAATGAGAGCCTACTCATGTTTACTGAAGTGCCTGGCACTTGCTCACCTACATGTCACTGTCACCTTACGAGAAATGTCGCTGCTAGCGACCTGTCTTTCCGCCTACACGTCAGAGAGACGTGAATCACCTCTTCACGTCAGAGAGACGTGAATCACCTCTTCACGTCAGAGAGACGTGATTCACCTCTTCACGTCAGAGAGACGTGAATTACCAGTAGAGAATTTAGTCTGATTTTTTGTTGTATTTTGTCTTATTATCGACTTATTAACTAATTACAAAGCTCTCAGAATCTTAAAAATGTTTTCTATGGAGCTTTAGTGATGAGTCTGGCACGCTAACCCCGCATTTAAACTTGTAATGTGTGATTTATTGCACGTTGGTGGTGGTAATGATGATATTAGTGGTGGTAGTAGTGGTGGCAGTAGTGATGCTAGTAGTGGTGGCAGTAGTGGTGGTAGTAGTGGTGGTAGTAGTGGTGGTAGTAGTGGTGGTAGTAGTGGTGGCAGTAGTGGTGGGAGTAGTGGTGGTAGTAGTGGTGGTAGTAGTGGTGGTAGTAGTGGTGGTAGTAGTGGTGGCAGTAGTGGTGGGAGTAGTGATGCTAGTAGTGGTGGTAGTAGTGGTGGCAGTAGTGGTGGTAGTAGTGGTGGTGGTAATGATGATAGTAGTGGTGGTAGTAGTGGTGGCAGTAGTGGTGGCAGTAGTGGTGGTAGTAGTGGTGGTAGTAGTGGTGGCAGTAGTGGTGGGAGTAGTGGTGGTAGTAGTGGTGGTAGTAGTGGTGGCAGTAGTGGTGGTAGTAGTGGTGGCAGTAGTGGTGGTAGTAATGGTGGTAGTAGTGGTGGTAGTAGTGGTGGTAGTAGTGGTGGCAATAGTAGTGATAGTAGTGGTGGCAGTAGTGGTGGCAGTAGTGGTGGTAGTAGTGGTGGTAGTAGTGGTGGTAGTAGTGGTGGTAGTAGTGGTGGTAGTAGTGGTGGCAGTAGTGGTGGTAGTAGTGGTGGTAGTAGTGGTGGCAGTAGTGGTGGGAGTAGTGATGCTAGTAGTGGTGGCAGTAGTGGTGGTAGTAGTGGTGGCAGTAGTGGTGGGAGTAGTGGTGGTAGTAGTGGTGGCAATAGTAGTGATAGTAGTGGTGGCAGTAGTGGTGGCAGTAGTGGTTGCAGCAGTGGTGGTAGCAATAGACCTGGTCGACAATTTCCTACTGACTCGAAACCTAGTCTGGTCGTTAGGTTGGTTAATTAGGCGGCTCAAAGCCTATCAACTACACGAGGGTGATTAACGCTGAACACCACCTGTACACCAATTAAGATTAATCCCGAAGATGAGAGCATAGGGATTAAGCATTAAGTGTATGTAAGTTGAGATGTATATCCTACGTGTATATACATTGCTACTCTGTATACATACCTCAAGATCAGTATATATACATTGTGTGTGGCATTATATTTCTCACGTATCCCTTCGCAGATTAATGGTTTCAGCTTTTACAATAAATGTTCGACTTACGAGAACGAGATTCTATCATTTATATCATCACCAACCTTCATCATCACTGAGAATTACATTTTTAATTCATACTCTGTTTACACCTTTGACAAATCTTACCTAACCTAAGCATTGTACTGTAATTAGTTTATTGAACTGTCGAAGTTACTCGTGTGTACGTTTACGTGGATAAAAAGAATTCGGTAGTCTGTGGACATTCTCGGATTCATTTCGCTTTCAACAGCATTTTCCAACCCAAAAAATGAGCATTGATATTCGGCCGGAGGAAGCAGCTGACTAGTCATCATTGTGGCATCTGGAGGTGTGTTGATGCTACAGTTGTAAACATTATAATGATCCAACTAGAAATACGTTGATTATACGTCTGAAAATAAGTTGGTGCTCTGTCGTTAAACACGTTGATGCTCCGTCGTTAAACAAGTTGATGGTCCGTCGTTAAACAAGTTGATGGTCCGTCGTTAAACAAGTTGATGGTCCGTCGTTAAACAAGTTGATGGTCCGTCGTAGACACATTAATACTCCGATGTTAAATACATTGATGCCCCGTCGCAAACACATTAATACTCCGTCGTTAAACACATTGATATTCCGTCGTTAAACACGTTGATGCGCCGTCGTTAAACGCGTTGATGTTGTGTCACATTGATGCGCCATCTGGCAGCTAATAAAGCCTCTGATAACGACAAATCTAAAAAAAAAACATAATTTTGCTGGGAATCAGGTCAAGGGGTCGGTAACATAGTACCATTCTGTTGCACATTGCTGTGCATGTCTGCCGGATTGCAACTGTACTATGTTCTTACGTAGACAAATAACATTCAGAACATCACAGTAAGGTACTTAGATCATCTTAAAAACGATCGAGATGAATGAAACGCCTTTAGTACTGGTGTATTAAGTGTATGTATTCGTGTCCATTTGTCACAACAAGTAACATTATACACGTACGTGATGGAAATTAGACACAGGGGCAACATCTGGGTATCTTTATTGTAGACGTTTCGCCCTCCAGTGATCTTCACACCAACTCCAAGACTGAGGGACTGATTACCTCATTTTTTGTATATAGTTCTACTGTCTTCCCATTATGTCCTTGTATTTGCACTGATAAAGCCACTGGAGGGCGAAACGTCTACAATAAAGATACCCAGATGTTGCACATGTGTCTAATTCTTCATGAACATTCAACACGCTACAGAATATACTACAAACAGGAGAATGAGACACTTGTGCAAATGTTGCATAAATGTCTCATTCTTCAACGCGTCGGTTTTTCTAAAACATTTACATCACATCGTACATAAGGTTAAGGTTAGTAAGTACTCTTTCTTGCAACAGTTGCTTGGTGAACCTGCTTATTTCTCACTCCACTCCTTTCTCATTTTTTTTTTTCACTTTCCAGTAACTATTGCGTATAATTTTCCCCCTCTCCCCCTCAAAAAAAAAGGCAAATTATTTTTTCATAATGAAGGGTCTTGATTCTTCGCCGATATTGTTTACAGCATAAAAAAAATCAAATCGCGAGTTTTGTGAAGATCTGATATGGAATATATCGTATTGATGTCGAAATGTATTGAATAAATGAATATTTAAGAGGTAAACATAGGAGGGTATCTGTTTTAATCCGTACACCATTCTGAAACACATAACATGGATCAGTAATGTGTAAAACTCAGTAATGAAAATCAAACTTGTTACATATAATACAGCAGGCTTCAGATTTTCTCAGGTAACGCTTAATCAAGGGGTTTCTACTGAAGGTGTTCCTGCAGAAGGTGTTCTTGCTGAAGATGTTCCTGGTGAAGGTGTTCCGGCTGCAGGTGTTCCTGCTGAAGGAGTTCCGGCTGAAGGTATTCCTAGTGAACGTGTTCCTGCTGGTCTTGCTGCTGAAGGAGTTATAGCTGAAGGTGTTCCTGGTGAAGGTGTTCTTGTTCGAGGTGTTCCGGCTCAAGGTATTCCTACTCCAGGCTGTGCTACTACCAGGTACCATACTGGGGATAGCTGAACCGTAGTCTACAAAGCACCATCAATATGGCAGATGAACTAATTTGTAGCGGGTATCATCGTGGTGGCAGTAGAAATGTGTTCCAAGGCGTCATCCAGGCAGAACTTGGACTATATATAAATTACCATCCAGGCGATAGTTGAATCACATTAGTAGAAGGTGGCTGAGTGAATGCAAATTTTTTATGATATACCTTATCTGAAATTTAAATTATGAAACAACTGATATAGCACATCATAGATAAATAATAAGATATGATTTCTCTATAGAAAGGCTTCAAATGAAACATAAATTTTATGTTAAATTATATATATGTATATATATATTGTCGTATACGAAGTGCTGTAAAAATATAAATAACAGATGAAGAGAGAAGTACCAGCAGATAAACAGAGAACAGCATTATGTCTTACATAATTATTAAAGAAAGGTGGCATTTAGAAATTGAAGACATATCCCCAGACAACAAAAAACGATTGGTGGTTAACAAAATGGGATTAATAAATATATGTATTGTTTGAAGGAATACGGTGCTGCACTTCTTAGAAGCACTTGCGGTGGACGATGCCGGGGCCGGACTCGTCGTACTCCTCCTTGGTGATCCACATGGCTTGGAAGGTGGACAGTGAGGCCAGGATGGAACCACCGATCCAGACGGAGTACTTACGCTCGGGGGGAGCAATGATCTTGATCTTGATGGTAGAAGGAGCCAGAGCAGTGATTTCCTTCTGCATGCGGTCAGCAATACCAGGGTACATGGTGGTACCACCAGAGAGAACGTTGTTAGCGAACAGGTCCTTCCTGATATCAATGTCGCACCTCATGATGGAGTTGTAGACGGTCTCATGGATACCAACCGATTCCATACCCAGGAAGGAAGGCTGGAACAGAGACTCTGGGCAACGGAAACGTTCATTACCAATAGTGATGACCTGACCATCGGGAAGTTCATAGGACTTCTCGAGTGAGGATGATGCAGCAGCCAAATTCATCTCGTTCTCAAAGTCCAAAGCGACATAACAAAGTTTCTCCTTGATATCGCGAACGATTTCTCGCTCAGCCGTGGTTGTGAAGGAATAGCCTCGCTCAGTCATGATCTTCATCAAGTAGGCAGTCAAGTCACGGCCAGCCAGGTCGAGACGAAGGATAGCGTGGGGAAGACAGTAACCTTCGTAGATGGGGACGGTGTGGGTGACACCATCTCCAGTATCGAGCACGATACCTGTGGTACGACCAGAGGCGTACAGGGACAGCACGGCCTGGATGGCCACGTACATGGCTGGGGTGTTGAAGGTCTCAAACATGATCTGTGTCATCTTCTCACGGTTGGCCTTGGGGTTGAGAGGAGCCTCAGTGAGGAGGACAGGGGACTCCTCAGGGGCAACACGCAGCTCGTTGTAGAAGGAGTGATGCCAGATCTTCTCCATGTCGTCCCAGTTGGTGATGATACCGTGCTCGATGGGGTACTTAAGAGTCAGGATACCTCTCTTGCTCTGGGCCTCATCACCGACGTAGGCGTCCTTCTGACCCATACCGACCATCACACCCTGGTGACGAGGACGGCCGACGATGGAGGGAAAGACGGCGCGGGGAGCGTCGTCACCAGCGAAGCCGGCCTTGACCATGCCGGAGCCATTATCCACAACCAGAGCAGTTGCCTCGTCGTCACACATTGTGGAGTTTTAGTCAGTCTGTGCAAAAGAAATAAAAGTAAATAACCTGATTAACCTTTATGTAGACGATAAACGTTAAGCATAACATTAAAAATAATCCCAGGGGAATCATACAGTGCTGAAATATTACTGAATATATTTTATTAGTTACATAAGAAAATTCTTGACGTTTCGCTCAAGCACTGCTCAGTGATTCCCCACTCTCAGTGTGTGAATAATAAATTTATTTTATTCTTTATTTTAGGTAATAAAGAAGCCTCGGAATTTGTATCTTCCCTTATTGCTGCATTAATGACTCTTAGTGAAGAAATAGTCCTTTAATCTAACATATTGATCATAGATTTAGAAACATACACCCAAACGTGTGATAAATTAAACAGGAAACACCTGGATATCTTTAATTGAAGACGTTTCGCCAATCAATAGCAGTGTGTCTTCATATATCACCTCTGTACCAAATTGAAAAAGTCGCTGGTTGGCGAAGCGTATACCAGACGTGTGTATCTCGCAATGGATGTGCACTGAGTTGCCTTATCATACATTTTATAAATAATCAAGACTGCGATGTTAATGTATCTTATGGCCTCAACAATCCTCGTGTAGCCGACAGGTCCTAAATCTTACGAACTAATGATCATGAGATAATATACGAGGTGCGTTATCCACTGCACTAACATTATCCCTTGCAATAAGGTTAGACGATGGGTAGATTAGAGTCTTCACTATTCTGGCAACCGGGAGGCTCTAAACTTTGACCGGAAGCGATTGATGTGGCTTCAGATCGTTTATATATTCAGTTTGACTGGCAAACGTTACTTTATTAAAGTAATGACGCTATAAAGTTCGACGTTGAACGATACATATTTATTTCTTGTACTCGTTTTGCGAAGAAATATCTAACATCAAATTGGATGTTAAATTCCTCTAGACATTAATAGAACAGACACTGACGAGTTAATGATTATTTATTTATCATGGTCTCAATATTCCTGTTATCAGTATTATTAAGATGTAATAAACAGTAAACCCGTACGGTATCTGAACTATACCCAGATAGCTAAACCAACATAGTATGGGTATAGCTCTACTGTTTGTCCCTGGGTATTGTACGTGTCTAATTCTACGTCTTGTTGGTATTTCATTCATGTACAATATGGTGTGTTAACTTTAAAGGTACATCCAGATCCGTATAGTGTTGTGTTGTGTTTTGTAGTGTAGTGTTGTGTTGTGTAGTGTTGTGAAGCGTAGTGTAATGTAGTGTTGTGTTATGTAGTGCTATCTTGGTAGACTCGTATGAACTTTTAACTTTTAGTTCATCCACTCTGTCACCAAAACAAAAGCTCTGATGCACATCCCAGTCTACGTCTGAAAGGGCACGTATAATACCTGATGCTGTATGGTATTTTTAAGCTTCATTATTATTATCGTAGAAGTTAGAATACACTGGGTGTTGATTTTCTGGTTAGCTGAGCTCTGGTCTGAAAGGCAAGTGTATCCTCCCAGCAGGTGAAAAAAAGATTTGCAGTTTCTTAGGATATTTACTGAAGTAACGGAATTCAGTCAACGTTTCGGTGAAAAACCAACACCTCCATCAGGATACATTTCTGAAATATGAATCCCGGACTGAGGTATGAGTTCTGATGATGGTGATTGTTTTTTTCCCATCGAAACCCTGATTGTATGTTATTACAAGTCTTTCCGACCATCTAGGAAGCATATTTCCTAAAACTTAATTATCTTTACAAGAGTATCTTGGTACACCTGTGTGAATATATCCACCTAATAAAACGAATGTTACTGGAACGATGGGGTCGAGGAGAATACAATAAGACAGTGTTTATCTACTGATATGCTGACTGAGGTTCGAGCCTTTACAACGTTTGTGCCCTGCGTTGAAGATCTGACATTCATATCATGTGTTAAACCAACATTGTCATAATGTGCGTATTACTGAGACAATGAACGCGTAACATTGCGTAAGTGTAATCTTGCTTTAGTGTATTACGGATTAGATATACATTTGTAAATGCCATTTTTAGAAGAAATTGACAGTGTTGCGATATTTTATTCATCAGAAAACAGGACAAGTGTTTCCTGACGCTGGTCTTAATTATATGACAATCCGCTAACTGGAGTTTTGGTCATATGACCAAAATCTTTCCCTGGCTTACCAATCCGTCCCTTTAAAAATTAATAGTCACACCATATATTGTGGATTTTATTGGCAGTGTTCTTGCGATATCTGACGTTCACTGATGTTCAGGATGACACCAAAGCGTGCAGAAGGCGATGGGATCAGTGTTTAGGTGATAAATATTGATTATGTTTTAAGTATCAGTGATGAATCCTCATAGAAACGTTTAAGAGAGGTTATACGAAGACCCATTAATAATATCTAAGGTCATGCCGATAATCAAAGGGGTGTACGTTTTCTGTCAAGTAATTTTGCATATCTATAACCGGCGATGGGATTTTTCCTGATCGTGTTGAGGGTTTGGCTACACGTTGAAGCTTCCCTCCACCCAGTCCTTTATGTAATAGAGGCTACGACACCGCAGGTAATGTATAGCACGGGATTACCACAGCACGTACACAGGTCCTGACGTATCCTGAGTCTGAAGTACACTGGGGGCTGGTGTCTGCAAGACGCGTCTTATATACCCAGCAGGCGCTTCCGCAAGAAGTTGCAACGGGTATAGTTGACTCATTACGCTGACAGGTGCTGGACCGCAGGTAGAACGTCACTGATGGAGTGAAAATACCAGCAAGGTCGATCATACATTCAAAAGTGATGGCTCAGAAGGGTATATTAGTTACAGTTGGCACGCTGTGTTGATGAGTCGAAAAGTTGTCGTAATAACCTTCGTAGTGCCAAAACTTTGTTGTATGGAGACGTGACCAAATTATCCTCAGACCAGCAGGTGGAAAACTGGCTTGAGTACGAAGATTTTTTTAACTGTAAACACTGGTAATAAGTCTACTGATCATTTTAGGACCACGTATTTTAGGACCACGTATTTTAGGACCACGTATTTTAGGACCACGTATTTTAGGACCACGTATACCGTTAAAGGTTTTTTTTATGAAGTTTCTATTTTGTAAACTGATTCTACTGCCAGTTTATATGTATATGACATGTGCTCTCGTTGCCTCTTTGGAGTATATTGCTAATGCAAACTTCTCTGGTTGAATGTATTATACAACATACACGCCAATCTATACAATATACACACCAGTCTATACAATATACATTCATATCTTTCTGGAAATCAGTTTGTATGGAAACTTAAGAAAAAACTCTGAACCTCATGACACTGTCTGGAACGTACGTTATACGCGAGGCTTCCTGATATACATTACACTGTATATGCGAGTAATGTCAAAAACGCGTTTCAAACGCCAATTTCTCTGGACAATATTATATACGTGAACCTCTTTCAATCACGTTTTGTTGAAAAAGTTATGCTTCGATACCTTAAAACATAAACTAAAAGATATTTTACATCTCTATTAACCTCTTACACATTCCCTGCGATCACAGCCTTGGTTACGCAGGTCGCGAACCGCAACAGCACATCTCTCTCCGGTGTTGCTAGAAGATAACGATGGGAGAGTGATTCTGTAGAGCTCATTATCACATTCAAGGGAATCACTGAACAAACCATACCCCGGGCGGGGTTAGAACCCGCGATCAGAGAGTCATAAAACTCCAGACCGACGCGCTGAACCTCCAAGGGACATTGACTACGAACTATGGGACGTTGGGGAACCCGTAGAGGACGGAAGACTAGCTTAAATTTCCCTGGTTGACAACAGTACCTCACTAGCAACAGGGAGCAGATGCTCTAACAGAGGAACAGAAGTTAAACTAGAAAGTAAGTCTAAGATGAATTATTCTTTTCTAGTCTGCAAGAAAGTACTCCAGATGGAACCACAGCAATATTTGGTATATAAATTACATAATGGAAAACGATCGAGATCTTAAAATAGAATAATAGTAACGAAGGAGAAAGTGACCAAGAGAATAACAATAACAGCAAAGAAAGTGACCGATAGAGACGAAGTATCGTGAATTTCGAGGTCAGAAGGTCGTCTGACCTGTGATGTCAACACGCTTCTGGGAAGACAGTGACTGAACGAATGACGGAGAAAGTGTTTCTTTTGTTTCCAGGGGTCACCTTACCTCGGTGGGAGAAGGCCGGCAAGAACCAGTACAATGGAAGCAAGAACCAGTACAATGGAAGCAAGAACCAGTACAATGGAAGCAAGAACCAGTACAATGGAAGCAAGAACCAGTACAATGGAAGCAAGAACCAGTATAATGGAAGCCAGAACCAGTACAATTGAAGCAAGAACCAGTACAATGGAAGCAAGAACCAGTACAAGGGAAGCAAGAACCAGTACAATGGAAGCAAGAACCAGCACAATGGAAGCAAGAACCAGTACAATGGAAGCAAGAACCAGTACAATGGAAGCAAGAACCAGTACAATGGAAGCAAGAACCAGTACAATGGAAGCAAAAACCAGTACAATGGAAGCAAGAACCAGTACAATGGAAGCAAGAACCAGTATAATGGAAGCAAGAACCAGCACAATGGAAGCAAGAACCAGTACAATGGAAGCAAGAACCAGTACAATGGAAGCAAGAACCAGTATAATGGAAGCAAGAACCAGTACAAGGGAAGCAAGAACCAGTACAGTGGAAGCAAGAACCAGTACAATGGAAGCAAGAACCAGTACAAGGGAAGCAAGAACCAGTACAGTGGAAGCAAGAACCAGTACAATGGAAGCAAGAACCAGTACAATGTAAGCAAGAACCAGTACAAGGGAAGCAAGAACCAGTACAATGGAAGCAAGAACCAGTACAAGGGAAGCAAGAACCAGTACAATGGAAGCAAGAACCAGTACAATGGAAGCAAGAACCAGCACAATGGACGCAAGAACCAGTACAATGGAAGCAAGAACCAGTACAATGGAAGCAAGAACCAGTACAATGGAAGCAAGAACCAGTACAATGGAAGCAAGAACCAATACAATAGAAGCAAGAACCAGTACAATGGAAGCATGAACCAGTACAATGGAAGCAAGAACCAGTATAATGTAAGCAAGAACCAGTACAATGGAAGCAAGAACCAGTACAATGGAAGCAAGAACCAGTATAATGGAAGCCAGAACCAGTACAATTGAAGCAAGAACCAGTACAATGGAAGCAAGAACCAGTACAAGGGAAGCAAGAACCAGTACAATGGAAGCAAGAACCAGCACAATGGAAGCAAGAACCAGTACAATGGAAGCAAGAACCAGTACAATGGAAGCAAGAACCAGTACAATGGAAGCAAGAACCAGTACAATGGAAGCAAAACCAGTACAATGGAAGCAAGAACCAGTACAATGGAAGCAAGAACCAGTATAATGGAAGCAAGAACCAGCACAATGGAAGCAAGAACCAGTACAATGGAAGCAGAACAAGTAACAATGGAAGCAAGAACCAGTATAATGGAAGCAAGAACCAGTACAAGGGAAGCAAGAACCAGTACAGTGGAAGCAAGAACCAGTACAATGGAAGCAAGAACCAGTACAAGGGAAGCAAGAACCAGTACAGTGGAAGCAAGAACCAGTACAATGGAAGCAAGAACCAGTACAATGTAAGCAAGAACCAGTACAAGGGAAGCAAGAACCAGTACAATGGAAGCAAGAACCAGTACAAGGGAAGCAAGAACCAGTACAATGAAAGCAAGAACCAGTACAATGGAAGCAAGAACCAGCACAATGGACGCAAGAACCAGTACAATGGAAGCAAGAACCAGTACAATGGAAGCAAGAACCAGTACAATGGAAGCAAGAACCAGTACAATGGAAGCAAGAACCAGTACAATAGAAGCAAGAACCAGTACAATGGAAGCATGAACCAGTACAATGGAAGCAAGAACCAGTACAATGGAAGCAAGAACCAGTAGAATGGAAGCAAGAACCAGTACAATGGAAGCAAGAACCAGTACAATGGAAGCAAGAACCAGTACAATGGAAGCAAGAACCAGTATAATGGAAGCAAGAACCAGCACAATGGAAGCAAGAACCAGTACAATGGAAGCAAGAACCAGTACAATGGAAGCAAGAACCAGTACAATGGAAGCAAGAACCAGTACAATAGAAGCAAGAACCAGTACAATGGAAGCATGAACCAGTACAATGGAAGCAAGAACCAGTACAATGGAAGCAAGAACCAGTAGAATGGAAGCAAGAACCAGTACAATGGAAGCAAGAACCAGTACAATGGAAGCAAGAACCAGTACAATGGAAGCAAGAACCAGTATAATGGAAGCAAGAACCAGCACAATGGAAGCAAGAACCAGTACAATGGAAGCAAGAACCAGTACAATGGAAGCAAGAACCAGTACAATGGAAGCAAGAACCAGTACAATGGAAGCAAGAGCCAGTACACAGATTCCAGATGGACTTGGGTAAGGAGAGGAACGTTTCGGTCTCCAGGAGCTTTGTCAATAATAAACCCCCCATTACATAGCTGCTGCCACTACTATTACCACCAGTACTACAACTACTATTACTACCACTACTACTATGAGTACTACTACCAACAACGATTAAATTATGCTTTGTACCTCACTCTATATCTATATATTAGTAATGCGATGAAAATACGGGAGAGGGAAAGCTAAGAAGAAACGAGGGGCTTAAATGAGAGACCCAGACACATAACAAAAAGTAATACCTGGAAGAATACGGAACTATGAGCACACCACTGGAGCATACCAAGCATTAGACTGGAATATACCAAGCATACCACTAGCACATATCAACGTATCCACTTCAGCTGCAGCCATGAAGGGCCTGCACAGATCTGAACAAAGAATCATAGCAACTGGGAGACTGACTACCTCAAAATGATTTCTCCCTGGAGGCCGAGGGACTGACCGCCTCGTAGTTACCTCTCCACTGCTACAGCTGTCTACGATATTCAGGTCCCCTCTTCATTAAACTGAAGAAGCCTACAGAGCTAGCGTAACCTCTCAATACTGCGGATACTCTTCTTCTGGTAACATATTTACAGCCTTAGCATGATAGTCTCAGCATGATAGTCTTAGCATGATAGTCTCAGCATGATAGTCTCAGCATGATAGCCTCAGCATGATAGCCTCAAAATTTGAGACTAAGATCATGAAAAACAATTCAAGGTCTTACCATGACCTTGGAGAAGAAAATAAATGATCTCCGTGAAACATTGTAAAGAAATTCTGATGACCAAAGAATAATAATAATAATAATAATAATAATAATAATAATAATAATAATAATAATAATAATAATAATAATAATAATAATAATAATAATATTATTATTATTATTATTATTATTATTATTATTATTATTATTATTATTATTATTATTATTACTATTATTTATAACAGTAACAACAAAAGATCAAAACTACAAAAACACCAATTAATAATATTAATATATATATATATATATATATATATATATATATATATATATATATATATATATATATATATATATATATATATATATATATATATATATATATATATATTAGATGGTGATCCAAGCTTTCCTTTTCAGTTTTAAGATATTACAGAACATTTCTTGAAAATGATGAAATTTTGTGTACTTTTGTTAGTTTGTATTAAAGGAATCACTTCCGGTGATATTAAAGGAATCACTTCCGGTGATATTAAAGGAACCACTTCCGGTGATATTAAAGGAACCACTTCCGGTGATATTAAAGGAACCACTTCCGGTGATATTAAAGGAACCACTTCCGGTGATATTAAAGGAACCACTTTCGGTGATATTAAAGGAACCACTTCCGGTGATATTAAAGGAACCACTTCCGGTGATATTAAAGGAACCACTTCCGGTGATATTAAAGGAACCACTTCCGGTGATATTAGAGGAACCACTTCCGGTGATATTAAAGGAACCACTTCCGGTGATATTAGAGGAACCACTTCCGGCGATATTAAAGGAACCACTTCCGGTGATATTAAAGTAACCACTTCCGGTGATATTAAAGTAACCACTTCCGGTGATATTAAAGTAACCACTTCCGGTGATATTAAAGGAACCACTTCCGGTGATATTAGATCGTTTGTCTTCTTCCACCTTTTTATTGTCTTCTGTATGTATGTATTTCTCACAGATGGATGGAGGGATAGATTACACACCGGTTTGTTAAATTTGCATTTGCAGAAGTTGATCCATCTCAGGGCTCGCAGGTGTGGCCAACTGATCCATCTCAGGGCTCGCAGGTGTACCCAAATGATCCATCTCAGGGCTCGCAGGTGTACCCAAATGATCCATCTCAGGGCTCGCAGGTGTACCCAAATGATCCATCTCAGGGCTCGCAGGTGTACCCAAATGATCCATCTCATGGCTCGCCTGCTGAGCAGTTACCACTAGTGTTCCAGCATCATCTACACTACCCGCGAGGACCTGCAGTGACTCACAAAATCATTGTATTTTCCATTTATTCGAGACTCTCCAGGCTGTGCCTGGCTTCTCTTCATGATACCGTATTTTCCGACATATAAGACGCACGATTTTACCCACCGAAAAGTCTTGGAAAACTAGCCTGCGCCTTATACGCTCAAGGTCAGGGTCGAAAATAGGCTTTGGGTTACGCTTTAGCAGTTGTTTACCAACCTTACGTTTCCACCGCTTCGAAACGTCGTCCTACCTGTCTCATATGATCATGCGTCTTATATGCCGGAAAGTACGGTTCCTCTGTCAGTAGTGCAACTGCGTACTTGTGTAGTATACTTAGATAATCCCAGCCGCCTTACAGATAGGCTCTCTGGCTAGCTGTGACGTCACGATTTCCTCACACGTGAGCCCCAGGTCCCTCACAGTTCAAGACTGGCTCCTGGACTCCCCTCAACTCACATTAATTAGCCGCCTCCAGACATCCAGCGTGTGTATTAATTCAAAATCTAGATTGGCTTGGTCTACCGATGCACATTCATCGATACATTATGGAAACTACTTTGGAATTATCTAGAGACATATTCTAGTAATATAATAAGTGAATTAATATTATTTGCGTAATCTCATTATAATTGTTTTAGTTTATATTTTGATTATAATGATCATTGTGTAATGTAAATTATAAATTTAAAGATAATTAAAGATAGTGGGGGTTAAGTGTAAGGGAGAGAGTGAGGGGTGAAGATTATAGAGAGAGAGAGAGAGAGAGAGAGAGAGAGAGAGAGAGAGAGAGAGAGAGAGATAAAGGGTGGGAGAATGGGATGAAGGGAGGTAGAGAGGGAGGGGCAGATATGGGCCAGGGATTTCTTTCCCTACTTGGGCATTGGCAGAGGTGCAGGCGGTGGGAGGGCGAAGAAGGAAGGAACAGGTGACCTCAGCCTCCTAATTTCCCCCTACCCTCGAGGTATGACTTGAGTGAGAGGTCGAGAAACCTCAGCCACACCCAAACTGTATCACCTCACCTGACGACAGATATATGCACCTATCCGCTATGGTTCCGCTTATTAATAGAGGGGTAAATATTAGCCCAAAGAAACGCTCTATCTATGAGCCAATTACCTACCTCAAAGCTTGTTATAGTTGGCAGCTCGGGTAGTAAACATTACCGTCCTCTCCCAAGAAATATTACCTCACGTGGCTCGCATTAGAATGTCGTTTGAGATATTGTTATCTGAGTGGCTGGGGGGTGTATGTGTTATCACGTCTCTCTGTTTGAAGTATACTCAGCTCTCTGCCATACAGCTAATCTTTAAAGGGGTGGATTGGTAAGCCAGTGAAAGGCCTCGGTCAGATGACCAAAAGCTCCAGCTGTTTTCTGACGAGCCTAACCTAACTCTGCTCTCTCATTAAGCTCCTTTACACTGCTCAAGTTTTCGTACATGGGATCGAAAGACTGAATCCAAAATTGAATAGAGGGTGGAAAGGTATTCACGGTAAGTGGTATTCAATTGTCGATGCTCTCTTTGACAAGAGAGGGGGAGGGAGAATTGGAACTGCTTGCCCCATCCTCCCATCGAACCCGATTGTCTCCCATTCCCCAGAGGCTGTATGACCCTTATGGGTTCAGCGCCTCACCATTAATTCAATAACAACGTTATTGTTTGTGTGTGTGTCTGTCACGTATTGTTTCCTGGGTACAATCATGTGTGCATTAGAATAATATTTTGAAACAGATTATGAACTTTCTTCAGTTTTTCAGAAGCTTAACGGTGAACGAGGTTACTGCAGGCATTACCTCTCTGGATGGCCACACTGAGATGCTGGAACAGGAAATTTGAAGCTCTTTGTTCTCTAGCCGTGTCAATGAACCTGGAATCTATTTCTTTTGAAGAAGTCTGTTGCACGTTTTCCCCAATGATCCAAAGGTGTTTGATCCTACTGGAACGAAGACCTCTGGCCACATGATGAGATTATATTCTTCTCTGTGATCAGCAACACTCCCCTTTTGCTCAACAATAAAACAAATACAGATTTCAGAAAGAGTGGATATGCAAGTACAATCATCAGGAGAGTCAGTGGCAATACCATATATATATATATATATATATATATATATATATATATATATATATATATATATATATATATATATATATATATATATATATATATATATATATGAGGTCAGTTGAAATGGATTTGTGTTTTGCATAAGTATGGTTACTTAAGGGTCAGTCAAATCATTGAACTTATTTTTAAACGGTAGCTTATACAAGTTGGCTTGAATATACACACGGAGAGGTAAATATTTCTCATAATATATACACTGAGAGTTTACTAGTGGCGAACAGGTGGTACGCAGTCTTAATGATACTCGTGCAGTTGATTAACATTAAACCTAGTAAATCAATCAGTTGGTTGGAATCTTCTCGCCCAGATACAAGTAATACATCAATTATATGTCAAAATATTGTATTTTTATTCAGTAATTTCTGGTCATATAAAAAATTATACATATAAATGTATCGTTAAAGTTGCTCATCTGTTGTTTAATTCCTATTTCTAGCTATAAGATTGTAATATGATATTCGTGAAATTAAACAGAAATTGTCATGATCCATATTGTATTTACTTCTTAGAAGCACTTGCGATGGACGATGCCGGGTCCGGACTCGTCGTACTCCTCCTTGGTGATCCACATGGCTTGGAAGGTGGACAGTGAGGCCAGGATGGAACCACCGATCCAGACGGAGTACTTACGCTCGGGAGGAGCAATGATCTTGATCTTGATGGTAGATGGAGCCAGAGCAGTGATTTCCTTCTGCATGCGGTCAGCAATACCAGGGTACATGGTGGTACCACCAGAGAGAACGTTGTTAGCGAACAGATCCTTCCTGATATCAATGTCGCACCTCATGATGGAGTTGAAGACGGTCTCGTGGATACCAACAGATTCCATACCCAGGAAGGAAGGCTGGAAAAGAGATTCTGGGCAACGGAAACGCTCGTTACCAATGGTGATGACCTGACCATCAGGAAGTTCGTAGGACTTCTCGAGTGAGGATGATGCCGCAGCCAAATTCATTTCGTTCTCGAAGTCCAGAGCGACATAACAAAGTTTCTCTTTGATATCGCGGACGATTTCTCGCTCAGCCGTGGTGGTGAAGGAATAGCCTCGCTCAGTCATGATCTTCATCAAGTAGGCAGTCAAGTCACGGCCAGCCAGGTCGAGACGAAGGATAGCATGGGGAAGACAGTAACCTTCGTAGATGGGGACGGTGTGGGTGACACCATCTCCAGTATCGAGCACGATACCTGTGGTACGACCAGAGGCGTACAGGGACAACACGGCCTGGATGGCCACGTACATGGCTGGGGTGTTGAAGGTCTCAAACATGATCTGTGTCATCTTCTCACGGTTGGCCTTGGGGTTGAGAGGAGCCTCAGTGAGGAGGACAGGGGACTCCTCAGGGGCAACACGCAGCTCGTTGTAGAAGGAGTGATGCCAGATCTTCTCCATGTCGTCCCAGTTGGTGATGATGCCGTGCTCGATGGGGTACTTGAGAGTCAGGATACCTCTCTTGCTCTGGGCCTCATCACCGACGTAGGCGTCCTTCTGACCCATACCGACCATCACACCCTGGTGACGAGGACGGCCGACGATGGAGGGAAAGACGGCGCGGGGAGCGTCGTCACCGGCGAAGCCGGCCTTGACCATGCCGGAGCCATTGTCCACAACCAGAGCAGTTGCCTCGTCGTCACACATTGTGGTGGTTAATCTGTTAAAATATGAGAAAAATGTTATGGTCCAATATTTAACGCTCAGGTAAGACTGGGCTGCAGTGGGACCCAGGGAATTGACACCAGGAAAACTAGTGTAAAGAATGAACAAAAATTATCACTAACAAAATATAGGGGACAGAATTTAACTTTAAAGTACTTGAAAACTATATAAATTTAAGCTTATTTATATAACACCTCTCGTTAACATTTCATTATTAAATTCGTCAAGTTCGCTCCACCCTTAAGGGTCAGAAAGCGTGAATAAAATGCAACAGGGCCCCATAGACTCTAATAAAAAAGAAGAGGTATTGCTGCTTGAGTTCAATCTGCGTTAAGTCTTAACCTCGACGATCATTACTTGGATAAAAAAAAAAGAGACCAGAGTTAGAGAACAATTATAGCTGATAACAACGCTAATATTATTTCTCTAGAGAAAGAATTTAACTAAGAAATAGTGAACTTATATATTGAAGTCATGTAGCAATTGTCCTGCAAATTTTGCATATTTTTGTAAAACAATACTTGGAATCTTAGTTTTAATAGGTTTAGATCATCTTAATGTAAAAGTCTGAATTCATTAATCCAATACATCTTTATAGTGTCAGAGAGAGTCTTACCTGTCTTGGAGTTGCAACACCAGACTGACACAAACAGGTGAGTTGAAGGAAGCCTGACCACTCGCTTTTAATCTAACGCTATCCTCTCTTAATACATACACACACACACACACACACACTACAGGCCCCGGGGGCCCGGTGGCTAAAGCTCTCGCTTCACGCACGGGGGGCACAGGTTCGATTCTCGGTGGGGCGGAAACATTTCCAAGTGTTTCCTTACACACATACAACAGGCCAAGTGCCTATGACAAAATGGTAACTAACACACACACGCACACATACACACACGCACACACACACTTATAAAGTAATGATCATTTTGCCAAAGAAATTGGGTGCAAATTCACTCGTTGACGTCAAATATCCGCTTAATTTAGACTGATCTTAGTAGTTATGCAGGATAGAATTACGATATTTTTACTAATTTATTTCTAATGCAAATTAATAAAAATATCTTCTATGTTAATTCACAAAACGTATCGATGAGCGAATGTAATTTGTTCTTCTTGTGTACTGTTTATCACTCTACTGTGTACGCATAGAAACTGCTCTATACGCTACTACATGATGCGTATTTAACGAACTCTGCTTTATATAAGCCGGATATGTGAAACATAAACAACTCGTTAAGTGAATAAGTAGCCAGAGGGATTTATAGAAATCTTTCTTATACGGCTTCTCTATATACTGCCATTTTTGTTTGTAAATGCAATGAAAAAAAAAATCAACCCAAAAATTAATAGCGCGTGGAGAGGCTTTATAGTACTCGCTATATAATTTTGTCTGCACTCTCTCTATCACATACTCAAAAAAAAAATCACACTATACGTAAGAGCTTTATTAGCGGGTTTACTCTAATGTGTTTTTAGAACTTTATAAGCTTTATAAACAAATTATTAAAATATAGATATAAGTAATTCCTATTTGTGATGAAATAACAGCCAGGAGAGTGCCTGGCACAGGTGAGAGCAAGTGCCAAGACGTGGCTCTTTAACTCACACCAGCTACCGGATGCTGTGGGTGCCATGGTGTTAGGGCTTTTATTTTTTCTACCTGACCCCCAGGCAATGTCTGGTCCTTACAGTCTTAGCGCTTCTCCACGAATAGTAACACTTCAAGACTCAAGGGGTAACTACAGCTCAGTGATCGAGTGGAATTATCGAGACTAAAATAGAATGAGTGGAAAGGCATTGGCTTATAGAGACCTAAAGACTGAGGAAGCTAAGACTTGCAAACTATTTAAAAAATTATTAGGCAAGACATTATTATTGTTATTATTGATTATAAATCAGGAGGAATCGCACAGCGCTTGGGAAAAAGGGAAGGAATCCGGACCTAGAAATTTAATGGTGGTAGTGACAAGATGTGGAAAAAGACTCGTACAGTTTAGGACACTTTTTAAAGAAAACGTTTCTGTATTTGGACTGAAGAAGCCGAGGCGAAACGTTTTCCACAATCATGACCGATCATAGAACTGGGATAAATCAGGGCTAATTCCTTTGATCAAGAGCCGTTCACCGCCGTCAAGGAACCTTCCTTGACGGACAAGTGGGGACTGGGAAGACAAAACACAACTGACATCTGAATGGAAGAAATCCGGAGAGACGAAGCGATCTCAAGCGCCGGATGCATCCTCTCGTTGCTTTAAAAATACTCCCATTATCAACAATTGACATTACTTCAGCTTCCTCTAATGGTCTACCGACGACACACGAGACGCCAGAAAACCCTTAACAACTGCTGGGGGGAAATCTCCTTTATATCTGGTCACTAATCAAGGCGAAATCTGTGAGCACAGACCTGGGTACAGACCTCCGTGCTTGAGGTGAGGCTGGGGCACACTGCTCCTCCAGAGTGTATGGCTCCTCTTTTTATACCTTGATCCACTGCCCACTGAAATGCATGTATTCTCGCCACGCTTCTGACAGTGCTCCTGTAATAGCTGTCTGGGTGCAGCATGACATGTATTATAAATATACACTGTAAATACATCACAAATACAATATGAATACTTCGTGTGGGCTTCAGATAGCAGCAGGTATTCTTAGAGGAATGTTTCATACGTGAATAAGCTTTGTGAAGTATATGCTGGGAGGAAATATAACATTTACTGTTAACTGTTGGCACTTTCCTAGAAGTATTACGAATTACTGAAGACATCTCCGTGGTATATATTTCACTACTAATACTACTACTCCTGCAACAATAATAATAATTTATGAGTATAAATATAACAACAACAGTATTACCAATATATTATTTTGTTTAAATCATAGCATATTTTTATTTATGAGTGCATAAATACCACTCGACACCAGACAAACATCACGAGAAAATAAAGAGGAAATTCAGATGTATATACTTTGAGGAGATCTGGTGTACAGGTATCAGGGGAAATGTCTCTCAACATTGACTTGAATAACGCTATGGCAATGAGGCTAAACACTTTCTCACTTCTTAAATTGCCAAAGTTTCCTGAGATGCTGTCGTTTTCTTTAGATGCTGTCGTTTTCTTGAGATGCTGTCGTTTTCTTGGGGTGCTGTCGTGTTCTTGAGATGCTGTGGTGTTCTTGAGGTGCTGTCGTCTTCTTGGGGTGCTGTCGTGTTCTTGAGATGCTGTGGTGTTCTTGAGGTGCTGTCGTGTTCTTGAGATGCTGTCATCTTCTTGAGATACTGTCGTGATCCTCCCGTCTGTGAAGAATTCACCAGGATAGCTGTAATGTTTTGCTCTCTGACAGCAGTTTAGTAGCGAAGGTCCAATGGCTTTCTGTCTACGAATCATTCGTCAGCAAATGTCTAAATGGTTGTTATCTGAAACCTAATCGTCAGCAAAGGTCTTACTGCTTAATATTTATAAACCATTCGTCAGAAAATGCCTAATGACTTCCTATAATCATTCGGTCTTAAATGTCGTACTATTTGTGAACAGCCGTCTACCATAGGTTAATTATAGTGCCTATACGGTTTCCACGTCGGAAAATGCTATTAAGATAGTAAATCCCACGAAATTTTAAAGGCTAACTTTAATAAATTTCACAGGTTTAAGGCCTATAAAATACACAAGAATCATTAAGGCTACAAATTAAAGTAGACAATGTCATCAATGATAATTTAATATCCTATATATATATATATATATATATATATATATATATATATATATATATATATATATATATATATATATATATAGAGGACAGCATCTCAAGAAGACGACAGAGAGAGAGAGAGAGAGAGAGAGATAGAGTTTCTATATTATATTTGGGTAATCGAAAACCTGAAAATTAAATAAGTAAACTAGATGGCAGACACAACAGAATATTGAAAGTCCTGGTAAAAATAAACAGTAAAATTGGATACGTCAGTAGTGCGCTCATTCCCTATTATACGTGATAGTTACACTGTGGGAATAAGACGTAGCTATGTGTCACGTTATGCAGGCTGGGTTTCATTCAAGGTGTTGAAAGGTGTTAGTCTGAGCTGGGAGACTTCAGTAGTGTCAGCCTGAGCTGGGAGACTTTAGTAGTGTCAGCCTGAGCTGGGAGACTTTAGTAGTGTCAGCCTGAGCTGGGAGACTTTAGTAGTGTCAGCCTGAGCTGGGAGACTTTAGTAGTGTCAGCCTGAGCTGGGAGACTTTAGTAGTGTCAGCCTGAGCTGGGAGACTTCAGTAGTGTCAACCTGAGCTGGGAGACTTTAGTAGTGTCAGCCTGAGCTGGGAGACTTCAGTAGTGTCAGCCTGAGCTGGAGACTTCAGTACAAGCATATATATCGTCAAGCATTCTGTTAAAGGTTCACCAGCTACGTCAGCTTCAGAGCTTACCAATTATCAGAGCTGAAGTTATTACCACTTAGGAACTACGATCTCTCAGGCTGACAGAGGAGACATGGATTTATATATCTGAAGCCATCACCATGGGCAGGTAGGGAGGGGCAGGAGAAGATATCAGGGTGTGGTGTGGAGAGGGCAGGTGTGGTGTGGAGAGGGCAGGTGTGGTGTGGAGAGGGCAGGTGTGGTGTGGAGAGGGCAGGTGTGGTGTGGAGAGGGCAGGTGTGGTGTGGAGAGGGCAGGTTAGGGGAAATGGTTGTTGTTTATGTGTGGTGTCAGCAGAGAGGGAAGGGTTGAGATGGAAGATTCCGTTTGGGTGTGGTGTGAGCAGAAAAGGGTTGGCTTGGGTAAAGAAGGTACTAGTTCCCTCCCCGGACCTTTCCCGAGGTCGTTCCTGCAGTGTTTTTGAGATGCCCTTTGTCTAAGATCACTCAAAAAAAATCCACCGAAGAGTAAACATGATAGGGATAGGTAAAATTTGTCAGGAAACAGGACAAGTGTTTCCTGACGCGGGTCTTAGTTACATGATGACCCGCAGCTGAAGCTTTTGGTTATCTGACCGAGGCCTTCCACTGGCTTACCAGTCCACCCCTTTAAAAATTATACAAGGATATCGAATGAGAGGATAATATGCAACCAGCGTGTAATTCCAGTATTGGCTGCAAAGGATAATACAGTGCCATGGTTTATGTCCGTCTGTGTCAGATATGAGAAGCAGGGAACACAACTTTTAACTGCCTCAGCCAATGACTGCGTCGGAGACTGAGTGCGTAATTCTTCGAATGTAAGATAAGATTTTGTTCGGATTTTTAACCCCGGAGGGTTAGCCTTCCAGGATAACCCAGTTAAGTCAGTGCGTCATTGAGGGATTGTCTGTCTCATTTCCATTGTGGACCTTCAATTTTGTCCCCCAGGATGCGATCCACACCAGTCCACCAACACCTGTTGCTTGCTAGGTGAACGGGGACAACAGGTGTAAGGAAACACGCCCAATGTTTCCACCCTTTCCGGGGATCGAACCAAAGACACTGCGTGTGAAGCGAGAGCTTTGCCTACCAGGCCACGGGCCACCGTTTTAAAACATAATATAAAATGGATATTACGAGCGTAAGGGAAGTTCTTGAGTGGATAGGATATCCATCGCAAGAAGACGCAGGAGGAGGAGGAGGAGCTGCTTCTTCAGACATGACTTAGGAGGAGCTGCTGCTTCAGACATGACTTAGGAGGAGCTGCTGCTTCAGACATGACTTAGGAGGAGCTGCTGCTTCAGACATGACTAAGCAGGAGCTGCTGCTTCAGACATGACTTAGGAGGAGCTGCTGCTTCAGACATGACTAAGCAGGAGCTGCTGCTTCAGACATGACTAAGCAGGAGCTGCTGCCTCAGACATGACTAAGCAGGAGCTGCTGCTTCAGACATGACTAAGCAGGAGCTGCTGCTTCAGACATGACTAAGCAGGAACTGCTGCTTCAGACATGACTAAGCAGGAGCTGCTGCTTCAGACATGACTAAGCAGGAACTGCTGCTTCAGACATGACTAAGCAGGAGCTGCTGCTTCAGACATGACTAAGCAGGAGCTGCTGCTTCAGACATGACTAAGCAGGAGCTGCTGCCTCAGACATGACTAAACAGGTGTTGAAGAGCCAAACATGTCTTCCATCACATTAACAGTCAACAATAAAGACAAGTTGGTGGGTAAAACACGTGTAACACCTGGGTATCTTTATTGATGAAGACGTTACGTCAACCAATGCTTCTTATAAGCCAATACCGAGACAGTGAATACTCGTGTGTGCACAGCTAACGTGAATATTCCTATACACTACTAACGTGAATATTCCTATACACTACTAACGTGAATATTCGTGTACACTACTAACGTGATATTCGTATACACTACTAACGTGAATATTCGTGTACACTACTAACGTGAATATTCCTGTACACTACTAACATGAATATTCGTGTACACTGCTAACGTAAATACTCGTATACACTACTAACGTGAGTATTCGTGTACACTACTAACGTGAATATTCGTGTACACTACTAACGTGAATATTCGTGTACACTGCTAACGTGATATTCGTGTGCACTGCTAACGTGAAGATTCGTTATGTTTTTATTTATGTTGTTATGTACAGTGTAAACAACGTAGGTAAAATTTACGCAACGCAGATTAAGTATCCACTTAAAAATCTGTCACATTTCTAAATGTTTATAAGTTAGGTTTCTCTTCCAGCCTCGAGGGATCTCAGAATGCTTGAGAAGAATAGCTCGAGTGGTAGCGCACTCAGCTCACACACACTGAGGTCCAGGGGTCGATCCCCGGTACGGGTGGAAACATTAGGGCGTGTTTCCTTAAGACACCTGCTGTCCATGTTCACCTAGCAGTAAAATAGGTACCTGGGTGTTAGTGGACTGGTGTGGGTCGCATCCTGAGGGACAAAATTGACTTAATTTGCGGGAAATGCTCAGCATAACAAGGGGCTTTCTATATAGTAGTATGTCATTGATGTCAGCTATGGTCTGTATACCTTGTACATGTACTTGTAGAAATAAAGATTATAATTATTATTATTATTATTATAAGAGTGTCAACTCGCAGACTGTTCTTCTCTATATTGGAATGTAAGTAAATGGTTCAGAGAACCGACAAATTAATAAATTAGACACATGTACAACACTTGGGTATCTTGTGGAAACGTTTCGCCCACAGTGGCCTCATCAGTCCTGTACACAGAAGAATGTATTGGACAGAAAAAGGCATTGGCTGGCGAAACGTTTCCTCAGTAAAAATTCCCAAATATTGCACAAGTGTTCCATTCTTAAACTTGTCGATTTTCTAAATAATTTAACAGATATTTTATATTTATGACAATTGAAAGCTTAGCAACAACAGTTGTTTTTAGGTGTTTATGTCGCTGGCTTGAGCCTGACATATACCAGTGGCTGTCAAGGGTGTTTTTGCATCATTTAAGATGTTTTATGTTGCTAGTGTGTCGTGTTCTGTCTGTGAGAGAGGAGTGATGACAGCCGCTTGTTGTGGCTGTCAGTGTCGAGGGAGGCTCTCATACCTGACAGCCTCGTATCTGATACAGCCTCGTATCTGATACAGCCTCGTATCTGATACATCCTCGTATCTGATACAGCCTCGTATCTGATACAGCCTCGTATCTGATACATCCTCGTATCTGATACAGCCTCGTATCTGATACAGCCTCGTATCTGATACAGCCTCGTATCTGATACAGCCTCGTATCTGATAAGCCTCGTATCTGATACAGCCTCGTATCTGATACAGCCTCGTATCTGATACAGCCTCGTATCTGATACAGCCTCGTATCTGATACAGCCTCGTATCTGATACAGCCTCGTATCTGATACAGCCTCATACTTAACACAGCCTCATACTTAACACAGCCTCATACCTGACACAGCCTCATACTTAACACAGCCTCATACCTGACACAGCCTCATACTTAACACAGCCTCATACCTGACACAGCCTCATACTTAACACAGCCTCATACCTGACACAGCCTCATACCTGACACAACCTCTGAATAGAGAGAGGGTGATCTGAACCTTATTCCCCCCCCCCCTCCTTTTCGACTGATATTTAGTTTTTTTATGAAGTTCACCTTTTTACTTATTACTCTTTATCCCAGCTTTCTGTTTACACTTGTTTCGTTCCTTTGTTTCTCTCATCCATCTAGTTAACCTTCATTTGATTTCTTCTTTACTATTCACTACTAAAATTATATAATTGTCTTCTCAATTTAAAAAAATATATCTTTTTAATCTAAGATATTTTATCCAATATTTCTTTCAGGTCTTTTATATATTTGAGAATTTTGGCTTCAAAGACAAAAATATTTTCAAATTTTAGGTCTCCTGGAGAAGTACTTATAAAAAGGGAATTATCCATTTAATAATCATCTTTATTTCTACAAGTACATGATGCAACTTATACAGACCATAGCTGACATCAATGACATACTATATAGAAAGAAGCTTCTTGTTATGCAGAGCATTTCGGGCAAATTAGGTTAATTATGTTCCCAGAATGCGACCCACACCAGTCGACTAACACCCAGGTACCTATTTTACTGCTAGATGAACATGGATAGCAGAACCTAATGTTTCCATAAGTACCGGAGGTCGAACCACGAACCTCAGGGTATGAGCTGAGTGCGCTACAAACCCAGTTTACAGAATACGCAGCTCGGAGTTACAGGAAACGTTTCTTTGTTGGGTTTATCAGGGCTACTGAGAGCGTGAGCCGTAACGAGCCCGGCTTCCCGATGGCACGGGGAAGATTTGCTGCTCAAAACCGGTCGACTCCTGCATCGGCTTAGGTTACTGACGTGAAGCTGGTGCTTGGTAAGCCAGGCCAGAACACCGGTAACAACCATCACATCATTTTATTTACTGGCAGTACACAAATAACACACACATCTCAGTCTGGACCGAAACGACGTCATAAGCTCATCTCTCCTGTGTGCGGGTTAATGTTGCTGTCGTCTTCTTGAGATGCTGTCGTCTTCTTGTGGCGTTGTGTTCTTTACTTGCTGCTAACTTAACCTGTAATATATCACCTGGGCTTTCAAAGTTACACCAGCGTTGTGGTCATAACATTATAAACTTGCCTTTAAATGACCAAACTAAACACCGACCACCAGCGTCACAAATAAACAGATGTATATTGGATCCTCCTTGGAAGCTGCGACAAATTCTTCATTGATGATACAGCACACAGCCTGCACATAAGAATCCTTCCAGGTAAGTACTTGTTGCAAAACAATCACAAGGGGGAGTTGAATGATAGCTGTAGGTATTTCGTGTTGCAATCAACACTTCATGAGGGACTTGTAATGTTGCAAGAACGACTTTATCCGGAATCATTCCGGATAGAGTCGTTTTATCTTAACTAACCTGCCTGGACTTTTCACTCATTTATGCAACATTGCAAGTTGCTGACGAAGTGTTGATTACAACACGAAAGGCCTAGAGATATTATTCAACTCCCCCTGTGGTTGCTTTGCATCTTTCATCGCTCGTTCGCGATTTTCGCCTAAGTATATGTGGCAAACTCGCAATCAGAATAATGCCTGAAGGAGTGATGGTAGCAAGAAGACAACTGCTTGTTATGGAGGCGTTGTACACGTTTCAGAACGATGGACCCAATTTAAAAGCAGACTGCTTTGAAATTGGGTCAATCTTTTCAAAACACCCTGTATTTGGTAAGCGCGGAAGAGCCCAGTCTATCGTGACTTGAGGCTTGGCCAGGGAGCCTGCTTATAAATGTTGACATAGACACATCGATCACTGACGTGGACAACAGGACTTGAAGTATGGTAGCATCATTGATAGTGCAGCAGAATCACGGGACATTTATAGTATTACTGAGTTGCTTTCTAAATTAATACAATCAACCCAACAAGTACAGGTGACACCTTAATCGCTTACTTTAGGGATTAAATTATTCTTGTCTGATGGTGAACATGTGACTCGCAGTCTTAATGACCCCTCGTGTAGTAGATAGGCTTTAAACGTCCCCACACACACCATCCCCACAGACTACATTTGATTCACAAATACTACGAAGATAAATTTAATCCTGAGTTGTGAGGCCTTTGGAAGAATGTTTATTTGGACGGTCTCCTGAAATACATCTGGGTGGAGAAGGAGGAGGAGAGAATGTTTACCTTGCAACAACAGGGAAAGACTCAGCGAGGGTCAAACTTTGCCAAAAGGTGTTTAAACCTTATAGTCGCTTGTGTTTTACTGTATTTACTACGAGATCAACCTAGCTAGGACACTGTTGGTGATGTCACACACACACACACACACACACACACACACACATGTAAAGGCTCTTGGAGCAGGGAGAGAGAGTGGGCCTAGTAGCGATCAGCGAAGAGGCGGGGCCAGGAGCTGTGACGCGACCCCTGCAACCGCAAATAGGTGATATCTCACACACACATACATTTGTATCTGATTGAATCCCATTCCAATGGCACTGAAGTACCATAATCGGAACCAGTCCAGAAAGAAGAGACAGCAACTAATTCCCTTTTTTTTTTTTTTTTTTTAAGATTTTATGTTATACAAAAGCCACGCGGGTTTATTGACTTCTTTAATACAATAAAGATTATTAAGCTGCAACATAAACCTGGTCGTCCAGACCACCGGAGGTGTGAAACCTCTAGTAGTTTCACACTAGAGGTTTCACACCTCTAGTGGTCTGGAAGACTAGACCACTGCAGGGTTATGGTCTGCGCAGAACAAGCGAGTGCAGTGATTTAAGTGAAAATTTGATTATTATATTCAGGGGGGACTCCAAAATTCATAGGCTTGATCCAATGAAAGGGACGGTACCTACAGCTCTTTGGATCAAAAGCCTTGTTAAGGTAAGCTGCAATCCAATTTAGAGTAAGGTACCCTAAATGGGACTGAAGTGTCGAGAGCCGTCCAGGTCTCCATAGTGGGCAGGAAGAATACAGTGTTTTTAGGAGTTTTTCGAACGCAATCAAGGGAGTTAATGATCATAGATTATAGATGAATAATAATAAGAAGAATATTTATTAATATGCAAATTTAGAGGCATGATATGAATCGAAGTTTTAAAGATAACTGCATTACAATTTGTACCGCTTGAAGATGTTTCTTGGTTGAACAAATGTGCGATACGCAATTGTAAATGCTTTATTTTTTATCAAGGAATGTTACAAA
This sequence comes from Cherax destructor, assembly GCA_009830355.1. Taxonomy (NCBI): domain Eukaryota; kingdom Metazoa; phylum Arthropoda; class Malacostraca; order Decapoda; family Parastacidae; genus Cherax; species Cherax destructor. Next base: position 278,842 of record WNWK01000546.1, read on the forward strand.
ACAAGGCCCATTAGCGAGTAAGTAGACATTTTATTTATTATCTTTAAAAAATATTTAGAAGCACTTGCGGTGGACGATGCCGGGGCCGGACTCGTCGTACTCTTCCTTGGTGATCCACATGGTCTGGAAGGTGGACAGTGAGGCCAGGATGGAACCACCGATCCAGACGGAGTACTTACGCTCGGGAGGAGCAATGATCTTGATCTTGATGGTAGCAGGAGCCAGAGCAGTGATTTCCTTCTGCATGCGGTCAGCAATACCAGGGTACATGGTGGTACCACCAGAGAGAACGTTGTTAGCGAACAGGTCTTTCCTGATATCAATGTCGCACCTCATGATGGAGTTGTAGACGGTCTCATGGATACCAACAGATTCCATACCCAGGAAGGAAGGCTGGAACAGAGACTCTGGGCAACGGAAACGTTCGTTACCAATGGTGATGACCTGACCATCAGGAAGCTCGTAGGACTTCTCAACAGAAGAAGACGCAGCTGCAATGTTCATCTCGTTCTCAAAGTCCAGAGCGACATAGCAAAGTTTCTCCTTGATGTCGCGAACGATTTCTCGTTCAGCCGTGGTGGTGAAGGAATAGCCTCGCTCAGTCATGATCTTCATCAAGTAGGCAGTCAAGTCACGGCCAGCCAGGTCGAGACGAAGGATAGCGTGGGGAAGACAATAACCTTCGTAGATGGGGACGGTGTGGGTGACACCATCTCCAGTATCAAGCACGATACCTGTGGTACGACCAGAGGCGTACAGGGACAGCACGGCCTGGATGGCCACGTACATGGCTGGGGTATTGAAAACCTCAAACATGATCTGTGTCATCTTCTCACGGTTGGCCTTGGGGTTGAGGGGAGCCTCAGTGAGGAGGACAGGGGACTCCTCAGGGGCAACACGCAGCTCGTTGTAGAAGGAGTGGTGCCAGATCTTCTCCATGTCGTCCCAGTTGGTGATGATGCCGTGCTCGATGGGGTACTTGAGAGTCAGGATACCTCTCTTGCTCTGGGCCTCATCACCGACGTAGGCGTCCTTCTGACCCATACCGACCATCACACCCTGGTGACGAGGACGGCCGACGATGGAGGGAAAGACGGCGCGGGGAGCGTCGTCACCAGCGAAGCCGGCCTTGACCATGCCGGAACCATTGTCCACAACCAAAGGGCTCACCTCGTCGTCACACATGGTGGAGTGGTCTTAGGTCTGGAGAATGCAAATGTGTAAATATATATTAAGGAATAATTGAATATTCTATCTTATAGAGTAAATATTATATACAAATATTTCATTAATTTAAGAATTCATTATTTAACCTATAAATAATTTGACTTTTGCATGTAACATTTAGTTAATAAGTCTTTCGTTCATGGTTGAAAAATAATATAAAACTCTCCCAGGCTGCTCCTCAGGAAGGTCAAGCTCGGTTCTCTAGAGGGACTTTTAAAGTTCAATAGATTCTTTGAGACTGGCGCGGAAACTGTACTCTGTAGTTCATCAAATATTATATATTTTGAGGGTGACGAACTAATCTCATTTTCTTAGTTATCTCCTTCACCCGATGCCAACCCTATGACTTTGTACTCCCGTCAGGGATATCGGAGGTTCGACCCTCCTTCATTACTCACAACTTCAATAAACGTCGAATCACGGACAGAGAATTTTTCCCACTAATTCGCTCGAGCAACGATAGAAATGGATTAAATTCTCTCTTCCAAAGATTAAATCCCTCTCCTGAATTCTGACTCGAAGTACAGCGTGATCCTTTTGGATGTCCACTGATGGGAATGTCCCCACTGATAGGGGATTTTCAATCCTTAGTAGAATAGTAAACAAACATTTACGTTTGTTCACTTTTCTACCGATATAAATTTCGTAGGATGCTGGAAACTACTTTTAATGTGAATGAATCACTTTAGTTTTCTCTTTATATTATGATGAATAAGACAAATTTGCCACACTTGCGTATATTTAGTGCCGAAAAATTTCGCCCAAAAAACAGACGTCTTCAGTCGAATGCAGGTGAATACAGGACTGACCACCTCCCACCGAGGGTGACTGACTGATCACATCATTACTACTACAGCTTCCTTCCTTGTATTCACCTGTATTCGACTGAAGAAGTCTGTTGTGCAGACGAAACATCCCGGCAATTAAAAATACCAAAGTATTGCACATGGGCCTCATTAATCAACCTGTCATTATTGTGTACCATCAATAATGTCCTTAGATTGTATTGATACAATTAATATATTGAAGAACTTCATATGTCTACTTAGCCACTCGCTAGGAAGCCACTGTCTAGAAAGCTACCCACTAGTAAGCCACTGGCTAGGAAGTCACTATCTAGAAAGCTACCCACTAGTAAGCCACTGGCTAGGAAGGTAGCATACACTTGGCAACAACAAGTCTTTCCCCGGCTGACGCAGAAAATATATAATATGCATAGTAAATGAATCATTGTGTACAGGAAGTTACAACTAGTTTCGTCCTAAATGACCTCTGACATATTAATTTCCAACTAGTATTATTTACGTCATGTAACTGTGGCTGTGTTCCCCTCACTACAGTCTCGTAGGTGTGTTTGTGTCTCACTACAGTCTCGTAGGTGTGTTTGTGTCTCACTACAGTCTCGTAGGTGTGTTTGTGTCTCACTACAGTCTCGTAGCTGTGTTTGTATCTAACTACTGTCTCGTAGCTGTGTTTTGTGTCTCACTACTGTCTCGTAGGTGTGTTTGTGTCTCACTACTGTCTCGTAGCTGTGTTTGTATCTACTACAGTCTCGTAGCTGTGTTTGTGTCTCACTTCTGTCTCGTAGGTGTGTTTGTATCTCACTACAGTCTCGTAGGTGTGTTTGTATCTCACTACTGTCTCGTAGGTGTGTTTGTGTCTCACTACTGTCTCGTAGCTGTGTTTGTATCTACTACAGTCTCGTAGGTGTGTTTGTATCTCACTACTGTCTCGTAGGTGTGTTTGTGTCTCACTACTGTCTCGTAGCTATGTTTGTATCTACTACAGTCTCGTAGGTGTGTTTGTATCTCACTACTCTCTCGTAGCTGTGTTTGTGTCTCACTACTGTCTCGTAGGTATGTTTGTGTCTCACTACTGTCTCGTAGCTGTGTTTGTATCTCACTACTGTCTCGTAGCTGTGTTGGTATCTCACTACAGTCTCGTAGGTGTGTTTGTATCTCACCACTCTCTCGTAGCTGTGTTTGTATCTCACTACTGTCTCGTAGCTGTGTTGGTATCTCACTACAGTCTCGTAGGTGTGTTTGTATCTCACTACTGTCTCGTAGCTGTGTTTGTATCTCACTACTGTCTCGTAGCTGTGTTGGTATCTCACTACAGTCTCGTAGGTGTGTTTGTATCTCACTACTGTCTCGTAGCTGTGTTGGTATCTCACTACAGTCTCGTAGGTGTGTTTGTATCTCACTACTGTCTCGTAGCTGTGTTTGTATCTCACTACAGTCTCGTAGGTGTGTTTGTATCTCACTACAGTCTCGTAGGTGTGTTTGTGTCTCACTACAGTCTCGTAGCTTCAGAGTAGTTTGAGGTTTGCAACTCAGGAAGTAAGATGATAGCGCAATTTCCAGATATGAATTCTCGTTTTGTGTTGATTTAACCCACAGAATCAAATCGTTCTCACTATCCCTCAAGATGCAGGCTGAAAACGTACAATTTTTTTTAATCTGCCACTTTGTGATACTAAGCAAATCAGCGGAAACGAATTCACGCAATATAAATACAAATTAATATTAACTTTGTTAATATATATTCCCGTTTCTGAAGCTCTGTTATCGATACAGTGTTTTGCAGTTCAGTGTAATTGTCACGTTGATACAACATGTATATGTGGTATCAGAGAGGAACACAAACTCACAGTAGCTGAGTATCAGCACGGTCACCGTATATGATAGCACTGAAGTAATTACTATCGATTCCCAGTCGTCACATTGTACAGTGATTGTCAATGTTGCAATTAGTACACTATGTGGATAAGCTTCGTGGAGGGTCAACACAGCACAGGGCAGCGAGGATCAACACAGCACAGGGCAGCGAGGGTCAACACAGTTCAGGGCAGCGAGGGTCAACACAGTTCAGGGCAGCGAGGAGCCAACAGCTTTACACTAGCAAGACAGCACAACACATTGCAATCACCATCAAGACTGCACAGATGTGCACATAAATGGTTTAAAAAACGACAAGTTGAAGAATGAGAGACTTTTGCAACACCTGAGAATCTTTACTGAGGAAACGTTTCACCAGCTACTTTGCTGGCGAAACGTTTTCTCAGTGAAGAATCCCAAATGTTGTCAAACTGTCTCATTCTTCAACAGCCTAGCACAATACAATCACTAAAAAGGTTAACACAGCACAGTACAATTACCACACAGAACAACACAGCACGGTACAATTACCACACAGAACAACACAGCACGGTACAATTACCACACAGAACAACACAGCACGGTACAATTACCACACAGAACAACACAGCACAGTACAATTACCACACAGAACAACACAGCACGGTACAATTACCACACAGAACAACACAGCACGGTACAATTACCACACAGAACAACACAGCACGGTACAATTACCCCACACCACAACCAGTAACAAGACACTTGCTCAGAATATACAGACACCACACAGCTCAGCAGTGTCCAGCAGATGACTATCAATATAATCCCCTATACAACACAGGCCACACTCTCAACACGGCCAAAACACACAACACATACACTTATGTGGGCGTATCCTGAACCTGAAGTACACTGAAGGGAAGGCTTCACTTCCCCTCTCTTATATACTCTTTCTTCAACAGCTGCTTACTAAATAAGGACTTTGCCTCTCTCTTATTGTGGATTTTTTTCTTGGCACTTGTCTACAAAAGCTGACCAAACTGATTCCTTCTACTCACGTATATGAAAGCAACTATTGTCTTATATTTTCTATGAGTCTTTAGTGTCCGTCTTGGCAAACAGCTGGTGGAGTATCTTAATAAATTAACATATTTATTGTTCTGGGAGTAAGTTTACGTGAGGTAATTGAAAGGACACTCTAAGCGATGAGGCTTTATCCGGTACCCCAGTGTGAGTGATAAAGCCTAAATGTGAGTGATAAAGCCTAAAAGTGAGTTATAAAGCCTAAATGTGAGTGATAAAGCCTAAATATGAGTGATAAAGCCTAAATGTGAGTGATAAAGCCTAAATGTGAGTGATAAAGCCTAAATATGAGTGATAAAGCCTAAATGTGAGTGATAAAGCCTAAATGTGAGTGATAAAGCCTAAATGTGAGTGATAAAGCCTAAATATGAGTGATAAAGCCTAAATGTGAGTGATAAAGCCTAAATATGAGTGATAAAGCCTAAATGTGAGTGATAAAGCCTAAATGTGAGTGATAAAGCCTAAATATGAGTGATAAAGCCTAAATGTGAGTGATAAAGCCTAAATGTGAGTGATAAAGCCTAAATGTGAGTGATAAAGCCTAAATGTGAGTGATAAAGCCTAAATATGAGTGATAAAGCCTAAATATGAGTGATAAAGCTTAAATGTGAGTGATAAAGCCTAAATGTGAGTGATAAAGCCTAAATATGAGTGATAAAGCCTAAATGTGAGTGATAAAGCCTAAATGTGAGTGATAAAGCCTAAATGTGAGTGATAAAGCCTAAATGTGAGTGATAAAGCCTAAATGTGAGTGATAAAGCCTAAATATGAGTGATAAAGCCTAAATGTGAGTGATAAAGCCTAAATATGAGTGATAAAGCCTAAATGTGAGTGATAAAGCCTAAATGTGAGTGATAAAGCCTAAATGTGAGTGATAAAGCCTAAATGTGAGTGATAAAGCCTAAATATGAGTGATAAAGCCTAAATGTGAGTGATAAAGCCTAAATATGAGTGATAAAGCCTAAATGTGAGTGATAAAGCCTAAATGTGAGTGATAAAGTCTAAATGTGAGTGATAAAGACTAAATATGGGTGAAAAATTGTGGAATATTATATTTTTTCTGCCTAACGTGGCGTTCCACGTTACTTCTTGTTCTGGGATGAGCCAGTGAGTTGATATTGGCTTCATTCTTATCTTTAAAAAAAACGTCTACCTTGAGTTGTCTTGAATAAGCCACTTGTATAACACTTTTCTTTATTGTGGAGACGTGTCGTCAACCAGTGGCTTAATCAATCCATCACAGACAATAGTCCCATAAACAAAGAGGCAGTTTCAGGGGATCAGTCCCTCAGCCCTGATAGAAGGTATCAATAGAAGAGTTGTCTTCTCTCACAACGTTTAATACTTTTAATAAAACAATTTATTTTCCATTTGTTTAGTTGAACAATAGCAACGTTTATTTAATAATTGGTTTACGGTAAATCTGTTTGTAATTTACCAAATCAACTGAAAATATTTATTTATTAGGAGCTTTATTGATAAAGTAGGTATAAGAAAACAGTGTTTTTGAAAAAATCTCTCTCTCTTTATATATATATATATATATATATATATATATATATATATACATAATATGGTACAAAAGATTTAAGAGATACATTGTTGATATAAAGATGGCATATACAGTACACGAGGTGTAAGAGATACATGTCTAGTACATATTGTTACATGTTTGTCACTGATTATAATGCGAAAATCTCATCCAGCTCCTCCGAGCTGGGACGCGTGCCCAGAATACAGGTTGCATATATATATATATATATATATATATATATATATATATATATATATATATATATATATATATATATATATATATATATATGCAAAAAGATCACAGTAAACAGGTGATATCAAAATATGCAAGACAACCACTATGAAAAATAGAAGAATTCCAAGCACTTTCGTGACTACTCACATTCCTTGATAATGTGAGTAGTCACGAAAGCGCTTGGAATTCTTCTATTTTTCATAGTGGTTCTCTTGCATATATATATATATATATATATATATATATATATATATATATATATATATATATATATATATATATATATATATATATATATATATATATTATATATTAATATCTATATTGAACATGTTAAAGTGTTCATTCAGCATCGCTGTACGTGGTAATGTGTTCATACAGCGTGAATTTCAACTTTTGTTCTATGATAACTATGTTGCGGACAGATTTTTGGGATGGCAATGGGGTAACCACTCAGCGTGGTGCTAGCCAGCCTACTTGTAGTGGTAAAAAATTTGCGTCCCTTATCCCCAACAACATAGTTTAGTTAAGATATGTTGATATGTTCGTAATAATGCCCAGATGTTACATCGCGGACCTACAGCTGAAAATTCATGCCGTCGAGCCTTCTGTTAAATTTACACTAGAAAAGGAACACATATGGATATCAGTGGTGATTAACACAGAGGAATATGTAAGAAACACACATTCTTATTGAGGAAAGTGGCTCTGTCAGTCGAAGAGCATATACAGAACACAGGAAGGGAAGAGCATTCCAGGGGATAATTTAGAAAGACACGTAAGCAAACACTAGGACATATCTATTAAGAAAACGTTTCGGTCCTGTGACCTGATCAATTCTAACATACAGAGGTTAAAAAGACAGTGTGTTAGAAGTGGTCAAGGTCCCGGGACCAAAACGTTTTCTAAAAAATATCGTATTTCGCAGCTTATAGGACGCGGCTTATAAATGACTTGTTTTAGTTTCAATGGCTCGGCATCGGACGTAACTGGGAGAGCTACGGCCCACCCCACACCCCAAACGTATAGCTCCTGTCACTGACCTTCAGTTTATAGGGTGCAGGCTGGTTTTTGGAGACATTTCATGGAAAAAATGCGTCTAATAAGCCGCAAAATACGGTATGTCTTAGTGTGTCTGGAGTTTTGAGACTCTCTGACCGCGTGTTCGAACCCCACCCGTGGTATGGTTTGTTTGCAATCGTGTCATTACGATTTCGTGAGTGATAGATACATCCTTCTCAACTCTAAACCTTCTCAGTTATATATTTGTCTAACCTATTTTTAAAGCAACCCAAGGTTTTAGCTTCAGTGGCTTTACTTGGCAGTAAAGCTCTACACAGAGAGAGGCATTGTATCAGTAAAGTCACACTCTGAATATCTTTTTACCCCAATTTTGTGAGTGTCTTGCCTTTATAAGAGGGTTTGAGAAGAACTTGCCTAGTATAGGCCAATAGGTCTGCTGAAGTATTCCTCATTTCTTATGTATCAGCCTCTAGTCTGTCCTGCATCTGGTTACTAGTTTCCTCGCAGTAGTTTTTCACATATTCTGAACTATGAATTGAGAGAGTGGAGAAGACTGGATGATAGAGAAGTAGATACAAGTTGATTGTTCGTTGAATATATTTTTTTTTGAGTTTATGGTGGATAGATGCTTCCTGGGATGAAACCTGGGATGAAACCTGGGATGAAACCTGATTATCTCATTCACAAGGAGCTGTATGAACCCTACGGTTTCAGAAATTCTGTTTGTAAATAATAATAATGATAATTCGAATTCTCATGGGAACGTAAATATTGAGACAGGGATATATTAATGTTTTACTTGGCTATAAGGGGCAAGAAACTCGGCCAGTTTCCCATTTTCTTGCGTTCCTGAGTCTGGTTCTTGCCCTTCCATTATGTGTGAGGGCGGTGTCAAGGTCCCCTCAAGGAACCAACCCACTCTCTCCCCTCACTCTCACGTACACACCCTCACTCTCACGTACACACCCTCACTCTCACGTACACACCCTCACTCTCACGTACACACCCGCCCTTGCCTGTACGCACACTCCATGCACGCGTGAATTGAGGTGGGATAGCAGGTCATAGCCTGTAAACGAGATGAGGTAGGATAACAGGTCTTATCCTGTAAAATAGCTAAGGAAGGATAAAATCTCCTAGCTTGTAAATGAGCTACGGTAGGATGCCAGCTCAATTAACAGTATTAATGAGAGATTTTCCTGAGATGACAATGCAGCATCAACTAGGAATATAGCTTATTGCTTTCGCGGGGAAGAGTTAAAACCGTAGGAGGGTCATACAGTGCTTGGAGAAAGGTTGGTAATCAGGTTTGACCCAGTTCCCAGAATCAAGAGACCTTCCCCAGCATCAAGGCACCTCCTTTGAGGAGTCTTAGAGTAGAAGAGAATACTGAAACTTCAAAGGAAAAAGCCTTCTCTTCTATTGTTCGTCTTCTCTGATTCGTTCTTTCTCTTGCTCCTCTTCCTCTCGTTCGTCAATTTTCAACCCAATTCTTGGACATGAGTGGTGTTTACACTCATTATCACTCTACTAATGCTCTCTTTTTGTCACTGTCTTGTGAATTTAGTGGAGGTGTAGCGGATGTAGAAATAAGGGGGCTGGTTTTGATGTTAGGGATGGTGGTGATGGTGGTGGAGATGGTGGTGATGATGGTGAAGACTGATGTTTGTGGGGATGGTGGTGATGGTAGTGGGGAGGAATGGGGAATGATATTGATGGTAGTGAGAATGACAATCGTGGTGGTAATGGAGATTGTAATGGTGGAACTGATGATGGTGGGAGACGTAGTGTGGGTGTGATGGTGGTGGTGGGAGACGTAGTATGGGAGTGATGGTGGTGGTGAAAGTCGTGGGTAGTGAAGGTTGTTTGGTAGGTAGAGGTGGTGGTGGTAGTTGTAATGGTGGTAGCAAGCATGGTGGTGGCAATGCTGGTTTTATTGCCACTGGTGATAGTATAGTCGATAATTACAGTTGATGCAGGAGTGGAGCTAATTGTAGGTAGGTTTGTTGTAGTGGTGAACACAATAATGTGTGTGTGTGTGTGTGTGTGTGTGTGTGTGTGTGTGTGTGTGAATAACGTGTTTAACTATAAGTAGTTACAGAATTACGCTCGTAGTGTCTAATCTTCAGTACTTCGTTTCTCATTTACTGTTTCTAATGATTTCATTAGGGAGGATACATACATAATATACAATACATACGTATAACATTGTAGATCTGGAGTTTTATGACTCTGATCGCGAGTTCTATCCCCGCCCGTGGTATGGTTTGATTGTAGATCTCATCCCAGCCGTCTGGCACACTATACGTGAAGAATTTTACTATTATTTTATACCATTCCGCATCACTTTCCTGTGTACAACTATAGCCTTTAGTTCTATTGTTTACATTAAAAAACCTCTTTCCCTATCTACTGTCTCATATATGACTGTACCTTATATCTGGTTATTATGCTTTCTTTTATCGCTTCTATTAACCAACGGAAGCATTATCCGTGTTTTTTAATCTTATCTCATCTTCCATAACCCAATAATTTTTGACCATATCGCTCGATTTGTTTGTTTTTATTTTATCTCTTTGTTAAGTTTTAGTTTGGTCTGGCTTACCCAGTGACCAATATTACCAGCGTCTTCACCATCCATACATCTGAAGATTTTTGGGATTTCACAATATAGAATGAGTTTCTCACAGCTGTATTAATTTTTATTCAACCGACACTTTACTCTTCTATTTTGTCCTGTTACTGAGACTAAATCAGTCACATTAGAGATGTGGTATGACCAACCTTTTTTTTAAGGCTAAATTTGTATAAAATAGGACATTTTTAATATTGACGCAATGAAGCCATATTTTTTCTAATGTAAATATTGTGCAGGGGGAAACAATATTAAAGGAAAATAAAGCAACCATAGTATTTATTATCGAAGAACTGTATTTAAATTGAAAATCTACCTAGTTTTATAAAATTTATAATGAAAAATTAAAAAAAAAATGTGATAAAGGTAGGAAAAAATAGCACCTGTCGTATACATTTCTTTTATCATGAGTCAATTTAGATAAAAGATGTATTGTGGAAAATATGTATTCAAAAATTCAGTGAAGGATTTACGAAAATTACATTTATAAATGCTAATAAAATTAGTATAAAATAAATCAGCAAAGTGTTTAGAAGCACTTGCGGTGGACGATGCCGGGGCCGGACTCATCGTACTCCTCCTTGGTGATCCACATGGTCTGGAAGGTGGACAGTGAGGCCAGGATGGAACCACCGATCCAGACGGAGTACTTACGCTCGGGAGGAGCAATGATCTTGATCTTGATGGTAGCAGGAGCCAGAGCAGTAATTTCCTTCTGCATGCGGTCAGCAATACCAGGGTACATGGTGGTACCACCAGAAAGAACGTTGTTATTAAACAAATCTTTCCTGATATCAATGTCGCACCTCATGATGGAGTTGTAGACGGTCTCGTGGATACCAACAGATTCCATACCCAGGAAGGAAGGCTGGAACAGAGACTCTGGGCAACGGAAACGTTCGTTACCAATGGTGATGACCTGACCATCAGGAAGTTCATAGGACTTGTCAAGAGATGCGGAAGCAGCAGCAATATTCATCTCATTCTCGAAGTCCAGAGCGACATAACAAAGTTTCTCTTTGATATCGCGAACGATTTCTCGCTCAGCCGTGGTGGTGAAGGAATAGCCTCGCTCAGTCATGATCTTCATCAAGTAGGCAGTCAAGTCACGGCCAGCCAAGTCGAGACGAAGGATAGCATGGGGAAGACAGTAACCTTCGTAGATGGGGACGGTGTGGGTGACACCATCTCCAGTATCAAGCACGATACCTGTGGTACGACCAGAGGCGTACAGGGACAGCACGGCCTGGATGGCCACGTACATGGCTGGGGTATTGAAAACCTCAAACATGATCTGTGTCATCTTCTCACGGTTGGCCTTGGGGTTGAGAGGAGCCTCAGTGAGGAGGACAGGGGACTCCTCAGGGGCAACACGCAGCTCGTTGTAGAAGGAGTGATGCCAGATCTTCTCCATGTCGTCCCAGTTGGTGATGATGCCGTGCTCGATGGGGTACTTGAGAGTCAGGATACCTCTCTTGCTCTGGGCCTCATCACCGACGTAGGCGTCCTTCTGACCCATACCGACCATCACACCCTGGTGACGAGGACGGCCGACGATGGAGGGAAAGACGGCGCGGGGAGCGTCGTCACCGGCGAAGCCGGCCTTGACCATGCCAGAACCATTGTCCACAACCAAAGGGCTCACGTCTTCGTCACACATTGTGGAGTGGTGCTAGGTCTAAAAAGATAAAGAAAATGCCATCATTTGTGAGAATAGGCATGGTAGGTGCAATGAACCTAGATATTTAATGTCTATGAGTAAAAGAATGTTGACGGTCAGGATCCCACAGCTAGTTAAGTGCACAAACACACATATACTCACATACATATTCCAATACAGACACTCACACATATGTCTATGTGTAATGTCTCGCTGAATTACATAATTTACAGTTGCCACACTCACGTATGGAACATGCGAATACGTATACTATTCTAATGTACAGGATATATATTCGTCACATTACTGTACGGGACATTGTATATACTGTACACCCCACGAGATGCAATTTCAAAGGTTAAGAAACTGATGTACATATATATATATATATATATATATGCAAAACAACCACTATGAAAAAATAGAAGAATTCCAAGTGCTTTCGTGACTACTCACATTATCAAGGAACTATAAAAGGAAACGTGAGAAGAAGGCTTATAAAGGGGCAGAATACACCTCACAGTCACATCACACTAACAAAGACAACACCTCACAGTAGCGTAATATCTCACGACTCTGTGAAGAGGAACATAAGAAAGGACCTGAAACTCTTCCCAAGAATTAAGATTAGTCCAATTTATCATTAAATTCTTCCCAAATTTTATTAATTATAAATGAATCCAATTTATATAAACCAAAAGAAATATTCATATTATTTTCAAAACTGCTTTTAATGAAACATGATTCTATTATATTTCTCTCAACCATGGACTTAACATAAGAACATAAGAAAGGAGGAACACTGCAGCAGGCCTGTTGGCCCATACTAGGCAGGTCCTTCACAATCCGTCCCACTAACAGAATATTTGCTCAACCCAATTTTCAATGCTACCCAAGAAATAATCTTTGACAATTCTACCCACTCATGCGCGAGTCCCACTCAAATCCAACCCCTCTCACTCATGAATTTATCCAACCTTGGATAGTCTCTCACATGAATAAATAGAGCATTAGAATCTTGTCCAGTTCTAATGCTATATTTATGTTGTTTTAATCTTAGTTCAAGACTTTTACCAGTTTGACCATAATAAATCTTTTAAAATAGCTAGAAATACTTTTTACAATCCAAAAAGGGACAACCAACCTTATTCAACCAAAAATATGTTGGTTCTCCCTTACCATGAAAACTTGGTTGATATGCCTTCGTTTCTTAAGAATTTTAATATCAAAGTTGTATTTAAAAATCTTGATACAGTAAAAAGACTTTTGATAAAAAATTCCCCCCAAAATGCTGACGGATGTGTCTATAAGATTCCCTGTAAAATATGCGATAAAGTTTATTATGGTCAAACTGGTAAAAGTCTTGAACTAAGATTAAAACAACATAAATATAGCATTAGAACTGGACAAGATTCTAATGCTCTATTTATTCATGTGAGAGATTTTAACCATCCAATTGATTTTCAAAATGCTGAGAAGGTTGTATCAAGCAAGTCCATGGTTGAGAGGAATATAATAGAATCATGTTTCATTAAAAGCAGTTTTGAAAATAATATGAATATTTCTTTTGGTTTATATAAATTGGATTCATTTATAATTAATAAAATTTGGGAAGAATTTAATGATAAATTGGACTAATCTTAATTCTTGAGAAGAGTTTCAGGTCCTTTCTTATGTTCCTCTTCACAGAGTCGTGAGATATTACGCTACTGTGAGGTGTTGTCTTTGTTAGTGTGATGTGACTGTGAGATGTATTCTGCCCCTTTATAAGCCTTCTTCTCACGTTTCATAAGAACATAAGAACATAAGAAAGGAGGAACACTGCAGCAGGCCTGTTGGCCCATTCTAGGCAAGTCCTTCACATTCCATCCCACTAACAGAATATTTGTTCAACCTAATTTTCAATGCTACCCAAGAAATAAGCTTTGATAATTTTATTTACTCATGTGCAATTCCCACTCAAATCCAACCCCTTTCACTCATGAATTTATCCAACCTAAATTTAAAACTACCCAAGGTCCTTGCTTCAATAACCCTACTAGGCAGACTGTTCCACTCATCAACTACCCTATTTCCAAACCAATACTTTCCTATATCCTTTCTAAATCTAAACTTATCTAACTTGAATCCATTATTGCGGGTTCTCTCTTGGAGAGATACCCTCAAGACCTTATTTATATCCCCTTTGTTAATACCCATTTTCCACTTGTATACCTTGATCATGTCTCCCTCATTCTACGTCTTACAAGTGAATGTAATTTAAGGGTCTTCAATCTTTCTTCGTAAGGAAGATTTCTAATGCTATGTATTAATTTAGTCATTCTACGCTGAATGTTTTCTAACGAATTTATGTCCATTCTGTAATATGGAGACCAGAACTGAGCTGCGTAATCTAGGTGAGGCCTTACTAATGATGTATAAAGCTGTAATATAACCTCTGGACTTCTGTTGCTAACACTTCTTGATATAAATCCCAGTAATCTATTTGCCTTATTACGTACGCTTAGGCATTGCTGTCTTGGTTTAAGGTTGCTGCTTACCATCACCCCCAAGTCCTTCTCGCAATCTGTATGGCTAAGTTCTACGTTATTTAACTTATAAGTGCTTGGGTTATGGACACTCCCGAGCTTTAGAACTTTGCATTTATCTACATTGAACTGCATCTGCCATTTTTCTGACCAGGAATTGAGTTTGTCTAAATCCTCCTGTAGTTCACTGACATCTACGTCTGAATCGATTATCCTACCTATCTTCGTGTCATCAGCGAATTTGCTCATATCACTAGAAATTCCCTCGTCAAGGTCATTTATATATATTATAAACAACAACGGGCCCAAAACCGATCCCTGTGGAACGCCACTTGTTACAGATCCCCACTCCGATTTAACCCCATTTATGCACACCCTCTGCTTCCTATTGGTGAGCCATGACTCGATCCATGAAAACACTTTTCCCCCAATGCCATGAGCAGCCACTTTCTTTAACAGTCTCTGATGTGGTACTCTATCAAAAGCCTTACTAAAATCCAAATAAACAATATCGAATTCTTTATCATGATCAACTGCCTCAAAACCTTACTGAAAAAATTTAATAAATTAGTTAGGCAGGAACGGCCCCTGGTGAATCCATGTTGAGTATCATTAATCAAATTATGCCTATCGAGATGGCTTCTTATGTTATCAGCTATAATCGACTCTAATAATTTGCCTACAATTGATGTTAGACTTATTGGGCGGTAATTTGATGGTAACGACTTGTCCCCTGCTTTAAAAATAGGAATTACATTAGCCATCTTCCACGTATCAGACACTACACCTGTTTGAAGAGATAGGTTAAAAATGTTAGTTAAGGGTTCACAGAGTTCCATTTTGCATTCCTTAAGAACCCTTGAAAAAAGCTCATCAGGGCCTGGCGATTTATTTTGCTTCAAACGGTCTATCTGTTTGATAACCATTTCGCTAGTGACTGTGATACTACATAATTTATCTTCTTCAGGCCCACTAAAATACCTAATTCTTGGGATATTATTAGTGTCTTCCTGAGTGAAAACCGAGAGAAAATAATTATTAAAAATAGAGCACATTTCATAATTTTTGTCAGTTCCTTGATAATGTGAGTAGTCACGAAAGCGCTTGGAATTCTTCTATTTTTTCATAGTGGTTGTCTTGCATATTTTGATATCACCTGTTTACTGTGATCTTTTTGCATATATATATATATATATATATATATATATATATATATATATATATATATATATATATATATATATATATATATATATATATATATATATATATATATATATATATACTGATTCTTTGTGACAAGGTCCCGAGATGGTCAGATATGTGTTTGGGACTTTGGGAGCTTTATGAACTAGAGTACAAGAATAGCAATAATATGAGAAGGAAGGAATTTGGAAGCGCTGAGGTTGAATCCCACAAGAGAGAGAAAATCAAATTTGTGTAGAATTAAATGACTGTCTAAGCAATTTGTAGGACCACTAAACCAGTGGACTGATACAGTGTAGCAATGGCGATGGTTATGAGTACTTTAAGAAAGGGAATAAAGATGAGATGGCCTCATTTGCCAGCCCATTTCCCGATAAGAATTCTCCCATGCATATATATATAGTTTGCAGCTGTAAAAGGCTACGAAGATCTGATACAAAAATACATTTCCTCTTGATGTATTTTATTACGAGGATCATTTGATACAAGAATACATTTCCTCTTGGTATACTTAATTGTTAAATTTTAGTGTATTTTTATTTATTTTTGCTTCATAAATGAAGAAAGAAGTTATTAAATAGGCTCCTTGAGAGTGTATTCAGTATTGATAAATTATATTCGATTGGAATAAGGACACGATTACAGTAAAGACCTTAATTTATACAGCTCTTTAGTGGACTTTCTCTTGTATATAAACACCCCAATAATGGGCGAAACGTTGTGCAAATAAAAGTCTCCACTACCTTGGTGTCTGTGTCACCAGCTGTCAGCAGCTGGTAACAAAGCTGCTTGGTTGATTCATGGAAGTAACTTTGCGATTAATGTCAGCTAATAGACTATTTACATGAGGTGCTTAATTATTTACTCGAGTTCCTTAAAAATTCATACGAGTTAATTGAAGATTTATGAGATTTTTAATAACATTTGAAACTATACTTGATCTATACGAGTTATATTTCTTAGATATAAATGTATAACTTTTTTTTCAGAGTGAGCAGTAGATTATTTTAGGTCATATAAATCATCACAAGGTAAACACTGGTTGGCGAAACGTCTTCGGGATGAAGATATCCATGTATTGGATATATCATTGCTGTTACCAATATATTTAAAATGTCGTATAACCCATAGTGGATGGTTCCAAAACCAAAAATAAAGGTGACAGAGGCCACATAACAAGGGTTGCAAAGCTTCTTTTTAGAAAAGTGATAGACATCACTGCAACATCAACCACCGTGATGACGAAAACATCAATGGGTGTTATAGTGTATGGATGGTGCACTATTCACAGTGGGTAGCGACGTGCACAAGTCATTCCAGTAAGAGTACACTGACGTGAATGTTGAAATGTTATCTGCCTGGTGTAAGGCACACTCAACCACGTACACAAATCATGTCCTTGAATGCTGTGTTCATTGCCTGGCAGACAATGCACTATAGTGAGCCGTAGATGCAAAACCACGAACGTTCCTGTCTTGTACGTCTAGTAGACGATACATCATAGACAGCCATGTACACAAATCACGACAAATATACACGTCCATGAAAGTGAGAGTGGTGTATATCTCAACAAAGAGCCACGTACACTGACGTCGACGTATCCTGAGACTCTCAAATACACTAAGAGCTGAGGTTTATACTTCTGCTCTTATATACACCATCAATTTACTTCCTCTTGCTAAATAAGGACGACAGTGGTCGTACAATGTTTATGTTTTTGTTTTCTTTCTTTTATAGTTGTTTTAGAGAGCCGATCGATATGCCTCTTTCTACTTTGCCTCGGGTACCTATCAAATAAATTAATATCTGAAGGCTCTACTTTTTATATTACTATTTTATAATCCCCTTAGAAGCTAAAGTGATATTGAGAAAGTTGTGTGAAGTCGTAAAATGCTCTTTTATTTATGGTTAAAGATATAATCGGCCCTATAATTATGTAAACAGTGTGAAGAGGGCCACTTGTTGTCAGAATTATACGCGGTCAGTCCCGCTGTGTTTGTTGTCCTCTTCGGGTTCACTCTTGTTAGCTAAGTTATAATTATATTAATATGAGTGTTGCGAGTATTTTCTTGCATGTCATGTTAGACTGCTCTAAAATATACATGCCTTCTATCATGTTTTTTGAAGCTTTCTCAAGTGCCTTTTTTTATGACACGAAATGTTTTGTAAATAGGCTTGAATAGCCAACACAAACATGCTGTGTTTAGACGCGTTATATAGGAATAAGCTATATTATGTTACTAATATTATAGCAAGTTTGGGTCATATTGCTGAGTATCGGTGCAACACCCAAAAAAAATTGACTACTAATTTAGTTTTCGCGGATATCCTTCAATCGAAAGAATGAAAAGTCAAAAGTAATTTATATTTAGTAGAATTTGGCTGGTTTGACCGCTCTGGTTGAGGAGGTCGACTGAGGCGTACCTAGTGCACTCTAACGCACACACACACACCTACCTACGCACGTACATACGCTCGCGCAAACTCACACACGGAATAAATCAGAAATTAACACAACCACTGTCAAAGTCAAATCGTAACGTACACAGAAATACACAGCACAAAACTAGTGTCACGTACCATGTAAAGTGATAAGAAAATCTAACCAAAAATAAACTAAGTCGAAAAACTGAAGGAAAATTAATATTTGTGAATCAGTATCATAGACTGAGCTAGCAACAACTAGAAGGGTACTGGACAAGACACATGGAACTAGCACCAACTAGAAGGGTACTAGACAAGACACATGGAACTAGCAACAACTAGAAGGGTACTGGACAAGACACATGGAACTAGCAACAACTAGAAGGGTACTGGACAAGACACATGGAACTAGCAACAACTAGAAGGGTACTGGACAAGACACATGGAACTAGCAACAACTAGAAGGGTACTAGACAAGACACATGGAACTAGCAACAACTAGAAGGGTACTGGACAAGACACATGGAACTAGCAACAACTAGAAGGGTACTAGACAAGACACATGGAACTAGCAACAACTAGAAGGGTACTGGACAAGGCACATGGAACTAGCACCAACTAGAAGGGTACTAGACAAGACACATGGAACTAGCAACAACTAGAAGGGTACTGGACAAGACACATGGAACTAGCAACAACTAGAAGGGTACTAGACAAGACACATGGAACTAGCAACAACTAGAAGGGTACTGGACAAGACACATGGAACTAGCAACAATTAGAAGGGTACTGGACAAGATACATGGAACTAGCAACAACTAGAAGGGTACTGGACAAGACACATGGAACTAGCAACAATTAGAAGGGTACTGGACAAGATACATGGAACTAGCAACAACTAGAAGGGTACTGGACAAGACACATGGAACTAGCAACAACTAGAAGGGTACTGGACAAGACACATGGAACTAGCAACAACTAGAAGGGTACTGGACAAGACACATGGAACTAGCAACAACTAGAAGGGTACTGGACAAGACACATGGAACTAGCAACAACTAGAAGGGTACTAGACAAGACACATGGAACTAGCAACAACTAGAAGGGTACTGGACAAGACACATGGAACTAGCAACTACTAGAAGGGTACTAGACAAGACACATGGAACTAGCAACAACTAGAAGGGTACTGGACAAGGCACATGGAACTAGCACCAACTAGAAGGGTACTAGACAAGACACATGGAACTAGCAACAACTAGAAGGGTACTGGACAAGACACATGGAACTAGCAACAACTAGAAGGGTACTAGACAAGACACATGGAACTAGCAACAACTAGAAGGGTACTGGACAAGACACATGGAACTAGCAACAATTAGAAGGGTACTGGACAAGATACATGGAACTAGCAACAACTAGAAGGGTACTGGACAAGACACATGGAACTAGCAACAACTAGAAGGGTATTGGACAAGACACATGGAACTAGCAACAACTAGAAGGGTACTGGACAAGACACATGGAACTAGCAACAACTAGAAGGGTACTGGACAAGACACATGGAACTAGCAACAACTAGAAGGGTACTGGACAACGCACACGGAACTAGCAACAACTAGAAGGGTACTGAACAACACACACGGAACTAGCAACAACTAGAAGGGTACTGGACAAGACACACGGAACTATCAACAACCAGAAGGGTACTGAACAACACACACGGAACTAGCAACAACTAGAAGGGTACTGAACAACACACATGGAACTAGCAACAACTAGAAGGGTACTGAACAACACACATGGAACTAGCAACAACTAGAAGGGTACTGAACAACACACATGGAACTAGCAACAACTAAAAGGGTACTGAACAACACACATGGAACTAGCAACAACCAGAAGGGTACTGGACAACGCACACGGAACTAGCAACAACTAGAAGGGTACTGAACAACACACACGGAACTAGCAACAACTAGAAGGGTACTGGACAAGACACACGGAACTAGCAACAACCAGAAGGGTACTGGACAAGACACATGGAACTAGCAACAACTAGAAGGGTACTGAACAACACACATGGAACTAGCAACAACTAGAAGGGTACTGAACAACACACATGGAACTAGCAACAACTAGAAGGGTACTGGACAACACACATGGAACTAGCAACAACCAGAAGGGTACTGAAGAACACACATGGAACTAGCAACAACCAGAAGGGTACTGAAGAACACACATGGAACTAGCAACAACTAGAAGGGTACTGAACAACACACATGGAACTAGCAACAACCAGAAGGGTACTGAACAACACACATGGAACTAGCAACAACCAGGAGGGTACTGAACAACACACATGGAACTAGCAACAACCAGAAGGGTACTGGACAACACACATGGAACTAGCAACAACCAGGAGGGTACTGAACAACACACATGGAACTAGCAACAACCAGAAGGGTACTGAACAACACACATGGAACTAGCAACAACTAGAAGGGTACTGAACAACACACATGGAACTAGCAACAACCAGAAGGGTACTGAACAACACACATGGAACTAGCAACAACCAGGAGGGTACTGAACAACACACATGGAACTAGCAACAACCAGGAGGGTACTGAACAACACACATGGAACTAGCAACAACCAGGAGGGTACTGAACAACACACATGGAACTAGCAACAACCAGGAGGGTACTGAACAACACACATGGAACTAGCAACAACCAGGAGGGTACTGAACAACACACATGGAACTAGCAACAACTAGAAGGGTACTGAACAACACACATGGAACTAGCAACAACCAGAAGGGTACTGGACAACACACATGGAACTAGCAACAACCAGAAGGGTACTGGACAACACACATGGAACTAGCAACAACTAGAAGGGTACTGGACAACACACATGGAACTAGCAACAACCAGAAGGGTACTGGACAACACACATGGAACTAGCAACAACCAGAAGGGTACTGAACACCACACATGGAACTAGCAACAACCAGAAGGGTACTGAACAACACACATGGAACTAGCAACAACTAGAAGGGTACTGGACAACACACATGGAACTAGTAACAACCAGAAGGGTACTGAACAACACACATGGAACTAGCAACAACCAGAAGGGTACTGGACAAGACACACGGAACTAGCAACAACTAGAAGGGTACTGGACAAGATACATCAAACTAGCAACGACCAAAAAATCTCGAGCAACGAATAAAATTTCTAACAAAAAGCATCTAACGCTAATACAAATATCACCTAGAATACCGATACAACAACTATACCATGTAAACACTACACTAGCTATAGTAAACCCCGTTAGACACATGGAAAAAACATTAAATGCCATTCCTAGCCGTTAGGGAGGGTGCAGAGAGGAGACATGATCACGACGTACAAAGTACTTCGATAAATGTAGACAAGGTTGACAAATTCTGCTTCAGAGGTGAAGGAAAACAGAAGATAGTAATGATGAATATTGCTGGAGCTAAAAACATCTCGTTGCCTCAAAGGAAGATGTCAGCCAAGAACTGAAGGTCATCTGAATATATTATAATTATATATATGCTATACATATAGTATACATATATTATACATATGTATTATTCACATTAAACAAAATCTATTTTTTCAATATTTATCGTATTTTATTTCACCTTTTGTTTTCACTTTGTTATATATATATATATATATATATATATATATATATATATATATATATATATATATATATACACACACAATTTTTATTTTAATGTTAGTTCTTTGTGTACACTTTCTCTATTGTGACATAATGTCTTTGTCACATTTTGTAAAACTCTTGGAATATTCAATGCAGAGAATATATCATGGCACTCATATATACATACACTGAGAGGTGCACATCTCCCAGCGTATATATGCTGATAGATTACCCTATTTTAGATATTTAACAGATATAATGCTATTATTAGGGCTTAAGTGTTGTTGTATGCTGGTATAAAGGCTACCGTGCAGCCTTCATAGTCCTCGTGTAGATGATGGGCTATAAAACCCGATTAAGCAGCCAAATTGTGCAGGCGATACAGGATTTGTACGTAAGATTAAAGGGGGAACTGATTGTGACCATCGTTTTTAGGAATACAATATTGTTGGTACAGTTATGGAGACAGCTGAAGGCTTCAGCAGTGAAGCTAAGGTGAGGAACACAGGAGGTGATGACTAGTGTTCACAGCGTGTGATGACAGTCATCCCCGTCGTAATGGTAAATAGTGTTGTTGATTAAGATCGTAAGACTAACATGACTGAACTACACAGGTAACCCGTACGTAGGAGACTGAAAGTTATGACGACGTTTCGGTCTCGTATTGTGTCTTTTCATTCTGTAAGTTGAATGCTTTATAATAAGGTACTTGCCACAGGATCCCTCAGGATGTAGAGAACAGATCCCTAAATTTAGGTAAACTGGAATGCATTTGCAGAGTCCTGACTCATAGAGTAAACTCGGGTGTTTTTGAAGGGACATGAACTAGAGCACGACACAGCCACGCTGGTGTGGGTCACAGTGGTGGCTCATACTAACCCCCCTATGGAGTATAGAAATATTCCTAGATGAATTTTATTAGAGCCAGCTGGCCCAGTGGTTAACGCACTGGCCTGTCAGCTTTACGACTCGCCACGGGTTCAGTCCCCACCCGTTCCCTCACTTGTTTGCAATCGTATCACTACGAGACTCACGAAATCGTAATGACACGATTGCAAACAAACCATACCACGGGTGGGGTTCAAACCCGCGGTCAGAGAGTCTCAAAACTCTAGACCGTCGCGTAAGCCACTAGGCCAGCTAGCTTCAATAAGATTCATCCAACTAGGTATATTTCTACACCATAGGAAGGTTAGCATAGGCACACTGTGTCACAAATGCAAGTTTTACAGACGAATCTCCCCCTAGCATGGCCGTGACGAACTCTAGCTCAGTCCCCTCAAAGCCGTCCCCATGACTCACGAAACGAATGACACGATTGCAAACAAACCATACCACGGGTGGGTTCGAACCCGCGGTCAGAGTTTTGAGACTCTCTGACCGCGGGTTCGAACCCACCCTGTATGGTTTGTTTGCAATCGTGTCATTCGATTTCGTGAGTCATGTGGACGGCTTTGAGGACTTGAGCTAAGTTCGTCACGGCCATGCTAGGAGATTCGTCTGTAAACTTGCATTTGTGGACACAGTGGTGCCTATGCTAACCTTCCTATGGTGTAGAAATATACCTAGTTGGATGAATCTTATTGAAGCTAGCTGGCCTAGTGGCTACGCGACGGTCTAGAGTTTGAGACTCTCTGACGCGGGTTCGAACCCACCCGTGGTATGGTTTGTTTGCAATCGTGTCATTACGATTTCGTGAGTCATGTGACGGCTTTGAGGGGACTTGAGCTAGAGTTCGTCACGGCCATGCTAGCGGGAGATTCGTCTGTAAAAACTTGCATTTGTGGACACAGTGGTGCCTATGCTAACCTTCCTATGGTGTAGAAATATACCTAGTTGGATGAATCTTATTGAAGCTAGCTGGCCTAGTGGCTTACGCGACGGTCTAGAGTTTTGAGACTCTCTGACCGCGGGTTCGAACCCCACCCGTGGTATGGTTTGTATCACTACGATGTCATGAGACAAGTGTTTTTGCCCAGCACAGAGCCACGAAACAAGTTAAACCCACTTAATATTTTATAACATGTAAATCACACATTGTGTATTATGCTAAAAAATAAAAAAATAAAAAATTTAATTTTAATTTAATGAACTTAGGTTAACTCATCCCTGTAGGGTGTTCAAACCCCCCCAACGCTGCCCAGTCCATGACCAGGCTTCGAGGGTAAAATCAAAACAGCATTAACCAACAGCAAGAGAATTTATCTTGACAGTTTAACAAATTTACACATTAACTTCCATGTTGAGTGAGTTATGTCGTCTAAAATACTGAAATTTCTTCAGCATCAAGGGGAGCAAAGTTTGACTGAGCGAGCACTTGAGAATGATCGTGGGGGGGAGGGGCGTGCAGGAATCAGTGAAGCCTTCAGAATCACCATAAAAACACGTAACTGAATCGCTGATTCGTCCAGAGTCCCTATGGGAGGAATGATTGAAAGAATTCAGAATCATTGTAGGTGGCGTTCGAACCAGCGAGGCTTGCCATTGTTTTTAAATCGCCTCGGTCCGTGTTGTCACTCATAAGAGTTGAGCGAAACGTCTATAAATAAAGATACCCAGATGTTGAATATGTTGCACATGTCTTTCACACCCAGATGTTGAACATGTGTCTAATTCTTCACTTCAAATGGATTCTACAATCACGTCAGATAACAAAAAGCGTAGTATTGTGAAGCAGTAAGAGTGAGATTGTGAGTGCTATTTTGAGAGACACACATATATGAAATGATTATAATCATAATTTTCAAAGGGGTGGAGGGGTAAGCCAGAGGAAGGCCTCGGTCAGATGACCAAAAGCTCCAGCTCTGGGTTCATCAAATGACTGAGACCCGCGTTAGGAAACACTTGTCCTGTTTTCTGACGAACCTCACCTAACTTAACCTAACTTAACCTAACAAGCAATAACTTAGTGATTACAGAGGAACGGACAGTGGGCAAATGATTCCTAGAAAGTGGTATATGACGCTTAGAAAGTGCAATGTGACTATTAGAAAGTAGCCTAAACTAATTCGTTAAACAAACTAACAAAAAAATGCATTTATTCTTGTTTAACGAATTTTTGTTATGTGAACTAGATAATGAAATGAACAAACATGCAATGTGTGCTATTGTTGTGTGTACTGCTGTTTCACACACACACACACACACACACACATACACACACACACACACAGCCCCCGGTGGCCTAGTGGTTAAAGCTCTCGCTTCACGCACGGAGGGGCCGGGTTCAATTCCCGGTGGGGCGGAAACATTTCGAAGTGTTTCATTACACACACACACACACACACACACACACATACATACAACAGGCCTAGTGTCTAATTGACATGTGCCTAGGACAAAATGGTAACTAACACACACACAAACCTCGTCAAAGGAGAAAGACCTTGGGGTGAGTATAACGCCAAGCACGTCTCCGGAGGCACACATCAACCAGATAACTGCGGCAGCATATGGGCGACTGGCAAACCTAAGATTAGCGTTCCGTTACCTTAACAAGGAATCGTTCAAGACACTGTATACCGTGTACGTCAGGCCCATACTAGAGTATGCAGCACCAGTCTGGAACCCACATCTTGTCAAGCACGTCAAGAAGCTAGAGAAAGTGCAAAGGTTTGCGACAAGGTTAGTTCCACAACTCAGGGGTCTGTCCTATGAAGAAAGGTTGAGGGAAATAGGACTAACAACACTGGAGGACAGAAGGGTTAGAGGAGATATGATAACGACATACAAAATACTGCGGGGAATCGACAAAGTGGATAGTGACAGAATGTTCAAGAGAGGGAACACAGAAACACGGGGGCACAACTGGAAGCTGAAGACTCAGATGAGTCAAAGGGATGTTAGGAAGCATTTCTTCAGCCATAGAGTAGTCAGGAAGTGGAATAGTCTAGCGAACGATATAGTGGAGGCGGGAACCATACATAGTTTTAAGACAAGGTATGATAAAGCTCATGGAGCAAGGAGAGCAGATACCCAGTAGCGGACAACGAATAGACGGGGCCAGGAGCTGGGTATCGACCCCTGCAACCACAATTAGGTGAGTACACACACACACACATATATATATATATGGAGGGAGGGGGTAAAGGAGGTTTTGTGTGCGAGGGGCTTGGACTTCAAGCAAGCGTGCGTGAGCGTGTTAGATAGGAGCAAATGGAGACAAATGGTTTTTAGGACTCGACGTGCTGTTGGAGTGTGAGCAAGGTAACATTTACGAAGGGATTCAGGGAAACCGGCAGGCCGGACTTGAGTCCTGGAGATGGGAAGTACAGTGCCTGCACTCTGAAGGAGGGGTGTTAATATTGCAGTTTTATAACTGTAGTGAAAGTTTTTCTTTTTCGGGCCACCATGCCTTGGTGGGAAACGGCCGATGTGTTAATAATGTGTGTGTATATATATATACATATATATATATATACGTCTGTAGGTCAGTCAACAAGAGTATGCATAGGAATAATCAGTACACACAACACGTATATTCCTCCTACTCACGCAATCAATATATATATATATATATATATATATATATATATATATATATATATATATATATATATATATATATATATATATATATATATATATATATATATATACACACACATTATTAACACATCGGCCGTTTCCCACATATATATATATATATATATATATATATATATATATATATATATATATATATATATATATATATATATATATATATATATATATATATTGATTGCGCGTGAGTAGGAGGAATATACGTGTTGTGTGTACCGATTATTCCTATGCATACTCTTTGTTGACTGACCTACAGACGTTCTCGAAAGATTTCCATGAAGACGTCAACTTTAATTAAAAAAAAGGAAGATAAATTATGCAGGCTTCACCAACATTTTCATTTGTTAATCTCTTTTATTGTTTCCAAATGAGACTCTAGTTTACATTGAATATTGTCCATAATCTCATCATTGTATGCTGCATTTATAATCATCAGTCTTGTTTAATTAAATCGGTTGCTAATAAGGGCATATATAAATAATTATATATTTAGAAAGTATAATTGAAACAATGAACATAAGACGTACAAAAAATATTTAAATTTTCCTTGTTTTCATTTACATGTCGTTGTTATACAGTCGTAAGTAAAAGTATTTGTTTCTTAAGTTATAGTAGTTTTTATAAAAAATAAATAATTGACAATATACACGGTTTACTTCGGTTCATTTTGAAAATAGGATTTTTAGAAGCACTTGCGGTGGACGATGCCGGGGCCGGACTCGTCGTACTCTTCCTTGGTGATCCACATGGTCTGGAAGGTGGACAGTGAGGCCAGGATGGAACCACCGATCCAGACGGAGTACTTACGCTCGGGAGGAGCAATGATCTTGATCTTGATGGTAGAAGGAGCCAGAGCAGTGATTTCCTTCTGCATGCGGTCAGCAATACCAGGGTACATGGTGGTACCACCAGAGAGAACGTTGTTAGCGAACAGGTCCTTCCTGATATCAATGTCGCACCTCATGATGGAGTTGTAGACGGTCTCATGGATACCAACAGATTCCATACCCAGGAAGGAAGGCTGGAACAGAGACTCTGGGCAACGGAAACGTTCGTTACCAATGGTGATCACCTGACCATCGGGAAGCTCGTAGGACTTCTCAAGAGATGAGGAAGCAGCAGCAATGTTCATCTCATTTTCGAAGTCCAGAGCGACATAGCAAAGTTTCTCCTTGATATCGCGAACGATTTCTCGTTCAGCCGTGGTGGTGAAGGAATAACCTCGCTCAGTCATGATCTTCATCAAGTAGGCAGTCAAGTCACGGCCAGCCAGGTCGAGACGAAGGATAGCGTGGGGAAGACAGTAACCTTCGTAGATGGGGACGGTGTGAGTGACACCATCTCCAGTATCGAGCACGATACCTGTGGTACGACCAGAGGCGTACAGGGACAGCACGGCCTGGATGGCCACGTACATGGCTGGGGTGTTGAAGGTCTCAAACATGATCTGTGTCATCTTCTCACGGTTGGCCTTGGGGTTGAGGGGAGCCTCAGTGAGGAGAACAGGGGACTCCTCAGGGGCAATACGCAGCTCGTTGTAGAAGGAGTGATGCCAGATCTTCTCCATGTCGTCCCAGTTGGTAATGATGCCATGCTCGATGGGGTACTTGAGAGTCAGGATACCTCTCTTGCTCTGGGCCTCATCACCGACGTAGGCGTCCTTCTGACCCATACCGACCATCACACCCTGGTGACGAGGACGGCCGACGATGGAGGGAAAGACGGCGCGGGGAGCGTCGTCACCAGCGAAGCCGGCCTTGACCATGCCGGAACCATTGTCCACAACCAAAGGGCTCACCTCGTCGTCACACATGGTGGAGTGGTCTTAGATCTGAAATAAGTTTAATGCGTTACTTAGCGAATATTTACTAAAACTGAATTAGTTTTTAATTCTGAGTCTTTTGTACTTATAAAATTATCTTAGCAACATAACTTTACGATGCTAAAATTTATTAAATGCACAATGTATATTAAATACATATTAAATTTAGTACAAATTCTACAAAATCAATTAAATATTCTGATCTGATGATGTAAAATTAATCTCAATGTCGCCTTCATTGGGAAAATGTTTCCTGCTTTATAAACAAAGTCATCTAGATCCAGCCACAAACACAACTTATATACCAAGAAATTTTCACTTCATCGCCAACGATTTGTCGAGAAAATGTTATAATGTAGACTCACAACGTCAAGTAGACTCATCAACTAAATTGAACAGATAGACAGCAGATCTAGCATCCTCCTAGTAATGTAAAGTGACCTTAACTCTGTGACATGTACTCTTTATATTGATCTAAGTTGAAATTATTTATTAATTTGTAAATTGCTCTCTCAAACTGAGGTTGTGAACTAATGCAATGAAGTTAGATTAAAAAAATCAGTGTTTTATGTAAATAGGTGAAAGTTGAATGATCAAAATCTAATCTGTGGTCATAGCCACTAACGTAATGAGAAGACAGTATTACTTTCCTTAATAGTTCTGAAAAGATATTTATGTATCGGTGACCTGCCGTTTGTTAAACACCAGACAGGTATCGTCACGCCAGACCACATCATTACAGACGCAACAGACAATATATATCAAGTGATACAACCCATTACCCGAGTACACTGTATCCCACTTACACGGTTATTGAACTATATCTCAGATTTTAAGGCAACGCGGATGTATACATTGAAATCAGGTAAACCTGATGAGTCTCAGAACGTTACTTGTTTATATAAGTAACTTACTGCACCCCGTGTCCCTGTACATCCCGAGACCCTGTGAACGGTGTCACTGGCAGTAGATACATCTGGGCGATCTATTCAGCGTCTTAATTATCACATCCTTCCTGTTGTATGTCTAATCATTTGCAACTGTTGCACGAATTCTTTGTTTAATCATCGTTCGGTTCTTCGTGTTCTAGTATTCGTTGCTTAGGCACCATAACAAATCTTGATGAGTTAGACATATGTGCAACAGTTAGATATCTTTACTGATTACATAATCTTCACATCCCTTCTGCTTCTACTAGCTCTTCTGTACTCGACTGAAGAAGCCTACTGTGTAGACGAAACGTTTCGGTATAAAGATACCTAACTGCTTCACACTAGTATGTAATGAGCTTTGTTTTTTCGGTACTGTGGCATGTTGATAAATGAGACAGTTATGCAACATTTGCCTATCTTTATTCTGGAAATGTTTCGCCAGCCATTGGCTTCTTCAGTTTAATGCAGAGAAATGTGTAAGAAGACGAGGAGGCGTTTGAGGTAATCAGTCCCTGAGCCTGGAGTCGATATGTTCAGTTATCAGTCTTAATGGACTGAACACGTCGACTCCAGGATGAGGGACTGATTACCTCAAACTCCTCCTCATCTTCTAACCTTCCTCTGTGTTAGACTGAAGAAGCCATTGCCTGGCGAAACGTTTCCAGAATAATGGTCCCGGAATGCAGCACAAGTGTCTATTTATCAACTGTCGATTTCTAAATATTTCGATTGCATTCACCAAAACAGTCTTATCACTGCTTGTAAGAAGAGATATCTTACTTCTATATACATTCTAGGCCTCTAGTTTTACAGATATCCCAGCGCCTTAGGCCTTAAAAGTGACTGACTGTAACTTGAAGAATTTAGAATGCAGACACGTAATTTAAAGTGGACGAATTAGCACTAAAATTGCATTGAATCCAATCACTGATGGGATGTTGTAGAGGAAATTCAAACGTAATGGAAAAATTCTTCTTAGTTGATGGTGGTTAGTGTGTCAGTGTCTGATAGTGAACACTGTGTTGATCTGTGATAGTGAACACTGTGTTGATCTGTGATAGTGAATACTGTGCTGATATGTGATAGTGAACACTGTTGATCTGTGATAGTGAACACTGGGTTGATCTGTGATAGTGAATACTGTGCTGATATGTGATAGTGAACACTGTTGATCTGTGATAGTGAACACTGGGTTGATCTGTGATAGTGAACACTGTGTTGATCTGTGATAGTGAATACTGTGTTGATCTGTGATAGTGAACTCTGTTGATCTGTGATAGTAAACACTGTGTTGATCTGTGATAGTGAACACTGGGTTGATCTGTGATAGTTAACACTGGGTTGATCTGTGATAGTGAACACTGGGTTGATCTGTGAGCGTGAACACTGGGTTGATCTGTGATAGTGAACACTGGGTTGATCTGTGATCGTGAACACTGGGTTGATCTGTGATAGTAAACACTGTGTTGATCTGTGATAGTGAACACTGTGTTGATCTGTGATAGTGAATACTGTGTTGATCTGTGATAGTGAACACTGTTGATCTGTGATAATGAACACTGTGTTGATCTGTGATAATGAACACTGTATTGATCTGTGATAGTGAACACTGTTGATCTGTGATAGTGAACACTGTTGATCTGTGATAGTGAACACTGTTGATCTGTGATAGTGAACACTGTTGATCTGTGATAGTGAACACTGTGTTGATCTGTGATAGTGAACACTCTTGATCTGCGATACTGAATACTGTGTTGATCTGTGATAGTGAACACTGTGTTGATCTGTGATATTGAATACTTTGTTAATCTGTGATAGTGAACACTGTTGATCTGTGATGGCTGATTGTAGTGTTTTGTAGTAACCATTTCATTATTTACAAAACGTTGCAACAGGTATAAAACGTTGCAACAGGTACTAAACACTGCAACAGTACAAAACGTCGCAACATGAAATAAACGTTGCAACAGATGTAAATACTACAATATACCAAAATATATCTATGCCTACAAAGGGCATCTTTCGCTAGAGACCTGGTGGGCGAAACGTCTCTCCATGGAACTACTCGTAACTTCACATACAAAAATATTCATATCCTAACATTTTTCCAACACAGTAAACGTAGCTTTTCATATGCATAGCATTGCCTCTCAGAAAGGGCTTCTCATATTAAAGCTATCTTCACAGATATAGTCCCAAGTACTAAACACTTGCCTACTTTGTAAATAAAACTGCACGACTCTCAACACTGTCAATGTTTCGAAGCTTCCCCTGCATTCTTAAAATCCAAGACATTTTCTTTTAGCACGGTCAAAAATCATAGATCTATCTGTAACCTTCATGCGTACAAATGATGTACTGAGTGCTATTTGAAGTTACTCTCAGTGCACTTTCTGCGTTAATGAGTGCCTCTTATAAACACTTACGCTACATTATAATCATTAATCTAAGTCACGAGTGTCTGTTGTACTAACTTTCACTAAGATCTCAAGTCACTGGAGGGCGAAACGTCTACTAATAAAGATACCCAGATGTTACACGTGTCTAATTCTTCACTAAGGTATCTTCAGTAATCTAAATTACACACTAAATACCAAACACATTCCCGCTGTTGTCATTAATCTATGCGATATATTAAGCGCCTGACACAATCACTCTCACTTCACTATTAATCAATCTAAGTGATGCATGAATCATCTGAGGGGCTCACTATTCTATCTTAACTAACCTAATTAATACATTAAGATATTCTCAATACGACATGTCACTTACACAGGTCCTCGACGTATCCTGAGGCTGAAGTACACTAAGGGTAGACGAGTTGGTGCTCCCTCTTATATACCCTCCATATATTCCCCTCTTACTAAATATGGTCAACGTTTGTCGAATAATCTTGTATTTTCCCAGGTAGGGGTGTTTGTAAAGGCTAGGTTGTCCTCCTCTGAATTTGGCAAGAGAGGGCCACTCGTGCCTTCCTGTTAATATTAGCCATATATTTATAACATTTCAAGGTATCTGATGGGTAATGACTCAGAAATAACGTATGTTTAGGATATTTCAGGGTTCTGATGGGTAAAAGCCCAGAAATCACATCCAGGTGTTTTCTTATGTTGCTCTTGCGTTATATCATCCGATTTAGTGTAAAATAAACACGCCTGGTTTTCTTTAAGATGAGTATTGGGTTGCGTGAGTGAGGTGGGTACGACTTACCGGTCCAAGGTTGCATATATATTTCTGCAGTGCTGTATACCCTCTTCACTACACTGTTTACTCAGCCTCTGTCCTCACTCATCACTTTCTCTTTCTACTCACGTAACGTCTCTACCAAATCTCACAATTAAAATCGATTGTATTTCTTTCTACCAAACATTCAAGACCAAAAAAATACTTTAAACATTATTATATATTATTTAGACACCTGACAAGTAGATCAACGAGACACTTAGGTATCTTTATTGTGGAATAATTCCAAGTGTCTCAGAGAGCCGACACTTATATATATAAAAGTACTCAAGTATTGCAACTTAAGTTGTGGTGATGTTCTGACAAGTGAACGTCAGTCACTTGTTTTCGTCTTATTAAGTAAACTGGACCAAGGATAATGTATTTTAAGCTATATATATTTAGGAATAAAGGTGAATAAGACATGTGATGTGCCATACTTGGCTGTATTAATTGTCGAAAAGTCTCGTCTCTACCAGAATTCTTAGGCTGAATACAGAAATAATTGTTATACTACAAACTGAACGAAGCGGAGAGATAATTTTAATGTCTTCATTCCCTTAACCTTGATACAAGGCGACCAGTCAACGTTTCGACAGTGGAAACGTTGCACACTTCTCTCTTGCCTCTTGTGTTCCATTCGTAACATGATTACGGAGCGAAGGTGAAGAATTACTGGAAAATATTAATAGGAGTTTTGGTGAGAAGCAAAATACTTTATATCAGAACTCCAGGATGCTGGAACCTCCGGCTTTACACCAACGAGGTTAAAGCAAGACACGAATAACCCGCACATATAAAAGAGGACCTTACGACGACGTTTCGGTCTGCCTTGCACCGAGAACGACCTATGTGCGGGTTGTGTATTGTTCCAGTCAGGGTAAAGCTCAAAGCAAGAGCTTTGAGCTTTATATGACGGGTTAGTGGAAGAGCTTTCAGGTATTTTTGAAGGAATTAGAAGAGGTTATTGGTAGAACTAAGAGCTTTATATCAAGGAGGTTAATGGTAGAGCTTTATATGACTATGATAACACTATATAACTGAATTAACTTTTTATATAACTAAGATAACTCCTGACATAAATATATTAACTCTTATTAGCATAACTCTGTATAAATGTGATCACAATTTTTTTTATAACTATAATAACTCTTTAATAGTTCTAATAATAAAAAATATTATTATTATTATTTTTATTATTATTATTATTATTATTATTATTATTATTATTATTATTATTATTATAGAAACTTTAGGTTCATTTCCGTGGGAGGTCAGTGGGTTTAACTTGATTTATTTGTTTGTTTTATATATTGTTAGTCATGCTGGTTTATGGTTCGTATTTATACCCTTGCAAGGCCTGTGTTTTTTTCAGTCTCCTGCATTCGATTGCTTGACATAATGCTTGTTTGTTGTTATTATTGTGGTTAGAAGGGCGCCCTCTGCAGCCTGGTGGTGAGGTTCGCGGCTCCTGTCTGGAGATTATGTAATTACAGCCATATAGAGTTAGAGTGTGTAAGAGAGAGGGAGATTATTTCCCAGTAAAAGTAGGCCTTAGACAGGATGTGTGATGTCACCGTGGTTGTTC
Source organism: Cherax destructor (assembly GCA_009830355.1). NCBI lineage: Eukaryota > Metazoa > Arthropoda > Malacostraca > Decapoda > Parastacidae > Cherax > Cherax destructor. The sequence continues at coordinate 312,855 of WNWK01000546.1, forward strand.
AATATATTTATAGATGGGGTTGTAAGAGAAGTGGATGCTCGGGTGTTGGCAAGAGTTGTGGGGTTAAAAGATAAAGAATCTAACACAAAGTGGGAGTTGTCACAGTTGCTCTTTGCTGATGACACTGTGCTTTTGGGAGATTCTGAAGAGAAGTTGCAGAGGTTGGTGGACGAGTTTGGTAGGGTGTGTAAAAGAAGAAAATTAAAAGTGAATATAGGAAAGAGTAAGGTGATAAGGTTAATAAAAAAAATTAGGTAACGGAAGATTGGATATCAGATTGGAGGGAGAGAGTATGGAGGAGGTGAATGTATTCAGATATTTAGGAGTGGACGTGTCAGCAGATGGGTCAATGAAAGATGAGGTAAATCATAGAATTAACGAGGGGAAAAATGTGAGTGGTGCACTAAGGAGTCTGTGGAGACAAAGAACTTTGTCCATGAAAGCAAAGAAGGGAATGTATGAGAGTATAGTTATACCAACGCTCTTTGTATGGGTGTGAAACATGGGCTGTGAATGTTGCAACAAGGAGAAGGCTGGAGGCAGTGGAGATGTCATGTCTGAGGGCAATGTGTGGTGTGAATATAATGCAGAGAATCCGTACTTTGGAGATTAGGAGGAGGTGTGGGATTACCAAAACTATTATCCAGAAGGCTAAGGAGGGGTTATTGAGATGGTTTGGACATGTAGAGAGGATGGAACAAAATAGAATGACTTCGAGAGTGTATAAATCTGTAGTGGAGGGAAGGAAGGGTAGGGGTCGGCCAAGGAAAGGTTGGAGGGAGGGGGTAAAGGAGGTTTTGTGTGCGAGGGGCTTGGCCTTCTAGCGTGCGTGAGCGTGTTAGGAACGAATGGAGACAAATGGTTTTTAGGACTTGACGTGCTGTTGGAGTGTGAGCAAAGTAACATATATGAAGGGTTTCAGGGAAACCGGGAGGCCGGACTTGAGTCCTGGAGATGGGAAGTACAGTGTCGGCACTCTGAAGGAGGGGTGTTAATGTTGCAGTTTTGTAGCTGTAGTGTAAGCACGCCTCTGGCAAGACAGTGATATAGTGAATGATGATGAATGCTTTTCTTTTTCGGGCCACCCTGCCTTGGTGGAAACGGCCGATGTGTTAATATATATATATATATATATATATATATATATATATATATATATATATATATATATATATATATATATATATATATATATATATTTTTTTTTTTTTTTTTTTTTTTAAAAAGGGGTCCACCTCTGGTGCAAATTGTGGGACCCATAGCCTCGGAGAAGTGGATAAAAGGCATCAAGGAAGAATATTTGGATTTCTTCCTGAAGCCGTTTGAATATTCCACTTCTCCTACCACCCCATCCTATATACACACATACATACATATAAATGCTTTATTAATAGACAGAATACATTTATAAAACACACAAACATGAACATGAATACAATGGTACAATATGTCAAAGATTATGAATCTCCTCCAGCTCCTCCGAAGCTGGACGCGAGCCGAGTATGCAGCATGCGTTTCCCTCTGGATGGCCACGCTGAGACGCTGGAACATGAACGTGGCTGCCCTTGGGTCCCTGGTGGTGTCGATGAGTCTGGAACCCAGCTCTTTAAGGAAACGTGTTGCATTTTTCCCCACGCTCCCAAGGTCTCCGATCCCACTGGGACAAATTTATACTGTTGGCTTATGTCCCTGTACTTGCCGATCTTGTACTCCTCTCTGTGGTCAGCAGCTCCTCCCTGTCGCCCAACACTGTGATGGATGTAGGTGTCAGCCAGTGTCGACACGCAGGTATAATCCCATGCTAAGAGCTTGCCATTCTTCCAAGGATAGATGGTGATCCCGTCGGGGCGGTTTGCTGGGTTGTGGGCGTTGTTGGCTGCTAGTGATCGAGGCTCTCTCTCGGCTGGGCATCCAGCTGTAGCGAGGGTTCTCTTTATGATGTCGTTGACCTCATTGTGTCTTGCATGCCAACCCTTGGTTTTAGAACAGTTAAGACCATGTAGACCATATTGGTCGGCTTGCGCATCGCCGCAAATACACGTATATTCCGTGTGAATGGGGGCAGCAAGGCGCAGAGCCACTGCAATACGAAGGGTCTTAGGGTCCAGGCGTGTTCCCATGGCCGAAATGGGAACTGTTTGGAGGAAGTCCCCAGAGTGAGGTGCACTCACGGCTAGGAGACGGGCAGTCTCCTGTCTGATGTTACGGCCCTGAGCATATTGGCAAGTATCTTTTCAACAATGGGGCTGTCCCAGCTTGACTGTTTGTAGGCCTGTTCTTCACTAGGTTTTGGTGTTGGAGCAGCAAGAGTCTCCCATTCAGTGATGGCACTGGTGTAGCTAGGGTCCTGTATTCCTGCTGAATCACTGAGGTTGTATGGAAGAATTTGTTTTATTAGCTCATTTGATGCTATGGAAGAGGATAAGAAAGCTGGTAGGGCAATCTGGGAGGATTTGCGTACTCCCAGCCCCCCAAGTCTGACTGGAAGTGAAGCTTGCAACCACTGTCCATCTTCGAGGGAAAGATTCAATACACTCTCTAGCATGGTCTTGAGGAGAGAGTCGTATTCCTCGAGTTTCGGGCTGTTGAAGGCTGGGGAACATCTCAGGAAGTATGTAAGTTTTGGGATTGACAGGCACCTGGTGAGTAGGTAGAAGGCATCATGTGTATCAATGTCTTTCATCCTACCTTCCATCGTCCTGAGGTCGGAGATTTTTTTCCAGGACCAGATCGATGGCATTGGGCCCAAGGGGAGCACCAAGGAGAGTGCTGTTGGCTGGATCGATGGCTCGTGCCCCTGGTAAAACAGCCCTAATGTCCTGGATCATCTGTGGATTGGTGGAAACTATCTCACATTTGGTGGGGTTTAAAGATAGGCCCAGGCTACCTACCATATCTTTAATTTTCCTGATGTCTCCCAGGAGAGATTGTGTAGTGCCAGCTAGGGTCCCGTCATCCAAGAACCAGATATTGAGCTCACTGGACAATGCTTCTGTGACATCCTTGATGGCTAGACAGAATAGAAAGGGAGCAAGAGGGTCCCCCTGTTGCACACCCTCACACGAGTCAATTTCATGGTCCCCAAACAAAAGTTTAGAAGCCACACTATAACACGATTCTATGAAGGGATAGAGGGAAGGAAAGTGCCTAGAAACTGCTTGGAGAGCAGCATCCCTTCTGACTGAGTTGAAAGCATTGGCAAAGTCCAATTTGATTAAGGCTTTTTCATTGGACATGTTGTTGATGTATACTCGTGCTGCATGGGCAGCTGCTTCACAGCCTTGTTGAACACCAAAACCGAGCTGAGTTGGTTTCAACATTGAGGCAGCATCTTGACTCACCCTTCGTACTGCAGCCTTGGCAACTAGGCGCCGAAGGGTGTTGCCCACTGCAATGGGCCTGATTCCTCCATCCTTTTTCCGGAGGGCACACAGTGAGGCACCAAAGAAAAGGGGTCTAATGGTCTGTGGGACACTACCAGCCAGGCACCCATTGGAAAATTTGGTGAGTTCAGACAACAATCTCTCAGAGACCTCACCAAGACCTGGATTGAGCATTTGTTTCAAGTGTTGTGACCTTAAACCAGTGAAACCTCCTGCTGAGCCCTGTGGGAAAGACATAGCAGCTTTATACACATCGGCGTCCCGTAAGGTTAAATGTTCTTGACCTGCTGCAATGTCAAGGGGGTCAATGTTGGTACTGGGTTTCAATACCTTAAAATATACTCTTTATTAAATAAAGCCACTGGCTGGCTTAGAGTCTTTAGAATACACAGTTGTACGTGTGTCTTATTTATTAAAATAAGTATATTGAAACTGATGCATTGGTAATATAAAATCCACTGGTGATCTGATTTCTCAGTTAAATTTAATAAGGTTTTCGATATATACTGCGATTCCAAGTGGTTTTATAACATGATATACATGTTTTTTTTTACTGTATGAAAAAGTAATATTTATTTGTTATTATTATTGTTATTATCAAAAACCAAGCACTAAAACCCACTAGTGTCATACAGCGCTGACCATATTTATTGTTAAATAAATAAATTATTGTTAAATAAACATCGTTGTATTTTTTTTTTTTTTATCAAGAATTTTGCGATAAAAAATATGATAAATAATTAATTGCAAGGACCCACGACTCATCGCCAAGGAAGAAGATTCCAAGAAACGAGAGCATTTAGAGTCGACACTCATTAACATGTCAAATGCAGATAGATGGACCTGATCGTGATATATTCTGCTTTGAAATTGGGTCCAATTATTTGATAAACCCTAAAATATGAAGGAACATTGGAACAGTGCTACTGACCCGTATTAGACAGGTTTTTCTCTGGTAATTCATTCCTAGGTAATATCTTCAACAACTCGCCTGACTCTGCCTCACTACACTCCATAAATATGTCTTATCCTCTCTCTCTCTCTCTCTCTCTCTCTCTAGGCAGGTCTAGCATGACTTAATAAAGCCCAAGGTGTGGGCGAAACGTTGTTAATAAAGGTTCGTATAATTATATTTCTAAGTATCAGACTCATGTGCAACAACTGGATATCGTTATTATATAGATGTTCACCAACCAATGACTTTATCAATACAGTATGAATATTAATGCAGCATCAACATCAATACAATAAAGATAAATAGTTGTTGCACATGTATCTAATACTTCAACTTGTTCGTACTGTATACCATTGATGCTATGATAATTATAGTTCATTAATTTGAGTCCTATTTTCGAGTACAGCTTTTGTTATACTGTCAGTTGTATCGTTTTGACACTTCCATTTTTCCCTAATTTCTGGTAACTAGAGATGGAAAATTTAGAAATTTAATAAGGAATATTGGATGGAAAATTATTGGTTGTAAGTGAAAAAAAAATATGATTTTTTTTTTAATTAACAAGATGCTGGTCATATAATTCCCCTTGGTTACATTGTATTAATATTTATTTCTCCATATCCAGAATATAGTAGCGATACACAAAAATAATATAAATGCAGATCTATCTGAATGTTATTGAGGCATTTAGAAGCACTTGCGGTGGACGATGCCGGGGCCGGACTCGTCGTACTCCTCCTTGGTGATCCACATGGACTGGAAGGTGGATAGTGAAGCCAGGATGGAACCACCGATCCAGACGGAGTACTTACGCTCGGGAGGAGCAATGATCTTGATCTTGATGGTAGCAGGAGCCAGAGCAGTGATTTCCTTCTGCATGCGGTCAGCAATACCAGGGTACATGGTGGTACCACCAGAAAGAACGTTGTTAGCGAACAGGTCTTTCCTGATATCAATGTCGCACCTCATGATGGAGTTGTAGACGGTCTCGTGGATACCAACAGATTCCATACCCAGGAAGGAAGGCTGGAACAGAGACTCTGGGCAACGGAAACGCTCGTTACCAATGGTGATGACCTGACCATCAGGAAGTTCGTAGGACTTCTCAAGAGATGAGGAAGCAGCAGCAATATTCATCTCGTTTTCGAAGTCGAGGGCGACATAGCAAAGTTTCTCCTTGATATCACGAACGATTTCTCGCTCAGCTGTGGTGGTGAAGGAATAGCCTCGCTCTGTCATGATCTTTGTAAGGTAAGCAGTCAAGTCACGGCCAGCCAGATCGAGACGAAGGATAGCGTGGGGAAGACAGTAACCTTCGTAGATGGGGACGGTGTGGGTGACACCATCTCCAGTATCGAGCACGATACCTGTGGTACGACCAGAGGCGTACAGGGACAGCACGGCCTGGATGGCCACGTACATGGCGGGGGTGTTGAAGGTCTCAAACATGATCTGTGTCATCTTCTCACGGTTGGCCTTGGGGTTGAGGGGAGCCTCAGTGAGGAGGACAGGGGACTCCTCAGGGGCAACACGCAGCTCGTTGTAGAAGGAGTGATGCCAGATCTTCTCCATGTCGTCCCAGTTGGTAATGATACCGTGCTCGATGGGGTACTTGAGAGTCAGGATACCTCTCTTGCTCTGGGCCTCATCACCGACGTAGGCGTCCTTCTGACCCATACCGACCATCACACCCTGGTGACGAGGACGGCCGACGATGGAGGGAAAGACGGCGCGGGGAGCGTCGTCACCAGCGAAGCCGGCCTTGACCATGCCGGAGCCATTGTCCACAACCAAAGGGCTCACCTCGTCGTCACACATGGTGGAGTGGTCTTAGGTCTGAAAGAATGTGAAAATAATACATACATTAACCGGTGGTGGTGTAATATTTCTAAATTTCGGTATTATTATAATCATGGAGAAGTGCTAAACCCGTAGGGATTATACAGCATCTGTGGGAAAGGGATGGAAGGTATTCAGGCTTAATTCAGGGAACTGGATCACAGATCTAATTCCTTAGATTAAGAGGCCCTCACCAGCGTCAAGGAACCTCCCTTGAGGGGTATATTTCGGTAATTATTCATAAAATATACAGAGGAAAAAAATATGCTTGGGTAGTTAGAATGAGAAAGGTATCAGTAGACATGTACTCATACTTGGTTTCATTGGTAAATTAGGATGCTTGGTACATTATTTTGTTATCTTATATGGTAATTATGTAAAGGAGTGAACCATACACAGTCCATATGCGTAATCAATGTGAATGACTCGGAGAACTGAATTTTCGGTCGGATTTAACTACTGGAATTGACAGTACCAAAGAAATTAGCTTTAATATGTTGCTGCGCTTTTAACCAGTGTTTACTTGACCTCTTGCACTTATGTACTGTTTGTTTTGTTTTTTCTATATTAGGGCTGAAGAAGCCACTCATGGCAAAAAGTTTCCTTAATGAGGTGTTTTGATCAGTACAAACGTGAATTTTTAGACAAGCTTTGCAGCGTCTTCTGACGATATGTTTGGTAATAAGAAAAACGGACTAATGTATCTTCAGTTATACAACTGAATATACAAAATCATGAGCTTTTTCTTCTGTATCTGATATTTCTGCCTTACTACTGTAAAATATATCCTCTAAAGAGAGTGTCAAGCTGCCTGGAGGGTGTGTTCCTGGAGGGTATGTTCCTGGAGGGTGTGTTCTTGGAGGGTGTGTTCCTGGAGGGTGTGTTCCTGGAGGGTGTGTTCCTGGAGGGTGTGTTCCTGGAGGGTGTGTTCCTGGAGGGTGTGTTCCTGGAGGGTATGTTCCTGGAGGGTGTGTTCTTGGAGGGTGTGTTCCTGGAGGGTGTGTTCCTGGAGGGTGTGTTCCTGGAGGGTGTGTTCCTGGAGGGTGTGTTCCTGGAGGGTGTGTTCCTGGAGGGTGTGTTCTTAGAGGGTGTGTTCCTGGAGGGTGTGTTCCTGGAGGGTGTGTTCCTGGAGGGTGTGTTCCTGGAGGGTGTGTTCATGGAGGGTGTGTTCTTGGAGGGTGTGTTCCTGGAGGGTGTGTTCCTGGAGGGTGTGTTCCTGGAGGGTGTGTTCTTGGAGGGTGTGTTCTTGGAGGGTGTGTTCTTGGAGGGTGTGTTCCTGGAGGGTGTGTTCCTGGAGGGTGTGTTCTTGGAGGGTGTGTTCTTGGAGGGTGTGTTCCTGGAGGGTGTGTTCCTGGAGGTGTGTGTTCCTGGAGGGTGTGTTCCTGGAGGGTGTGTTCCTGGAGGGTGTGTTCCTGGAGGGTGTGTTCCTGGAGGGTGTGTTCTTAGAGGTATGTTCCTGGAGGGTGTGTTCCTGGAGGGTGTGTTCCTGGAGGGTGTGTTCTTGGAGGGTGTGTTCCTGGAGGGTGTGTTCATGGAGGGTGTATTCTTGGAGGGTGTGTTCTTGGAGGGTGTGTTCTTGGAGGGTGTGTTCCTGGAGGGTGTGTTCCTAGAGGGTGTGTTCCTGGAGGGTGTGTTCCTGGAGGGTGTGTTCCTGGAGGGTGTGTTCCTGGAGGGTGTGTTCCTGGAGGGTGTGTTCCTGGAGGGTGTGTTCCTGGAGGGTGTGTTCCTGGAGGGTGTGTTCTTAGAGGGTGTGTTCCTGGAGGGTGTGTTCCTGGAGGGTGTGTTCCTGGAGGGTGTGTTCTTGGAGGGTGTGTTCCTGGAGGGTGTGTTCATGGAGGGTGTGTTCTTGGAGGGTGTGTTCCTGGAGGGTGTGTTCCTGGAGGGTGTGTTCCTGGAGGGTGTGTTCCTGGAGGGTGTGTTCCTGGAGGGTGTGTTCCTGGAGGGTGTGTTCCTGGAGGGTGTGTTCCTGGAGGGTGTGTTCTTGGAGGGTGTGTTCCTGGAGGGTGTGTTCTTGAGGGTGTGTTCTTAGAGGGTGTGTTCCTGGAGGGTGTGTTCCTGGAGGGTGTGTTCCTGGAGGGTGTGTTCCTGGAGGGTGTGTTCCTGGAGGGTGTGTTCCTGGAGGGTGTGTTCTTAGAGGGTGTGTTCCTGGAGGGTGTGTTCCTGGAGGGTGTGTTCCTGGAGGGTGTGTTCCTGGAGGGTGTGTTCCTGGAGGGTGTGTTCCTGGAGGTGTGTTCCTGGAGGGTGTGTTCCTGGAGGGTGTGTTCCTGGAGGGTGTGTTCTTGGAGGGTGTGTTCTTAGAGGGTGTGTTCCTGGAGGGTGTGTTCCTGGAGGGTGTGTTCCTGGAGGGTGTGTTCCTGGAGGGTGTGTTCCTGGAGGGTGTGTTCTTGGAGGGTGTGTTCTTGGAGGGTGTGTTCCTGGAGGGTGTGTTCCTGGAGGGTGTGTTCCTGGAGGGTGTGTTCCTGGAGGGTGTGTTCCTGGAGGGTGTGTTCCTGGAGGGTGTGTTCCTGGAGGGTGTGTTCTTAGAGGGTATGTTCCTGGAGGGTGTGTTCCTGGAGGGTGTGTTCCTGGAGGGTGTGTTCTTGGAGGGTGTGTTCCTGGAGGGTGTGTTCATGGAGGGTGTATTCTTGGAGGGTGTGTTCCTGGAGGGTGTGTTCCTGGAGGGTGTGTTCCTGGAGGGTGTGTTCCTGGAGGGTGTGTTCCTGGAGGGTGTGTTCCTGGAGGGTGTGTTCCTGGAGGGTGTATTCTTGGAGGGTGTGTTCCTGGAGGGTGTGTTCCTGGAGGGTGTGTTCCTGGAGGGTGTGTTCCTGGAGGGTGTGTTCCTGGAGGGTGTGTTCCTGGAGGGTGTGTTCCTGGAGGGTGTGTTCTTAGAGGGTGTGTTCCTGGAGGATGTGTTCCTGGAGGGTGTGTTCCTGGAGGGTGTGTTCCTGGAGGGTGTGTTCCTGGAGGGTGTGTTCTTGGAGGGTGTGTTCTTGGAGGGTGTGTTCTTGGAGGGTGTGTTCCTGGAGGGTGTGTTCCTGGAGGGTGTGTTCCTGGAGGGTGTGTTCCTGGAGGGTGTGTTCCTGGAGGGCGTTCCGAGGGTCAACGCCCCCGTGGACCGGTCCTTGATCAGCCCTAGAGAGAAATATTTACTCAATATGTGGATTATTCCTATAACCATATATTAAAACATTAATATTTTCAAATACGGAAATTGTCAAAATACATTTTAAGTACATCATACTAAGGCCTTTTAAAGGAGGGGGTTGCGACCTTAGTGAAGGACTAACCAAACCATACCACGGGTGGGGTTCGAACCCGCGGTCAGTGAAGGACTCTTAGTTTACATAACAGGAGCTATAATTCCGTTCCTTGGATAATGATAATAAATTGGTTCACTTGGTTAATAGGGTTTAAAACCTATCGACTACATTTAATGCTACACCTAACTTTTTCACCACTAGACAAGAATATTTTGATTCTTAAAACAGGGATTAAAGTGAACTCTCAAAATATATATACACCGTTTCCCACCAAGGCAGGGTGGCCCGAAAAAGAAAAATTTTCATCATCATTCACTCCATCACTGTCTTGCCAGAGGCGTGCTTCACACTACAGTTATAAAACTGCAAAATTAACACCCCTCCTTCAGAGTGCAGACACTGTACTTCCCATCTCCAGGACTCAAGTCCGGCTTGCCGGTTTCCCTGAATCCCTTCATAAATGTGACCTTGCTTACACTCCAACAGCACGTCAAGTCCTAAAAACCATTTGTCTCCATTCACTCCTATCATAGCTCACGATGCTTGCTGGAAGTCCAAGCCCCTCGCACACAAAACCCCCAACCTTTCTGGGAGGGGATAAAGGAGGTTTTGTGTGCCAGAGGCTTGGACTTCCAGCAAGCATGCGTGAGCGTATTTGATAGGAGTGAATGGAGACAAATGTTTTTTTATTAAAACATAATAATTATAATAATTGTAAAAATAATTATAATAATGATGGTAATAATGCTAATAATAATAATAACAATTAATCATAGGTATAATTTGTGGAGGTTAAACTATTATTAACACGTGGCCACAGACTCCCACTTTCTGTCTCTGTCTTAATCTTTCTCTGCCAAAACACATAATAAGTGAGATTTTACAAGCGTTCTCTGCCCAAGTCTCAGGCGTCGTCCCGAGTGATTCACGGCAGGGCAACAAGACGACACCTTGGGCACTCATATCAACAGGAAGATGGCAAGCGTCTGCCAAATTTTTGCACGGTTTAGTCATCCGTAGAATAGATATATCCGCAGCAGGTGGTGTTAGTGGGATGATATGGGCACTGGTGTAGGTGGTTTTATTGGGGGTTTTTACTGGTTTAGTTTCTTGGGTTTGATCGCCTGTCGACTACACGAGGGCCATTTAAGGTTCTATGTTACCTGTACTAAGACTATATCTTACGTCCACCAAGACTATATCTTACGTCCACCAAGACTATATGTTACGTCCACCAAGACTATATGTTACGTCCACTAAGACTATATGTTGCCTGTACGTCACCAGTAAATGACTTCTGTTCGTAAAATAATGGGACAGAAGTAAATTAATTGGATATACTCTGAGAGATACACACCACTCGGTGTATGTATACTGAAAGACACATCTCTCGGTGTACGTATACTGAGAGATACACACCACTCGGTGTATGCATACTGAGAGACACATCTCTCGGTGCATGTATACTGAGAGACTCATCTCTCGGTGCATGTATACTGAGAGACACATCTCTCGGTGTATGTATACTGAGAGACACATCTCTCGGTGCATGTATACTGAGAGACACATCTCTCGGTGTATGTATACTGAGAGACACATCTCTCGGTGTATGTATAGTGAGAGACACACCTTTCTCGGTGTATTTATATTGAGAAACACAAACCTCTCCATGTATATACACTAGTGTTATGTACCTATACTGAAATTTATGAAGGTACATTCTCTATTAATGTACAATATTATACTTGATCTAAAGTGTAAATAATTTTCACTGCAAGATTTGTTTATAATTTTTATGTATTTTTCGAAAAAGACAGGAGGGTCGTGGTGTTTTGAATTGAAAGCGAATTCTCACTTGCACTCATAAACGATAATTCTCACTTACACTCATAAACGACAATTCTCATTTAGTCATAAACGACAATTCTCACTTACACTCATAAACGACAATTCTCACTTACAATCATAAACGACAATTCTCACTTACACTCATAAACGACAATTCTCCCTTACACTCATAAACGACAATTCTCATTTGCATTCATAAACAACAATTCTCACTTACACTCACAAACGATAATTCTCACTTACACTCATAAACGACAATTCTCCCTTACAATCGTAAACGACAATTCTCACTTACACTCATAAACGACAATTCTCACACTCATAAACGACCATTCTCACTTACAGTCATAAACGATAATTCTCACTTACACTTATAAACGACAATTCTAACTTACAGTCATAAGCGACAATTCTCACTTACAGTCATAAACGACAATTCTCACACTCATAAACGACAATTCTCACTTACACTCATAAACGACAATTCTCACACTCATAAACGACCATTCTCACTTACACTCATAAACGATAATTCTCACTTAGTCATAAACGACAATTCTAACTTACAGTCCTAAACGACAATTCTCACAGTCATAAACGACAATTCTCACAGTCATAAACAATAATTCTCACTTACAGTCATTAACAACAAGAGTGTTGTAAGGGAAGGTTAAATATTTACAGGTAAATATGTTATGTGTATAACCAGAGAACGGGAGGGAGAGATCACAGATAAACACATACACTGTATGGACGTATCCTGAGACTGAAGTACACTGAAGCGCACCTCTGCAAGTTTCCTCTTATATAGAATGTGACTACTCTCGCTTACTAATACCAAAGATGTCTCATTGTTTGGAAATTTTTTGACCATATAGCTGTTTTGGGGAGTGGGTAAGATGGTTCCTTCCCAACGGAGATAGTTGCGCCTCGGCAAATATATGATACCCGACATTTACCTTATTTGTTTATCATCAATTCTGTTCAGATGTTACTTTTACGGTGGAATAAGTCAGCGCAGCAGCGAAATTCCCTTGACTTTAGTATCATTAATATGAAGGGAAAGAAATGAGTTGAGTCTTGCATCTCCTTTACTTATTTCAAGTGAGTTTGTTAAGTTCAAATTCTTTCGACTGTATGAGGGCCATTTAGGGCGGGTTCACCTGTACACAAGCATTAAGAATATTTTAATTGCATAACTTAGGTATTGAATAAGATATTCGGTGCATATATAGTGAGATATATAGTGAGATATAGTGTATATATGTTGATAGATCAACATTTCGCAATTCTCTAGATGCCTCATTATGATATTTTAATTAATCTAGTTTGTAAATATCTGTTATTTGAATAACCTATATTGCAAGATAAGCCACATGGGGATGGAAATCTTTAGCTTAAGATAAGAACATAAGAACATAAGAAAAGAGGAGCACTGCAGGAGGCCTGTTGGCCCATACTAGGCAGGTCCTTCACATTCCATCCCACTAACAATATATTTGTTCAACCCAATTTTCAATGCTACGCAAGAAATAAGCTTTGATAATTCTATTTACTCATGTGCAATTCCCACTCAAATCCAACCCCTCTCACTCATGAATTTATCCAACCTAACTTTGAAACTGCCCAAGGTCCTAGCTTCAATAACCCTTCTAGGCAGACTGTTCATAAGAACATAAGAACATAAGAATGGAGGAACACTGCAGAAGGCCTACTGGCCCATACAAGGCAGGTCCTTATCAAAACCCCTACTACCTAAGAATTTATTCCTCTACTCACGACACCAATCAAACCCAGCCCCTCCCACTCATATATTTGTCCAATCTCTTTTTAAAGCCACCCAAGGTCCTAGCCTCTATCACCCTACTCGGAAGATTGTTCCACGCATCTACAACTCTGTTCGAAAACCAGTACTTGCCTATGTCCTTTCTAAATCTAAATTTATCCAATTTAAATCCGTTATTTCTGGTTCTTACTTGGTTCGATATCCTCAGTATTTTATTAACATCTCCTTTGTTTATGCCCATCATTCCACTCATCAACTACCCTATTTCCAAACCAATACTTTCCTATATCCTAAATCTAAACTTATCTAACTTGAATCCATTATTGCACTCTGTGCGTCGTCAGGAGCTATGCAATGTGCAAGGCTACCAACAGTTGCAGGAGAAAAAAATATCTCCGAAGCAAAGCAGAAGTGTAGTGTCAGGCCATGTCACTCTGACACACACACACAGATATATATATATATATATATATATATATATATATATATATATATATATATATATATATATATATATATATATATATATATATATATATATATATATATATATATATATATATATATATATGTTAAATTAGACACATATGCAACACTTGGGTATCTTTATTGTGGAAACGTTTCGCCACACAGTGGCTTCATCAGTCCAATACAAAGAAGAAAGTAGTAATAAAAGGAGGAGTTTGAGGTAATCAGTCCCTCGGCCTGGAGTCGATGTGTTCAGTCCATCAATCTTGAAGTAAATACAATATAAGGCAAATAGAAGTTGCTTATATACTGTAGACAGGTGAGATGAAGCAGGAGGAGGCGGGGTCATAGTGGTATCATCCACTAGTCGAAGTAAGTCCTTGTCCAAAGGTTTGGACAAATGTTGAAGAATCCCTTTGTATCAAGATCCCAAGAAGTTGCTGTGTCAGACAGGATGTAGATGAATGGTTCAGAGAACCGACAAGTTGTTAACAACTTGTCGGTTCTCTGAACCATTCATCTACATATATATATATATATATATATATATATATATATATATATATATATATATATATATAAGTGTGAATGTGTTCAGGAGAGAGAGAGGGAATCATCATCCGTAGTTGATAATTCTTCAAGGAAGAACCTTGATGCTAATGAAGGTTCCTTGGATCTGAGAATCAGAGTTATCTATCCCTTAGATCAAATCTGATTAGCTTTAATTCCCCTTTCGTTGTATGCCCCTAAGGTTCTGGCGCACCCACTTGAAAATAATAGAAATATAGTGCATAAGCGATAGATTTATTTATTGAGCCGTAGAATAAAAGTGATGTGTGTTGCAGTTTATTGCTTTAGCGAGAATGACAGCAGCAGCAGGTGGATTAAGAGTCAGGTGGTCTAGACGTGTTCATCTCTAAAACCGCGAAGGAATGTGTGTGTGTACTCAGCTATATGTGGTTGCAGGGGTCGATTCACAGCTCCAGGCCCACCCTTTTCGATAGTCGCTACTACTTCCACACTGTTAAGTAAAAGGACACAAATGCAACTAATGTGACATTTTATTGTGGCAACGTTTCGCTCTCCAGGAGCTTTCTCAAGCCGTTACAAGCGATATATGGACACAGTGGGCTATTATATACTCTCAAAGTGAGGTGAAATACTAGTGGTGGTCGAGGTAGTAGTGATAAGTAGTAGTAGTAGTAGTAGTAGTAATACAATAAGGTAGAACAATCAATATGCACATGAGTATAAAATATTTGTCTAACCTATTGTTATACTACCCAAGTATTTGTTTTATCACCTTTTACTCATGTGCATATTGATTGTTCTACCTTATTGTATTACTACTACTACTACTTATCACTACTTATCACTACTACCTCGACCACCACTAGTATTTCACCTCACTTTGAGAGTATATAATAGCCCACTGTGTCCTTGTAACGCTTGTAACGGCTTGAGAAAGCTCCTGGAGAGCGAAACGTTGCCACAATAAAATGTCACATTAGTTGCATTTGTGTCCTTTTACTTAACATATTGTCGGTAATTCTACCAATATTATTACATACTTCCACACTCTCTGCTCCAAGAGCTTATCGTGTGTGTGTGTGTGTGTGAACTCTGTGGTGTAAGCCTTTCTCCATAAGTATTAAACACATTTCCTACAGAGTGTAGTTCCTTGAATACCACAGTACACTCTCATATATTTCCTGTGTACATAAAGTAATTTCATGGCTACCACACTAATCTAATATCAGAAAGATTCTTTATTGCCTAAAATGGGCAAAGTTAGTCATGGGGAAAGTCTCGTAATACTCGTTACTCCTACAAACCTAATAGTAAATTGGGAGCTTATTGACATCTGTGGAAAGTCATAAGAGGGTTACCACAAGCGCAGCTTTACTCTCGTACCTACAAACAGGTAATTACATTCTCACACCAAAGGTTCATTAAGGTCTGATGTTCCTATTCACATTGCAGTAAAAAAGGGACCTGGATATTGTCTTCCTGTCGTGGATCGCATCCTGACACAGAGGATCAAAATGAAAATAATACTAATTAGCGCAGGTCATCACGAGCGCTGCTCTGCTTCTGTGGTTACAAACTCAACAAATTGTGATAATGTTGGTAAAATTGACGACAATATATTAGGTAAAAGGAGACAAGTGCAACTAATGTGACATTTTATTATGGCAACGTTTCGCTCACCAGGAGCTTTGTCAAGCCGTTACAAACAATACATGGACACTCGAAAATAGTGTATTAATTTGTTGATACAAGGAAGATGGTAAAGGGGTCGCCCCAGGTAGGGCTGGAGGGAGGGAGAGAAAATGAGGTTTTGAGTCTTTATGGCTTGTGTATCCAACAAGCTTGAGTGAGCTTTGCTAGATAGAAATGAGTAGAAGCAAGTAGTTTTTAGGGTTTGATGTGCTGTTGGAGTGTGATCCACGTAACAATTATGAAGGGATTCAGGAAAACAGATCAGCCTGGAAGGACTGGCGTCCCGTGAAAGAGGTTCTTGAGCTAGTGCAGTTCGGAGGATCAATTGAATTGTAATGTCTGTGCACAGATGACGACTTGAACTTGAGGCTGACTGTGTGAAGTATTTGCCCTATCATAGCTCTATAGATCACCCATTATTGGTTAATGTAAGCAGGTAGGCGCCCAGATATGCAATATCAACTGCTAGATTTTTATATCTCTCTCTTCCTCACCACCAAGTAAGAATGGGGACAAAATATTTTGTAAATCTGTAGATCGTACACGGTAAGCATAGGTATATAGTTGGGAGAGTAAATGACGAGGTATCATGAGATGTGATTCTGACTATTGAAGGTCAGGTGATGGTGTGTGCTAAGAATCATTTGAGCCAGGGAGGTCCCACAAACTGAAAAACCTCTGTTTCTAGGTAACGGTATCTGTCATGCGAATGAGTAATGATTGTGAAGGCGGACGTCACCCCACATGATATGGCCCGACGTTTTACACTTCTGCCTTGCCTCAGAGAGAGAATTTTCCCCCTACTATCTGTTGCTAGTCTTGCAACATTGCATAGCTCCTGACGACGCACAGAGAGTGCGAAAGATCTTGAGCTAAAGATTTCCATCCCCCTGTAGCTTGTTCTGCATTGTTAAGATCGCCTGTTTACGACTGTACTGCAGTATCATTATATACAAGTCTTCAATGTGTATTAATGAATCATCAGTGAGTTACTTTATTTCAGGTATTTTTTTCCTTTTTTTTAACTTGTATTATGAGGAATTCAGTAAAATTCATACAGTTCTCAGATTATATGATGCTACACAGAAACAACCATAAGTTATTGTTCAAAATTTATTTGTTAATTGGGAAGACATAATTAAAAAACTTCAACTGTGAGAAATTGAAGCCATATATTAAATCCGAACATGTATATTATAAATAATGTTTAAGACATATTTTCCCATTACCATATGGGCATTCAAAAATCGACGAACCAGCGTATTCATCGCCCAGATAATCAATAAATATAATTATAAAAATATAAACTAAATAAATAAAAATGTCTCCATTTAAAAATATAAATCGCTTCTTAGAAGCACTTGCGGTGGACGATGCCGGGGCCGGACTCGTCGTACTCCTCCTTGGTGATCCACATGGTCTGGAAGGTGGACAGTGAGGCCAGGATGGAACCACCGATCCAGACGGAGTATTTACGCTCGGGAGGAGCAATGATCTTGATCTTGATGGTAGCAGGAGCCAGAGCAGTGATTTCCTTCTGCATGCGGTCAGCAATACCAGGGTACATGGTGGTACCACCAGAGAGAACGTTGTTAGCGAACAGGTCCTTCCTGATATCAATGTCGCACCTCATGATGGAGTTGTAGACGGTCTCGTGGATACCAACAGATTCCATACCCAGGAAGGAAGGCTGGAACAGTGACTCTGGGCAACGGAAACGTTCGTTACCAATGGTGATGACCTGACCATCAGGAAGTTCATAGGACTTCTCAAGAGATGAGGAAGCAGCAGCAATATTCATCTCATTCTCGAAGTCAAGGGCAACATAGCAAAGTTTCTCCTTGATATCGCGAACGATTTCTCGCTCAGCCGTGGTGGTGAAGGAATAACCACGCTCAGTCATGATCTTTGTAAGGTAGGCAGTCAAGTCACGGCCAGCCAGGTCGAGACGAAGGATAGCGTGGGGAAGACAATAACCTTCGTAGATGGGGACGGTGTGGGTGACACCATCTCCAGTATCGAGCACGATACCTGTGGTACGACCAGAGGCGTACAGGGACAGCACGGCCTGGATGGCCACGTACATGGCTGGAGTACTGAAGGTCTCAAACATGATCTGTGTCATCTTCTCACGGTTGGCCTTGGGGTTGAGGGGAGCCTCAGTGAGGAGGACAGGGGACTCCTCAGGGGCAACACGCAACTCGTTGTAGAAGGAGTGATGCCAGATCTTCTCCATGTCGTCCCAGTTGGTAATGATACCGTGCTCGATGGGGTACTTGAGAGTCAGGATACCTCTCTTGCTCTGGGCCTCATCACCGACGTAGGCGTCCTTCTGACCCATACCGACCATCACACCCTGGTGACGAGGACGGCCGACGATGGAGGGAAAGACGGCGCGGGGAGCGTCGTCACCGGCGAAGCCGGCCTTGACCATTCCGGAACCATTGTCCACAACCAAAGGGCTCACCTCGTCGTCACACATGGTGGAGTGATCTTAGATCTGAAATGAAACCATTTGAAATATAATAGCTGAAGACAATGAATTTTGCACTCTCTGAAAAGTCGCTGAATTGGGGGATATGACCGAAATGTACAAATGGAGAACAAAAATAAATGAAGAGGCTGTAAATAACGTGCTTAAAATATATAATTAAGACAGGACTCGCAGCTGAGGATTCAAGTGGGACAAATTTTGATTTAGAAAGGATGTAGAAGAGCACTGGTTTGGTAATAGAGCTGTGGAGGAGCGGAACCAACTCCCGAGTAGCATCTTAGAAGCGAGAACTCTGGATAGCTTTAAAAAAATTTTGGACAAATACATGAGTGGGTGTTGGTGGGTGTGAGCTTGACGAGTCTAGCATGGGCCAGTAAGTCTGTTGCAGTGCTTTCCGTTTTTGTATTTTTTTATTCTTATTTAGATGGTTTTTCGACTCCACACGCGACCATTTTCACAACACTGAAGTTTACTGAATTAGACACATGTGCAACACCTGTGTACCTTTATTAAAAAAACGCTTCAATAACGAGTGACTTTTTCAGTTCAGTTCTGTATTGAACTGATAAAACCACTGGAGGGCGAAACGTCTGGAGGGCGAAACGTCTACAAATAAAGATGCCCGATGTTGCACATGTGTCTACAGCAACTTGTCAGCATTATATACCATTAATGGTGCAACTCTATGTTTTGCAGTGAGTCTACAAACAATATGTATGCAAAAAAATATTTCTACAAGAAATATTCTGTTTTCAAAGCAAAATCTGTTACATTACATTGAAAATTATTATTTATGTAATTGTTATTTATGTAATCGTTTATCAACTTATCGGTTTAGAAAACCGATAGATAAATGAGAACACTTGTGCAATATTTGGGCTTCTTTATTCTGGCAACGTTTCAGCAGGCAGTGGCTTCTTCGGTCCAATATAGAGAACGGAAGAAAATGAGGAGTCTGAGGTAATCAGTCCCTCAGACTGGAGTCATTTTTAAGTCATTTTAATCTAAACTGATTGACTCAACACATCGACTGCAGCCTGAGGGACTGACTACCTCAATCTCATCCTCATCTTCCTCTGTTTTTCTTTATATTAGACTGAAGAACCCACTGGCAGGTGAAACGTTGATACAGAAAAACACTGTTTTAGGGCATCTGAACCTCTCTGGAGGTTTCGCTTATATTAATGCGTAAAGAAATGTGATCTTGTGCTGGGAAGCCCAGGAGAAGATGCTTGACGGCTCTCTGTATAGCCAACCCTCATTCTATAGCCAAATATTTCATCTCGCTGCCAAGTTTTAAACTGTGACAGTTTCCACATATTGTAGGTGCGGGCGCCGCGGCTCTACACGAACTACATACCAACGGTATATAATAACGACAAGATTGTTAATTAAACACCTGTGTAATATATAGATATGCTCAATGATAACCCACGTGAAGACAGAAACTCAGTAGATTGGTTGATCTGTATATTTCGACCCCCTTCTGGGATCCTCTCCAGCCGAAGAGGATCCCAGAAGGGGGTCGAAATATACAGATCAATCAATCTCCTGACAGTGTTCATTACACTTTAGTTATTCATTTGGTTTTAATAACCAGATGTTGCGCAGGTGTCTAGTTCTACACGGACTTTGACAGGACGTATGATAACGACTAATGTTATTCCCGAATGATTACTTAAACCAGGTTCTGCTATCAAGAATATTAAGTATACCTACGCTATCATACAAACATGCAATAGTTGTCACAAATGGGTGTTGATATTATTCACGAATGAGTATACCGACAGTATGTAAATAAGACAATGCAGGTTATGGCATCTTCACAATAATATGTTATATCCTGCATTGTGTCTGATATGCATACACGAATCTTAACTGGTACGAATGACGTTGCTACTTATGAAGGGGGAAACTGTGCTTGAATCTATGTCAGCAGCAAAACAAGTCACCCCGACCAACATCTGGCGCTGTGTAGGCGTTTTAGGTAAAATATTTAGACAAGTCTGGCCCCCGCGTCTTGGGTCCGGCTGACGCAAATGTTGGAATTTGTTGCAGAGTACGAACCTATTATGATTCTTTAAATTATATTAATTTTTTTTCACTTTAATTATATCGATACTTGAAATATACAACAATAGCATAATTTACGATATATATGATGATATACAAAACAATCGCAGCCTGTGTATAATACGCCCTTACCAGTCATTTTGTATTAATGACACCTGTTACATAGAGTTTCTGTTAGCAAGGTCTTTGTATCCCTGGTATTAACGGCAGGTAACAGAAGTTTTTCTGTTCTCAAACGTACTGTATCTCTGGTATTAACCAGAGGTGATACAGTTTTTTATTGCTTAATTAAGATACTATAACTACCGTACTTATAACAGAGAATACAGAATCTTCTGTTGTCACGCCCTCTCTCTCTGTCTATCTCTCTCTATCTATCTATCTTTGATATTAACGCCAGCTGATAATAAGGGTCTTCTGATAACAGGTTCGCTTTATCTTTGATAAGGATAACACACAAAGTCTTGTGAAGTTTTGGTATCCGTAGCACCGATATTTCTGTGTTAATTAAAGGAGTAACGAGGAGAAGTGGGAAGTTAAATCCGTAATGAAGTGAAGTTTTGATTGGTACAACGTTTCACCCACTCGTGGGTGAAACGTTGTACCAGTAAAGACTTCGCTGTTATATCAATGATAACTAATTAGAGAGTCTTGATACCAAACACTTTATAGCTTTGATATTTAATGCAGCTAATCTGGGGGTGTGATACCAAGCTTGAGGTTCGCTAGTGTTGACGCCATATCAGATCCGTATAATCCAAAATATGATCAAATCGGGATATGTTACGTTTCCATCTAAGTAATCGTTTGTTTTCAGCAAATCCTAACAAGTCTAAGCACAGAGTTGTAGCACGTACACTGTGTAGACGTATCCTGAGTCTGAAGTACACTAAGCCTCTAGTGTTTTTAAAAGCACTTATATACCTCCTGCATTCACCTTCTTGATTATTAATAGAGGAAGGGTTCTTCTGTCACCTTGTTTACAATATTTTTTTCCTTTACAGCTGCTTGAGGTGGTTCAGGTTATCTGTCGTGGGTGGGAGTCGAGGGAATATTCTTCCTATGGCTAAGTCTTATAATATTAATACTCATATTTACTCGGGAACGGAGGTTATAGATACAAGAGGAGTGGCTTTATGTTTCACATTGTTTTATTATGTTAGGGTACACAAGATGGTATTGACTCATGACAGCACCTTTATCTAGACCCGGTTAGAGGCTGGCAAGAGCCTTGCCATGCATTCTCTGTTTTAACCTTAATAGTTGATGCTGTCTAGGATGTCTCTCTGGTTTATATTTCTAGAGTTTCCTCTAGTAATGGTGCCCCGTGGCCTGGTGGCAAAAGCTCTCGCTTCACAGGGTGAGGGTCCGGGTTCGATTCCCGGCGAAGGGGTGGAAACATCGGACGTGTTTCTTTACACCGGTTGTCTATGTTCACCCATCAGAAAAATGGGTACCTGGGTGTTAGTGGACTGGTGTGGGTCGCATCCTGGGACAAAACTGACCTAATTTGTCCGAAATGCTCTGAATAACAAGGGACTTTCTATATAGTAGTATGTCATTGATGTCAGCTATGGTCTGTGCACCTTGTACATGTACTTGTAGTAAATAAAGATATTATATTAGTAGTAGCAGTAATTCCTAAGATATGTATGGCTTATTGTAAATGAAATCCCCCCATTTATTCCTGTTACACCATTTACTTCTGATACGCCATTTACTCCCGTTACGCCATTTACTCCCGTTACGCCATTTACTCCCATTTCCTAGCTCACTGTTTGTACCCATCATGGGGTCGGGGGGTGTCTGGATGCCGCTAAATGGCTCGTGATCCAAGGAATTTGAGTTATCCTCCTAATCTTGGTGTGAAATTTAATTGCCTATCATTAAAAAAAAGCTTTATGACCCCTTGCTTATTTTTCGTCATTATATATATATATATATATATATATATATATATATATATATATATATATATATATATATATATATATATATATATATATATATATATATATATATGGAAAGAAGAGGAGTAGTGATGAGGGAAAGACGATGTGGACAGTCCAAGGTTTATGTATATACCTTTGATATACCTTTGAAGAGTTTCGAGAGTTTCTCTACTCTCCGAGCCCGGCCATGGGCCAGGCTCGTCTAGTGCTTGCCTGGTCAACCAGGCTGTTGCTGTTGGAGGCCCGCTGCCCTACATATCCGTCACAGCCTGGTTGATCTGGCACCTGGTGAAGATACTTGTCCAGTTTCCTCTTGAAGGCTTCTACACTGGTTCCAGCCGTGTTTCTGATATCTTCTGGTAAGATGTTGAATATTCTGGGACCCCGGATGTTGATACAGTGCTCCCGTATTGTCCCCACCGCACCCCTGCTCCTCACTGGGTTTATTTCACATTTCCTCCCATATCTCTCACTCCAGTATGTTGTTATGGCAGTGTGCAGATTTGGGACCAGGCCCTCGAGTACATTCCAGGTATATATTATCATGTATCTCTCTCTCCTCCGCTCCAATGAGTACATGTTCAAGACTTGAAGGCGTTCCCAATAATTTAGATGTTTCAATGGCTCAATGTGAGCCGTAAACGATCTCTGTATTTGTTCCAGCTCTGATATTTCTCCTGCCCTGAACGGGGCCGTCAGCACTGAGCAGTATTCTAAGTGAGGGAGCACTAGCGATTTGAACAGTGCCACCATCGGCATTATTTCAGAGTATTCACATGGTCATGATCCTGACCTGAGTTATAATGTGCACTCATGTCTTTTTAATAATAACTTGTGGGATAGCATATACCAGATTATAACTACAACCTGACAGTAATATATACCAGGTTATAACCACAACCTGACAGTAATATATACCAGGTTATAACTACAACCTGACAGTAATATATACCAGGTTATAACTACAACCTGACAGTAATATATACCAAGTTATAACCACAACCTGACAGTAATATATACCTGGTTATAACCACAACCTGACAGTAATATATACCAGGTTATAACCACAACCTGACAGTAATATATACCAGGTTATAACTACAACCTGACAGTAATATATACCAAGTTATAACCACAACCTGACAGTAATATATACCAGGTTATAACCACAACCTGACAGTAATATATACCAGGTTATAACTACAACCTGACAGTAATATATACCAGGATATAACTACAACCTGACAGTAATATATACCAGGATATAACTACAACCTGACAGTAATATATACCAGGATATAACTACAACCTGACAGTAATATATACCAGATTATAACTACAACCTGACAGATATATATGCCAGGTTATAACTACAACCTGACAGTAATATATACTAGGTTATAACTACAACCTGACAGTAATATATACCAGGTTATAACCACAACCAAACAGTAATATATACCAGGTTATAACTACAACCTGACAGTAATATATACCAGGTTATAACTACAACCTGAGAGTAATATATACCAGGTTATAACTACAACCTGACAGTAATATATACCAGGTTATAACCACAACCAAACAGTAATATATACCAGGTTATAACTACAACCTGACAGTAATATATACCAGGTTATAACTACAACCTGACAGTAATATATACCAGGTTATAACTACAACCTGACAGTAATATATACCAAGTTATAACCACAACCTGACAGTAATATATACCAGGTTATGACCACAACTTGACAGTAAAGTATACCAGGTTATAACCACAACCTGACTGCAATATATACCAGGTTATAACCACATCCTGACAGTAATATATACCAGGTTATAACTACAACCTGACAGTAATATATACCAGGTTATAACCACAACCTGACAGTAATATATACCAGGTTATAACCACAACCTGACAGTAATATATACCAGGTTATAACCACAACCTGACAGTAATATATACCAGGTTATAACCACAACCTGACAGTAATATATACCAGGTTATAACCACAACCTGACAGTAATATATACCAGGTTATAACTACAACCTGACAGTAATATATACCAGGTTATAACTACAACCTGACAGTAATATATACCAGGTTTTAACCATTCTGTCCAACTAAAATAACTTCATTGATTTTATTTAGAAGAGATTCTTGTATACGTCACACTGGAAGACGACCTGGAAAAATTATTGTATCGAAGCTTTTCAATGGACAGAAGGTCAAGACTCTCATTCTTTAAATATTTATATTACGTATTAATGGTTGATAATTTATGTAAAATACTAAAATACTCGAGATTTCCAAAGGGCCTTGGGAAATCATTTGTTTTTAAGCAGTTTTTTTATTTGGATTTTAAACACAGATAGTTAGTGGCGTACTCATAGTTAATATTGCCCAGTCAGTGTTCATAGAATATTAATGTTACATCCATGGAGAAGCGGTAAGCTCTTGAGGGCTACTATATAACACCTGGGGAATGAGAGGCAGTTAGGTTCAGTCCTAGGAAGGTAAGTAGGAATACAGTTCTCTGGATGAGGAGCCTCTCGCCGGCACCGAGGTCCTCTCTCGTCATGATTCATTAACTATACTTTGTGTGTCAACTCTCAGAGTTGCTTAATGAGTTCCTTCCTAATTTGAGTCCCTTTAATCCTTCCATCAAACACAGAATGGAACCAAAATATTTTTGCCATTTTTTGGATGATTGTTTATATAGGATACAGATACTTGCTCCACGGGCTGATTTGTTATTACAGTTAGTTATATTTTAATTTAGACTTGCAGGCAAGCTGGACGTGTGTGTATACTCACCTATTAGTACTCACCTATTTCTGGTTGCAGGAGTCGATACATAGCTCCTGGCCCTGCCTCTTCACTGATCGCTACTAGGTCCTCTCTCTCCCTGCTCCATGAGCGTTATCAAACCTCGTCTTAAAACTATGTATGGTTCCTGCCTTCTGTACTCACCTAATTGTGGTTGCAGGGGTCGAGACTCAGCTCCTGGCTCCTGTGTGTGTGTATTTGTGTGTGTTAAAGTTAAATCCGAGCGAGTGTACATGAGGGGTGAGTGTTGAAGCTGGTAATAATGCTATGAGTGGATGCATTAACATATTCCCATTTATTTCACATAATTTTACATTCATATTTTGAAGAAACTACAGAGACAGATTTTGACATAGCGTAAACTAGTATTACCAGAACGTTTATCGTTTTTATTTTTTTTTATTTTTTTTTTTGGGGGGGTAATACTTGACTAGTAGAGGGACTGACCCCTTCAAAACTACGTCTTCACGGGTGATGGACTGATGACATCGTCTTCACATCTCTACTGCTTCTGCTAACTCTTCTGTACCCCACTGAAGAAGCCTACTGTGTAGACGAAACGTTTTGGAATAAAGATACCTAACTGATGCACATGTGTCTTACCAGCCTGACGGTACTGCATACCATTATAATATTCATCTCTCGGTGTATCTATTCTGTGACGCATAACAAAAAACAGTGATCTCAGATATTGGTTAAATCTCTTGAAAGATTGACCTCAAGAAACCTTCAATACAAACCTATCTGTCTTGATAGATAAAACTATATCGATATTTTCATACTCAGTTGTTATATTTTCATTAAGGTCAGGATAACTCACAAAGAATATTATTTAATGTTCTCTTATAATCTAATGTTTCGAAATTTATTCGGAAAAAATAGAAACTAAGTTTTTCAGTCTTTAAAATCTTTAATGTTTTCTTTGTCATAATATTCTAAGTACTTTGACCTTTTTTTTTGGGGGGAGGGGCTCAAATCGAATGAGCAGTTATTATAAAATCTTTTCACATTGATATCAAAGGTGAACATGAATCAAAAACTGTACAGTAATTGCTTTATTTTTTTCGTGTAAACAGGTGTTTGTATGCATACCTTATGCAGCGTACTTGTGGATAAAATATTAACATTAAACAACAACAAATTAACAATGAGATAGTGATATTATTTAGAAGCACTTGCGGTGGACGATGCCGGGTCCGGACTCGTCGTACTCTTCCTTGGTGATCCACATGGTCTGGAAGGTGGACAGTGAGGCCAGGATGGAACCACCGATCCAGACGGAGTACTTACGCTCGGGAGGAGCAATGATCTTGATCTTGATGGTAGCAGGAGCCAGAGCAGTGATTTCCTTCTGCATGCGGTCAGCAATACCAGGGTACATGGTGGTACCACCAGAAAGAACGTTGTTAGCGAACAGGTCCTTCCTGATATCAATGTCGCACCTCATGATGGAGTTGTAGACGGTCTCGTGGATACCAACAGATTCCATGCCCAGGAAGGAAGGCTGGAACAGTGACTCTGGGCAACGGAAACGTTCGTTACCAATGGTGATGACCTGACCATCAGGAAGTTCATATGACTTCTCAAGGGATGAGGAAGCAGCAGCAACACTCATCTCATTCTCGAAGTCAAGAGCAACATAGCAAAGTTTCTCCTTGATATCGCGAACGATTTCTCGCTCAGCCGTGGTGGTGAAGGAATAGCCTCGCTCTGTCATGATCTTTGTAAGGTAAGCAGTCAAGTCACGGCCAGCCAGGTCGAGACGAAGGATAGCGTGGGGAAGACAGTAACCTTCGTAGATGGGGACGGTGTGGGTGACACCGTCTCCAGTATCGAGCACGATACCTGTGGTACGACCAGAGGCGTACAGGGACAGCACGGCCTGGATGGCCACGTACATGGCTGGGGTGTTGAAGGTCTCAAACATGATCTGTGTCATCTTCTCACGGTTGGCCTTGGGGTTGAGGGGAGCCTCAGTGAGGAGGACAGGGGACTCCTCAGGGGCAACACGCAGCTCGTTGTAGAAGGAGTGATGCCAGATCTTCTCCATGTCGTCCCAGTTGGTGATGATGCCGTGCTCGATGGGGTACTTGAGAGTCAGGATACCTCTCTTGCTCTGGGCCTCATCACCGACGTAGGCGTCCTTCTGACCCATACCGACCATCACACCCTGGTGACGAGGACGACCGACGATGGAAGGAAAGACGGCGCGAGGAGCGTCGTCACCGGCGAAGCCGGCCTTGACCATGCCGGAGCCATTGTCCACAACCAAAGGGCTCACGTCGTCGTCACACATGGTGGAGTGGTGCTAGGTCTGCAAAAAAAAAATCATATGAGAAAACTATCTTCCGTCTCATACTATCTTCCGTATAGAGTATACAAAGTAATTTTGCATAGGTAGGTATAATGTTTGTCAGGAAACAGGGCAAGTGTTTTCTGATGCATATATACATATATATTCTTTCTTTCTTTCAACACGTCGGCCGTTTCCCACCGAAGCAGGGTGGCCCAAAAGAAAAAACGAAAGTTTCTCCTTTTACATTTAGTAATATATACAGGAGAAGGGGTTACTAGCCCCTTGCACCCGGCATTTTAGTCGCCTCTTACGACACGCATGGCTTACGGAGGAAGAATTCTGTTCCACTTCCCCATGGAGATAAGAGGAAATAAGAACAAGAACTAGTAAGAAAATAGAACAAAACCAAGAGGGGTGTGTGTATATACATATGCTTGTACATGAATGTGTAGTGTGACCTAAGTGTAAGTAGAAGTAACAAGACATACCTGAAATCTTGCATGTTTATGAGACAGAAAAAAGACACCAGCAATCCTACCATCATGTAAAACAAATACAGGCTTTCGTTTTACACTCACTTGGCAGGATGGTAGTACCTCCCTGGGCGGTTGCTGTCTACCAACCTACTACATATATATATATATATATATATATATATATATATATATATATATATATATATATATATATATATATATATATATATATATATATATATATATATATATATATATAATGTATATATATATAATATATATATATATATATATATATATATATATATTCATATATATATATATATATATATATATATATATATATATATATATATATATATATATATATATATATATATATATATATATATATATATATATATATATATATATATATATATATATGTCGTGCCGATTAGGTAAAACTGGTCAATTAGCAAGACCTCATCTAAAATTAATTCCTTTCTAAAATTTTCTCTTATACGTTTAAAGATTTTTTTTTCATTTATGGTAATGTAAGAATTTATAATTTTGTACCAAGAGAAACTTTGAAAACCTACCTAACCTTATTATAGCAAGCGCAATAAACTTAAACTATAAGTACTGAGAAAGGTTAAGTGTTATGCCTCTTTCACTCTCATATCCATGTGACTAGCTATTTAGACTTCATAAAAAAAAAAGAGAGTCGCTCCCTTTCTCATCTGCAGGAGAGTATGTGGGAGAAGAGATGCGTCAGGCGCAACACCAGGATGAGAATAACCAGCGGGACATCTGCATTTGACGTTGGTTCTCTGACTGTACTAAATTGCAACATTTAGATGGGAGTAAGATTGTGATAAAGTAAGGTGGCTGTCACGGGGATTCGAACCTCCCATCCAAGTATTATTAGCTTTGTACCTTCTTTCTAAGAAGCCACCTGCAAGGTGGTTGATATAATTATCCATAGAATTTCGCGACATTGAAATGTTACGACCGTTTTTTCGAGATATTTTTTTTTTTATATATTTTTTGTACTTTTCACCTTGAAGATAATAACGTAGCTAAATCCGATATTTATTACCAACGTTGTTTCTTGAAGCTATTAAGCCTTATTAATGAAGATTTTTCGTGGCTGTAGAGGATATATGGATGTTTCTATCATGGGTGACGGGTTTAGCGCTCCCCCATGAGTCCTGAGTAAGATTTTTTTTTTTTTTTCATTTTTTTAATATTTTACATATTAAAAAAAATCGTATTTCGACTATTCAGAAGAATTTTCCGTGTTGCAATCAACACATCTTCAGGAGCTTGCAATGTTGCAACTGTAAAAATGAAGTGAAAATCTCAATATATCGTGAAAATAGCAAAGTTTTTGAAGTGTGGACGAAGATTTATAAATATCTCAGCGATGCAGCATCTTTAAACCAGGTTAATGGTTAATGGGCTTTATTGACTATCGACTACACGATAGTCATTAAGGCTGCGTGTAGCGTCTTCTTCACCAGTCAGGACTACTTTAATTAATTCGAGATTAAACTAACAAACCATAGAACGGGTGGGGTTTGAACTCCAGGCTAGTGCGTACACACCGAGAGGTATACACACCGAGAGGTATACACACTGAGAGGTATACACACAGAGAGGTATACACACCGAGAGGTATACACACCGAGAGGTATACACACTGAGAGGTATACACACTGAGAGGTATACAACAGGCCTAGTGTCTAATCGACATATGCCTTAAACAAAAAGGTAACTAGCCTCACGAGTTCCACCTCGGCTTACAGCTCATCCGGTCATCAGTCTCTGTTCAGTCTAATAGATTATTAGTTGGCTTCAGTTGGCCTTTCACTGCTTTTACTGGGTCTTAGATCCCACTGTTTGTGTTTCTTCGGAGTATCAACTAACCCTTCTTATTTTTGTGAGTGTCAGCCGGCCCTATAGAAGCTTCTTTAAAGTGCCAGTTGGCACTCTCTCTCACGGCCAGTAGTGCCTTACCGGGTGTCTTTATTTGTAGACGTTTCGCCATTCAGTGGCATCGATACAATACAAGGACATAATGTGTACAAAACATGAGGGAATCAGTCCCTCAGTCTTGGAGTTGGTGAAGAGCACCGTAGTCTTGAAGAATCCAACTCCAAGACTGAGGGTCTGATTACCCCATCTTTTGTATATAGTTCTACAGTCTTCACATTATATCCTTGTATTGATAAAGCCACTGGAGGGCGAAACGTCTACAAATAAAGATACCCAGATGTTCCACATGTGTTTAAAACTTCTTCTATTGTATTGGTACATAAAACTTACTGTATTACGAGTAGGACTTTTATAAACCGGTTAATTTCCGGTAAAAATAAGTAAAGTTGTAATTATATTTGTTACGAAAGGAACTTTCGCTCTTAGTGAAACTTTTCATATTTATGACGAGGGAAACTGTCTTTTTCTTGTTATTAAGAGAAAATTTATTTCACCCTTTTTCTTTTTGACGGGGGAAAAAAACTATATTTCTTCCATTAAAACGCTAATATAGACGGGGGAAAAATATCGATGACAGTTTCTTTTCCAACCATAACTTTATTATCGTCAGTTTATCAAATGTTTATCTGGTTTTAATATCTATCACCCTCGAATATTTTTTTTTATTTTCTTTGGACTGAGTAGAAAGAAATATGGTATGTGGAGACTGAACACTGAACAGTAATGAACACTGGTTATTAATGAACACGAAAAGGAACATACACAACCGAGTCTTACATGAAATTGAACACTGCGCCGTATTGAACAAACTAGGTATGTTCATATCCTAGACGTATAAGAGACAAAACACTGCACAATAATGAACAAGAGACGAACGTACACACATCATACTGAACACTGAACAGTAAGGTAGGTTATTGGGGTTTCAAGCCAGCCGACTACACGAGGGTCATTAAAGCTGGGTAGTTACGTGTCCACCACCAGACAAGAATACTTTAATCCCTAAAAGAAGAATTAAAGTAAACTTCCAGTGTATATACGCTAAGAGCTATACACCTCTCAGTGTATACCTCCTTTGTACAACAATACAAGAGGCGAACGTATACAACTTAACACAGAACACTGGACACCAGAGGGACATACACTGCCTAGATGTATCCTGAGACTGGAGCACACTGTTGATGCTTCAAGACTCTTATATATAACTCCCCTATACTCTTGCTTACTGTCTAAGGTAACTCTTCCACGGGGAGTACACATTTTTTTTAAATTTTACAGTTGCTTTTCAGAGGTTGGTCTCTCCCTGTTCTCTCCTGAGTTGGCAGTAGTGCCTTCGTATAAACATGCAAATTTTTTTCTGCTCTATTCCCACGTGTGACGCCCTTTGTATTTAATGTTATAGAAGGGGATTCTAGCTTTTGTTGTAGTAACTTTGCTTTGTATGTCTCACGAGAGTAACTCTTTACGAATGTCCGCAAGCTGGTATGAGATGTCACAGTTCTTGTAATGTTGTTGGTTACTGTTTTATTACAGCTCATCTCATTGTAACTTTATTTTTGCTTACTGATAAACTACGAGCATTATTTATTCTAGTCTGTAAGACTAGGAGGGAGGGAGAAGAGGGGTAGAATGAGTGCCTATGTGTATATTATTGTAACCACGAACGAGTGGTATTGATCAATAACAACACTGCACTAGCCACTCGTTCGTGGTTACAATAATATCATATACTGCTTGTTGAGCTAGTACACCAAATAGGGAGTAGAATGAAATTAGCTTAGAGGCGTCCACACCACCGTATGTCCTTGGGTAGCGAGTACAACATCCAGTTCTACTGGATGCGCTACTCTTAAGAATTGTGTGGTTCAGTGGTCTAAGGTGTCATGTGTTTTCGCTCACCATGAGGTGGGCCAAAGCATCATGGGTTCGGCCCCTGGCTAGTGCAGTGGTATTGTTGATCTATATATATATATATATATATATATATATATTGATTTAGAGCAACAGGAATAAATAAGACTTGCCTGTTGCTTTAATACTGACAAATAAACCCGGGCTTAATATTGAGTATAAAGAAATCTTAAGTTTTTTTAAAACAGATTATTTTTCTTGAAATGGGCCTTATTTGATGTTTGGAATAAATCTCTGTTTGTGAAATTAAGACACATGTGCAACATCTGGGTATCTTTATAGTAAACGTTTCGCCATCCAGTGGCTTTATCAATACAAAATTCTAGGACATAATATGAAGAGTAGAACTATATACAAAAGATGAGGTAATCAGTGCCTCGGCCTTGGAGTTGGTGTGTTCACCACCAGAGGTCTAGAGAATATGAAGATCAGGCAATGAGGATTCACCTTAAATAGGTGACAGCTAAAGGGACGGATAGGAGACGGAGGCATAGTCACTGGTAGGTGGGGTTCCCCAGTGGAAGTAGGTCATACCCAAAGAGATGGGTTGTTGTAGTAGTAGTCGTAGCCGTGAAGAAGGTTATGTACAGGTCCTCAGAATCAAGACTCCATGATGTTACAGTGTCTGACAAGTTGTACAAGAATGGGGGACTCCGCCTACCAGTGACTATGCCTCCGTCTCCTACCCGTCCCTTTAGCTGTCACCTATTTAAGGTGAATCCTCATTGCCTGATCTTCATATTCTCCAGACCTCTGGTGGTGAACACACCAACTCCAAGGCCGAGGCACTGATTACCTCATCTTTTGTATATAGTTCTACTCTTCATATTATGTCCTAGAATTTTGTATTGATAAAGCCACTGGATGGCGAAACGTTTACTATAAAGACACCCAGATGTTGCACATGTGTCTTAATTTCACATTGTTGGTATTGTATACCATTCTTGTACAAATCTCTGTTTAGTCGAGTTTCTGCCCATATTAAGAAGATAATTCTGTGTTCTTAAATTGTATGTATCGTGGCTTAGTTACTGTGTCACTGTCCATTGTCTAGTTTTGTCAAGGTGGGATGTGAGTTGGTGACTGTCACAGTGTCCAGTTTGGACATTCTTTGTTGTAAAATTATTATTATTATTAACTTCCTTATTGATATTATTATTATTATTATTATTATTATTATTATTATTATTATTATTATTATTATTATTATTATTATTGTTGTTGTTGTTGTTTGTAATCTTCAAGAGCGTGGGCAGTAAGCCAGTGACAGAGGTGTCACTGGCTTACTCCAGCGAGCTGGTCATCAGATAACTGATGACTGTGTCAGGAAACACGGGGCATGTTTGAAGAGAAAACTTTTGAGACTCGATAAAGCTCACCGAGTGGGTGAAACATTGTGGGTGAAACATTGTGTGTGAAACATTGTGTGTGAAACATTGTGGGTGAAACAGTGTGTGTGAAACATTGTGGGTGAAACATTGTGTGTGAAACATTGTGGGTGAAACATTGTGTGTGAAACATTGTGGGTGAAACATTGTGGGTGAAACATTGTGGGTGAAACATTGTGGGTGAAACATTGTGTGTGAAACATTGTGTGTGAAGCATTGTGTGTGAAACATTGTGGGTGAAACATTGTGTGTGAAACATTGTGTGTGATACATTGTGGGTGAAACATTGTGGGTGAAACAGTGTGGGTGAAACAGTGTGGGTGAAACATTGTGGGTGAAACATTGTGGGTGAAACAGTGGGTGAAACATTGTGGGTGAAACATTGGGGGTGAAACATTGTGGGTGAAACATTGGGGTGAAACATTGTGGGTGAAACATTGGGGGTGAAACAGTGTGGGTGAAACATTGGGGGTGAAACAGTGTGGGTGAAACATTGGGGGTGAAACATTGGAGGTGAAACATTGGGGGTGAAACATTGTCGATAAAAGATCAATCATTATGTTGAATTTGTCTCTATCCACATGACATGTTTACTGACGAATAAAATACAGCATATGTTTAGTAACGTATAAAACACCGCATGTCATCTTTACTGACTAACTAAACACGGGGCCGCGGGGGGCGTTGACCCCAGCAACACCCTCCATGACTCCAGACAAGATTACATTATACACACCGAGAGATGTATATCTCTCAGTATACATACACCAAAGAGTTTGTATTAATCCCTATTTTATGTATTAAAATCAACCTTGATTAGTGAACATTAGACATACGGCCTTAATAACCCTCGTGCAGTTATTAACCTTTCGCCCCAATTACCCAATATAATAACGATGCGTTGCCTAGTAAACAACAGCTTTACGAGTACCTACTATTGTTGAAAATTATAAAACTCGTTTTGAAATAATAATTTCGTTCTTACGTAGCGTTTCAATAAGGTTTTTTTTTCCCCTCGGCAGACACTGGTATGACCAAAGCAGCGAAATCATTCTCAAGATCACTGTGCTGGTGAATCGCTCTTGTTCCAAGGAATTAGAGATGCTCTCCCCTTTACTTGGATCAAACTGGCTGCTTCCTGTTTCCCAGGGATTTTACGGTTCTTAATAATAATAATAATAATAATAATAATAATAATAATAATAATAATAATAATAATAATAATAATAATAATATTGTTATTATTATTAATACTTTTACTACTAATAATAAAAACAACAACAACAGCTTTGCAAGGATTCAAGGAACAGGGTCACACACTATTATTATTATATATGGAAAGCTGTTGTTTTGCAGTAAATGTATCATGACCAGGTGTGAATTAGACTCACCGCCATTATTTATATATCAAAAACCTGTGGGTTTTTTTTAGGTATTCCAGATTTTATGGTCTTACTGCACATAGTTCACAGGACGCTTGTTGGTTGTCTTGTGTTTTGTTGTAGTGTGTTGCTTTTGACTTCAAGAGGGAGCTGGACAGATACCTAAAGTCAGTACCTGACCAGCCGAGCTGTGGTTCCTACGTCGGTTTGCCTGCTCCTAATATGTCCTCACTCCACCTGCTCCTAATATGTCCTCACTTCACCCGCTCCTAATATGTCCTCACTTCACCCGCTCCTAATATGTCCTCACTTCACCTGCTCCTAATATGTCCTAGCTCCACCTGCTCCTAATATGTCCTAGCTCCACCTGCTCCTAATATATCCTCACTCCACCTGCTCCTTAACCTTTGTTGCAATTTCAACATGGAACGATATCGTGCACAAGAATCTTGGTTAATATTTGGTAGTCAACGCTCATTGCTTTCGTATCTTAACTCTTCCTGATTTTGTCACTTAGTTACTTAACTTCTATGTTAATCCTTTTCTTACCTCCCATTTTCTAAACACTTATTTACTTTATTCTCTTGGCCATACAACAATAATAATTATTTTTTTCGCACCGACCGTCTCCCACAAAGGCAGGGCGACCTAAAAAGAAAATCAAAAGTTCCCCTTTCTTACATTTAGTGACTTATACAGGAGAAGGGGTTACTAGCCCCTTGCTCCCGGCATTTTAGTCGCCTCTTACGACACGCATGGCTTACGGAGGAAG
This sequence comes from Cherax destructor, assembly GCA_009830355.1. Classification (NCBI taxonomy): domain Eukaryota; kingdom Metazoa; phylum Arthropoda; class Malacostraca; order Decapoda; family Parastacidae; genus Cherax; species Cherax destructor. The sequence goes on from WNWK01000546.1 coordinate 348,157, forward strand.
GATTATTTTTCACTTCTCCGGCCGTCTCCCACTAAGGTAGGTTGACTCGATACAGAAGAAAACACTTACACTGTCGCTCATTCAATCACTGTCTTGCCAGAAGCGCTATTACAGTTCAGATGACTTTCCAAACCGCAATATCTTTACCACCCCTTTAAAGGGAAAGCACTGTACTTCCCATCTCCAGGACTCAAGTCCAGTTAACCGGTTTTCCCTGAATCTTTTCATAAATGTCTCTCCTTGCTCCCACTCCAACAGCGCGGAAAATCTTAAAACCAGATGCCTCCACTCCGATATGAAACATTTACACAATCCTGTTAGATGTCCAAGTCCCTTGCACTCAAAGCCTCTTTTACCCCTCTCACTCCATCATCTTCTAGGACGACACCTACCCCACCTCTTCCCCACCTCAGATTTATACGTTCTCCTAGTCTTCCTATTTTTGTCCCTCCCCCCTCTATAAATGTTCAAACAATCTCAAAAACCACTCTTTAGCCCTCTAAACAGCATCTTTGGTAACTTCACATCTCTTCCTAATCTCCAAACTCCGAAATCTCTGCATAATATTCACACCACACAATGCTGCCTCCAGTGTATGACCTGCTCAGGTCACAAAGCGCAACACTGCCATAAAAACTCCTCACCTCAATGTTAAGGTGCAATACTTGTATAAAATGTCCAGTTATTTTGCTTACATGTGACATCTAAGCATTGAGCCACCTTCAGAATGTACGACAGTATATATTTTTTTTTTTAACAGTTACTGGAAGGAGCAATTATTTTCACACAAAAAAGTGCATAAAAAATGTCACAAATCGTTGAAAATTACGCAATAAAAAAGTAATAGAAAAGTACATGATGATACACTTTTTTAAAATAAAGGAATACTAATACACAGAAATATGGAAAGAGCACTAAGAGTATTTTTTATTTCCACGCCAAACATTATAACAAAATAATTCTTAGAAGCACTTGCGGTGGACGATGCCGGGGCCGGACTCGTCGTACTCTTCCTTGGTGATCCACATGGACTGGAAGGTGGACAGTGAGGCCAGGATGGAACCACCGATCCAGACGGAGTACTTACGCTCGGGAGGAGCAATGATCTTGATCTTGATGGTGGAGGGAGCCAGAGCAGTGATTTCCTTCTGCATGCGGTCAGCAATACCAGGGTACATGGTGGTACCACCAGAGAGAACGTTGTTAGCGAACAGGTCTTTCCTGATATCAATGTCGCACCTCATGATGGAATTGAAGACGGTCTCGTGGATACCAACAGATTCCATACCCAGGAAGGAAGGCTGGAACAGAGACTCTGGGCAACGGAAACGTTCGTTACCAATGGTGATGACCTGACCATCAGGAAGTTCATATGACTTCTCAAGGGATGAGGAAGCAGCAGCAACACTCATCTCATTCTCGAAGTCTAGAGCAACGTAGCAAAGTTTCTCCTTGATATCACGTACAATTTCTCGCTCAGCCGTGGTGGTGAAGGAATAGCCTCGCTCTGTCATGATCTTTGTAAGGTAAGCAGTCAAGTCACGGCCAGCCAGGTCGAGACGAAGAATAGCGTGGGGTAGACAGTAACCTTCGTAGATGGGGACGGTGTGGGTGACACCATCTCCAGTATCGAGCACGATTCCTGTGGTACGACCAGAGGCGTACAGGGACAGCACGGCCTGGATGGCCACGTACATGGCGGGGGTGTTGAAGGTCTCAAACATGATCTGTGTCATCTTCTCACGGTTGGCCTTGGGGTTGAGGGGAGCCTCAGTGAGGAGGACAGGGGACTCCTCAGGGGCAACACGCAGCTCATTGTAGAAGGAGTGATGCCAGATCTTCTCCATGTCGTCCCAGTTGGTGATGATGCCGTGCTCGATGGGGTACTTGAGAGTCAGGATACCTCTCTTGCTCTGGGCCTCATCACCGACGTAGGCGTCCTTCTGACCCATACCGACCATCACACCCTGGTGACGAGGACGGCCGACGATGGAGGGAAAGACGGCGCGGGGAGCATCGTCACCAGCGAAGCCGGCCTTGACCATGCCGGAGCCATTGTCCACAACCAAAGGGCTCACTTCGTCGTCACACATGGTGGAGTGGTCTTAGGTCTGAAAAGAATTAGCTCGAATAAGTATCACTGTACATAGAAGGATGCATATTCATTTAAACGGAGATGATGAAAAAAAAAATCGTCATTTTTTAATATATTTTTCTATTAAAAGTTGAAGGAGATGAAAAGATTTAGTTTTTGTTTTTAGACTTATCGAAAAATATGTCCAGTAGTGCTGAGATTATTCACAAAATACGACTGATTATATATATAATTATTTGAAAGATTGAGAGACGAACAAATTGGAAAAGGAACAAACATTACAACAGAAATAACTATTAAGAAGACTGGAAGGTTACACTTGCTAACGTCAAAATTATCTCATCAGTTTCATAGTGCCACAGAGTGCCTCGTCATGGCACATCTGGTTAGAACCCCAGTCACACCAAATATGTAACATTTCATTCTATAACAACGAGAACTTTGTCAATTTAATTTGAAGTGCTGCTAGGGAAACCTTTTTCTGGATTATTGATGCTAAACTAACATTTAGTGGAACTATAATTAGGCAGAAAAAATAATATTTTCAAAATTTCCCTTCCGTTAATGCTACATTGGCATCTCGATACCTCTGGAGAACACGAAATTAACTCCTGTGAATGTATGCAGTGGAGCAACGCCCCCTCTAGTTGGTACTGTAGAGTTTCTGATAGAGGATATCAGGAATATAAAAAAAATAATGGAATGGATTTAGAGCTATCATTCATCCCTCCAGGTGTGAGTATGTACCTCCAAGCAAGAGATCACTGACCATACCATAGACTCCTTGCCAGGATCGTCAGCCACTGGTCCAGCCCACAGTACTCTCCTTGGCTCTCCTCTCATCTCCAACGCTATTAAACTGATAACTACCCTTGTGGACTTAGCGCTTAGTTTTCATTGTAATAATAATAATATTAACCCGATTGAATCTACGGGAATAAAATCTCCGACCTCAGGAAGATGGAAAGAAAGAATGGAGACATCGATGCATTATGATACCTTTTACCTTCACATCCGATGTTTCCCTTTCAAGGCTCAATTACATTTATGTGAAGCTCTCCAGCCGTCAACAGTGACAGACTAAACGAATATGACAGCTTTCTCGAGTCCATGCTAGAAAAAGTCTGAACTTTTTCTTTTTTTAACAAACAGTGGATGAAAGCCTCGCTTCCAGTCAGACTTAAGTGAACTGGAAATATATTCAGCTTCGAAAATTGCCTTGACAGCAATTTTCTTAATTGTTCTCCACGGCGTAAAGTGAACTAGTAAGGCAAATTCCACCAGACCGCCCATGAAGTTTAGTGGGAATATGAAACCCCGATTGGGGAAAAAACGGCTTCCGCATCAAAACCATCTGCTACGCAGGATGTATAAACAACCCAGCTGATTGTTTATACATCCTGATTGGTCGCAACATACAACATGGAGTTTACCTAATTATCTGAGCTTAGCAATTATGGGGATTTGGGCCATCAATATTGTCCCAACAGGATCGGAGACCCATCCATTCTGAGGAAAATTTTCAGTTTGGTTCAAGACTCATTGAAACCACTCGAGGCTCAAGGGCTGCCGTCTTTGTGGTCCAGCGTCTCAGCGTGGCCATCCAGAGACAAATACCGTCCTGCTTCTGAGGAGGTGAAGGAGATCCATAACCTGTTTTAAAATATTCGGTCTTATGTTTACAAAACAGTCGTCGACTAGCACCTAGGTACCCACCTATTTCTAGGTTAATAGGGACAACAGATGTGAGGAAACATGCTCAACATTTCCTCTGGTTATAATTCGCTATATCAAATAACTAATATTCTGGCTATACAGACGGCACCTGAAATTTTACCTAGCATTATATGTCAACACTACAGACGTGCTGATGACATGTCACTGAAGTGTTACGTCTGGCCTGCCCGCCCTCTCAGGCTCATGTTATCTCACTGCCAAGTTTAAATTTAGAGACTTATGAAAATTCCTGCGACTTCCCGTGGCTGGCGTCACCGAGTGGGTGGTGGTAAGAATATTCCTACCAGGTATGGTAACCTTATATGAAGGGCGGGGCCTTCCGCCCCTGCCACATTTATTGCCTCTGCAAAAACTTAATTCTGAAACCTTGGCAGGAGGAGCCCTTCTCCCGGTCTTATTGCTTATTGTAAAAGTTCAAGAGCTTTTGACTTAAATTACCTATAAAATATAGGTTGTAAACTAATTTGTATTTCTGTTTTTAATTACTGATGTGCCTTTAAATTTCTGACAAAGCCGGGGGTAATTATCATAAAATTAAGCCCGGCTTTGTGAGTAATTTAAATGAAAAGTGGAAAATTACGTTTGATTCCATCAGACATATAAATAGAATGTTACATCAAAGCAGCAAGAAGTTACCCAAGAAATCATGACTCAACCTCCAGAAAATACACGATGTATTACAAATCCTTTTGTTTTCTATACAAGTACACAGGTATGAGCAGAGAGCCACGTACACAGTCCGTCCGTATCCTGAGTCTGAAGTACACTGAGAGTGGGGAGTGCTTGTATGCACTTATATACCTCCCAGATACTCCCTCTTAAGGGTGTCATTTTTTCGGATGGGTGGTAAGAGAATGTTTCTTCTGGTCAGGTACAGCTGGGTAAGGCACTCCTGGCACCTCCTTCGTCTTCCCACTTTATTAAACCTTAAAGTTAGTAGCTCGGGCTGTGAGTTATAATAACGGGTTGGCATTCGTCATCTGGTACCCGTTATTCTGGCTCGGGGGGGAATCATTTGTCTTGCCTGAAAAAGGTAAACATTGTCTCGTGGTAGGTTATTGTTGGCTGCCTCAAGGTGACTTATACAACCTAAACTATGTTACTAGACTTTATGAGGGATTTTCTCCATCTCATTTACCCTCAATTTCATATATTTTATAATCAGGTTTGTTTAAATATATTACGAACAGTAATATATGTGTATATCTAAGTTAATCTACGTATATTTACGTATATCTACGTGTATCTATGTATATAAGTTGCATTAGCAGTTAACGAATAGATTTTGTACTAGCACTGAACTGTATGACTAGACTTTTGAAGGGCATTTTACCACCTCATTTGCCATCAATTTTTTATGTTTAATATTGTTCAGAATTTTAAATAGATTACGTATGTTAAATATGTAATTTACATCTATGGGTAAATTTTTACTGTTTTCCCTGGAAGTTATATTAATAGTTAATGAATAGATTTTCAACTAACACTAACTTCTACACATTCTCCAGTAACACTATGGTTATAGTTAAAACCGGGTAAGCCAGCGGAAGGCCTCGGTCAGATGACCAAAAGCTCCAGCTGTGGGTCATCATATGACTTAAGACCCGCGTCAGGAAATACTTGTCCTATTTCCTCACCAATCTTACCTAAAATAACTTACACTTCTCAATAAATTGACTTTTATTATCTCTTCATCGTTCTTAACGCATTTATGACTTGGTCTCAGGATTTCTTCAAAGAACAGACACTCAAGGAATAAGATAATCCCTTATTGTTGTTGTTGTTATTATTATTATTATTATTATTATTATTATTATTATTATTATTATTATTATTATTATTATTATTATTATTATTATTATTATTATTATTATTATTATTATTACAAATTACCTATTTTTCCCCACTTGTCATGTAACAATTCAGGAAATATTGAGGCAGATAAATTAGGGAACAAAATTAAAATAACAGTAAATAAGAGTGTCATCGTTGATCAACAACACACGATGCTTCAGCGTTGAACATACAACAGCTGTCACAACAGCTGTCACAACAGCTGTCACAACAGCTGTGGCGGCCTTGGAACAGACGACCACTGGTATGCAAATTAAGAAAATACTTCTGGACGATAATAAATTAGAAATAAAAAAGATTTATACGTAAATCGAATTTCCATTATATTTTGCTCTAATATCTTCGCCTACGACACCTGTTATTATTTTATTATTATTAATATAAGAGTGTATTCAGTATGGAATGATATGACAGATTCAAAAAATATATGATGAGAACGTGTCGCTCCATGTAGAGTTTGGTCAACTCTAATGCAAGGGATGATAGAAATGTTTATACACAAAAAAGGGGCGAGATGCAGCCTGTGACGAACATAGAGATGAGGTACAGAGTGAGACATGTGAATGTGACACATGCTGTGCATTAGGCGTCATGAACCTCTACACAGCGGCCAACCAGCTCTTGTGTTCAAGTATACACATTACACGACCACAAATTTTAAGCTTCCTTATGTCTTACATGGCAACTTTGCAATATATATATATATATATATATATATATATATATATATATATATATATATATATATATATATATATTACTAATTTTTGTGGTGGTTTACATGACAGGGAGATTAACGTAGAATTTTCCTTGATAAACAGGTCCAACAATAGTCAAAATTACGTATCAAGGTCACAGATGAAGGTCACAGGTCAAGGTCACAGATCAAGGTCACAGGTCAAGGTCACAGGTCAAGGTCACAGATCAAGGCCACAGGTCAAGGTCACAGATCAAGGTTTACAGGTGAAGGTCACAGGTCAAGGTCACAGATCAAGGTCACAGGTCAAGGTCACAGATCAAGGTCACAGGTGAAGGTCACAGGTCAAGATCACTGATCAAGGTCACAGGTCAAGGTCACAGATCAACGTACTTATGAATAACACAAATCAGCGACATCTATGAACAAGTGGTACTCACTCACACCAGAGTTTAATTAGTTTTTCCTTCGAACGTAATTTACAACTCTTGTTAAATCATTTACAGTGAAATAATTTACACGCAAAAAAAAATTGTGAAAACACTTTCATTTGCCAAAATAAAATAAAAATAATTACGCAGACATGAGGAAATAAATATATATGTGTATTACATATATGTGTGTAGGTCGTCCCTCTATTCGTGTGCGTATTCGTGAGTTTAACGCAAATCTGTGTAAACACAGGAGTGCTGGATGACTGGCGTATACGCCAGGGTTCAGCCACCGCAGTTGACGCCCTACGCCCGCTGCCGGGAGACGCCTTCGTAGGTGAGACTGCCAATGTTTTTGTTCTCACAACCCTGGCTAAATTCTCCCCCTTCCCGTCTGGTGTATGATGACTTAATATGGGAAGTGGTAAGCTATATATCTTAATTATAGATAACGGTTCCTTTGGTCAGTGAAACTAAATAAGTCAAAAAATTTCGTTAGGTTCAGAATAATTTTTGCGGAATTATTGCATACACAAATTTTCTCTTGCCTTATTCGGCAAGAAGAGCGTTGCTATTTAAGCCAAAATAGCAAGTTTTACATATATATATATATATATATATATATTATAAACCTCTTAATTTTGTATACGAGTATGTCTTTTAACTATTTATCTGGACAAAACAAAATTATTCATTGATAACTGGTAGTTATTTGCCGCCAATTTCATTTCTGTTGCTAAAATTTTGCAACTATTTCAAAATTTTGTTGATGATTCAAGCCTTATAACATAACGGATTTTGATCCGTAGTATCGGTAGGTTTATGGCAAGACAGTGATGGAGTGAGTGCTGGTGAAGGTGATTCTTCTTTTCCGGGTAAACCTGCCTCAGTGGGAAACATACATTTGTTTTTCAAAATAGAGGAGAATAAATGTTTTTACTCAATTCTAGCTATAAATATTTTATAATTTATGTATTCTCTCTAATTCTAAGAATAAAAGTAATATGGAAAACTAATATTTTCATTACCGAAAAAGTCAGACACATGTAGCGTGATAAATAAATATATGATTATAATATATGGAATATTAGGGAGAAAGTTAGAAGCACTTGCGATGGACGATGCCGGGGCCGGAATCGTCATATTCTTCCTTCGAGATCCACATTGACTGGAAGGTGGAGAGTGAAGCCAGGATGGAACCTCCGATCCAGACGGAGTACTTACGCTCGGGAGGAGCAATGATCTTAATTTTGATGGTGGAGGGAGCCAGGGCAGTGATTTCCTTCTGCATGCGGTCAGCAATACCAGGGTACATGGTGGTACCACCAGAAAGAACGTTGTTAGCAAACAGGTCCTTCCTGATATCAATGTCGCACCTCATGATGGAGTTGTAGACGGTCTCATGGATACCAACAGATTCCATACCCAGGAAGGAAGGCTGGAACAGAGACTCTGGGCAACGGAAACGCTCGTTGCCGATGGTGATGACCTGACCATCGGGAAGTTCGTAAGATTTCTCAACAGAAGAAGATGCAGCAGCTACGCTCATCTCATTCTCGAAGTCTAGAGCAACGTAGCAGAGTTTCTCCTTGATATCACGTACAATTTCTAGCTCAGCCGTGGTGGTAAAGGAATAGCCTCGCTCAGTCATGATCTTTGTAAGGTAGGCAGTCAAGTCACGGCCAGCCAGGTCGAGACGAAGGATAGCGTGGGGAAGACAGTAACCTTCGTAGATGGGGACGGTGTGGGTGACACCATCACCAGTATCGAGCACGATACCTGTGGTGCGACCAGAGGCGTACAGGGACAGCACGGCCTGGATGGCCACGTACATGGCGGGGGTGTTGAAGGTCTCAAACATGATCTGGGTCATCTTCTCACGGTTGGCCTTGGGGTTAAGGGGAGCCTCAGTGAGGAGGACAGGGGACTCCTCAGGGGCAACACGCAGCTCGTTGTAGGAGTGATGCCAGATCTTCTCCATGTCGTCAGAGTTGGTGATGATGCCGTGCTCGATGGGGTACTTGAGAGTCAGGATACCTCTCTTGCTCTGGGCCTCATCACCGACGTAGGCGTCCTTCTGACCCATACCGACCATCACACCCTGGTGACGAGGACGGCCGACGATGGAGGGAAAGACGGCGCGGGGAGCGTCGTCACCAGCGAAGCCGGCCTTGACCATGCCAGAACCATTGTCCACAACCAAAGGGCTCACGTCGTCGTCACACATGATGAATTATTAAATTCTGAAAAAAATGAGAAGTTATTTGATTTATATTAAATAATATATAATCTTTTCTTGAAATGCAAAAATCTCTTGAAGAATATAATTACAAATTCTTCAATTTTATATATAAAAATTCATCTTCCATGAATTTTCTGTTTCATTTCGAGTAATTTGTAACAATGTTTTTGCCATATTTACCAATAATATGGACACTTTAAAATAATTCATAAAATTTATTTATATAGTCAAGGGTAAATTAATTTACTTATATATATATATAAACTGCACGAGGCTCCATGAGGCTTAAAGTTTTCACAGTTACCATTGTGATCGTCAGAAGTACAATGGTGGAGCAACTATTGGCTTAAAGTCGTCAGGATTGCATTAGGGGTAGCCACGTATAGACTTTAAATGGTGAAGAGTACACTGCCAGAGCAACTACAGGCGTAGGACCATAATAAACCAACTCATTCAGCTCAATCATTTCGCAATTTTAGTCTTTGTTTACATTAAGAAACTCCCTGGCTAGAAAATGATGTCTTCAAGTCATTCACTGAAGACGGAGGCTCTGCACATCTCGAGTGCAAAGTGCCATTAAAAACTTTACATTTCTAAATTATTTTACTGATGTTTAAATACGGTTTGTAAAGAAAATTTACCATTTCTAAATTATTAATCGATGTGTTAACATGGTTTATCAATTAGATTTTTTTGTGAATAAACAGTTTGTGTAAGAGGTTGTGAGAGACGCAGTATATAGAATGACCATCAACGTATAATAATAATAATAATAATAATAATAATAATAATAATAATAATAATAATAATAATAATAATAATAATAATAATAATAATAATAATAATAAAATAATAATAATAATAATAATAATAATAATAATAATAATAATAAAATGAAGAGGAGGTTACTTGAAATTGACTTTGAACATTCTGACGTATCGTTCGTCGTTCACATTCTCCTAAATATCGGTCTCCGTCCGAAGTTCAAGGAGACGAATAATTAAAGGCACTGTATTTTATAAGCTTGAAATTACATTATCAGTGCCTCTTATTTCCAGGAAATGGAGCTTAAAATCAATTATGTTTTTTTAACTCATGTTTGTGAGATTTTCTCCCACAATACCACTTCTTATATATCAAAATTTGACCAGTACTTGAGTGATATTTTCCATTGTTGTCGTTACAGCTCCGGGGCTCAAACCCGATAAATAACTACCACAAGTTGTCCTGACGGGAGGGGAGACCCTCAGGACCAGACGTATCCTGAGACTGAAGGACACTGGACGAGGTGAACTTCTCGACTTTCTTATATATCATCCTTCTGCTTCCCCACACTAAGACGTGTGTCTACATCTTGATACATTTACCCTTATAGCTTTTTGGGTATCTCATTGAAGACTGTCAGTCTTCCTTTGCTTTAAATAGAACTCAAGGCCAACCATTTCCTCTCCCATATTTAAAAAAATTTGAAGCAGGTAAGTAAATATGAAGAGAATATAAACTTAGCCAATGACCTTCCTTCCTGAAATTTGGACCGTGAATATTATGTACATAGTTTGAACATATTTACTCAGCATGCAGCTCACAGTAATCATTGATGAGTGATGATAAATGCTGCTGCAACGCTGACGCAAAAAATCCTTAATGCAGATGATAAATATAGTTTCGAGTGTTTGAAGGATTTACCAAGTATACTCGATGGACATATCCAGCATACCCAGAAGATATGAAGTGGCTATTGTCCCATGTGTTAGTGGATATTCTACGTTAAACGGAGATATATTATATCAACATTCCCTTGATAATTAATCCTGCTTAGCTATTCATTAAGTGGTCGTATTTTGGGAGCATTTTCTTAATGCACTGGATTCCTGTAGCCATTAAATACGTAATAAGTCAGTATTCTACAGAGCAAATTAGAAATTTATGTATGGTGATTAGATTACAAAAAAAAATCAGTTTCTGTCCAATGTTCCTTTTATTACATTTCTTACATTGACTCCAATATTACAGGTCGGAAAGGTGAACACGTTCCATGAAGTCCTGAGAGTGACGGTGTTGACAAGGAGAAAAAGTCCTCCTCACCTCCGTTACACCCAAGACTTCACTAAATATATATTACTTGCTAGAACACTAATGTATTCTCCTATTAATATTCCACTTTAGGTTCATACCTCAAACTTTTGTTTAGCCATTTTAATGTCTAAGGTAAACTGCAGCCTGTTCCATAGATTTCTATCTACCCCAACCCCGAAGAAATTCGGGTTGTATACTCGGAAAGCTTTTAAGATCATTGGCCTAAAAACTTTCTTCCTAACCATCTCTTAGTGGTTTGAAGTGCTGTGTTTATAGACACATATCTTTATTCTCTTTATATATTCATTAAAATCTAAAACCCAGGCTCATTTATGAATAATAATACACTCAAACGAGAGGTGAGCAGCATTCTCAGTGTCCAGCATAAGTATAATTGAAGGCTCAAACCATTTTGGTCTATGAGGATATTCTTAAGATTTTCCTCCTCTGGATGTCAAACAGAGATTATCCTCAAAATATCTCGTCTGTCTGACAGTGTCTTCCAAGATACTTTCTTCAAAGCATTTCATATACGAATTTTTCGATTGACACCACAAGCAAACCATACTTTTGCTGGTAGTAGTCATTAAAAAGCTCGGATTTACAGTCTATAATATATTACATACACTCACCGAAAGATATTTCAAGAAGTCACTTCATTTCTATGGTATTCTTGAAATATTGCCCTGGGACTGTGCCAACGCCAGCAGTCTCTGACACTGATCAACGAGTGGAAGTTGTCTTACCCATAGTCATTAGTCACTGAAGAATGAGTATTGCTTCTCATTCATGTTATTGTTAAATGCAAGATCACACGGTGTCTTCTGTCCAACATTCTGGCCTAAAGGCAAGACCTCACGCTGTCTTCTGTCCAACATTCTAGCAAGGACGTTACTTAGAATTATGAACCATCCATACACTTTAGGACATGTTTAAAAGAAATTTCTCGGTCGTTTGATATCGGTCACACCATCATTTGGAGTGACCAAGATCCCAAGACCGAAACGTATTCAATAAAGATGTCCTAAGCATATGCACTTGTGTTCATATTGTCAGTCACGTTATAATTTCTGCTTTCCTACGAACCCTCGTCTAGTTTTGAAGATAATTGCGCCACATACTGATAATAGTAAATATTTTCTTCTTTATCGTTCTAATAATGCACACTCGATGTCCTGTAGCAAGTGCAGAAATAAGACATGTGGAAGGTGTTGACACTGAAGAGCGTGATAGTGTCGACACGTACTGTGGTGTGCCTCGAATACGTATATCGTCGTATGTGTGTCGAGGGATCTACGACTACACTATGAATGGCTGCTAGTTATGAACATCAACCAATCAGGGTGAGAGGCTGAATTCCTGACGAGTTGATTTTACACTTACACTCAGGTCTGGAGGTCAGTCTCTCACTTGCTCTGGCTGATTGCACGTACTGGTCTTTACGAGTTTGTGTGCCAGTGGCAGTGAGGGTACTTAGTTTCCATCTCTGGTTACGTTACTAAAAAGTATGGTACCTGCCTACATTACTGTTCTGTTGCAATCTCTGTAAATATTGTAAATACTGTTGGTTTGGAAAATACGGGTACTCAAAAAAAACTGATTTTTTTTTTTGTATTTTCCTTTATTTTTATTGATCGTTCCTTTACCAGTGATTAATTTTACTACCAGGTACCACAGGATTTCTGCATGTACCTGTGTACATAGTACAGACGAACATGACTGCTGTGACACATAAACAGACGAGCATGAAGGAGTTGACACAGACTGATGAACATGATGGTGTTGACACAGACCGATGAACATGATGAACGTGTTGACACAGTCTGATGAACGTGTTGACACATACAGAAATCATATTGACCTCTGTTTGGTAACCCAGTTGTCAGGTCAGGGTGCGCGTCTCAGCACCATGTTCCCGTATTTACATTTCTCTCGTCTGCCACTTTACCCGCATGTTGATAATGGAGACACGTAGCTGACTGCATTACTGTATTATGAGTTGTTCCATTTACATACACCCATAATTTAAAGTATACTCGAACACTGTTGATATTATATTTGTGGTTAAGATTATTATAAACATCTTTGATGGGTTAATAAAAAAGAATGGGAGGTTATTTGTGAAGCTTTACATAATACAAGAGGTCACTGTCATGTAGTGTGATATGTAATCCTGAATGAGTGTGAATGTTAGAGTATTAATGTTGGGTAAAAGGACACAAGTGCAACTAATGTGACATATTATTGTCAAGCCGAAACATTGCCACAATAAAATGTCAATGTCACATTAGTTGCGCTTGTATCCTTTTCCCCGAACGTCCGTGTTTACTTATTGTGTTTGTGGCTGTACGTAAATTATATTTGACATATTTACAGTTTTATGAAAGTGTCCGAAGGCTGCAAGCAGAAGATAAGTTTCTGAGTTAGTTTAAGTTAGGATTTTACGTAAGGAACATTAAATTTTTAAACCTTAGGGGATCTTGAACCATTTAAATTAGTTATCCTACCAACTTTGTATTCAGGAGAGGTGTTGTGATCATCAGGATCACAGATGTGTGATCATCAGGATCACAGAGGTGTTGTGATCATCACGATCACAAGTTATGGAAAAGAGATGTGTTTTTGACTGAGATGATCAACAGATTCCTGACTCTTAACAGGTACCAACAACCTGCTGAACAATCTGTAAGAGAAATACAGTGGTACCCCGGATTTCGTACAGCTCCCAACTCGAACAATTATGTAAGTGTATTTTTGTAAGTGCTTTTGTAAGTGTATTTTTGGGGGTCTGAAAGGGACTAATTTAATTTACATTCGTCCTTATGGGAACAAATTCGCTCGGTAACGGCACTCGAACAGCATTCTGGAACGAATTATTGACGAAATCCGGGGTACCACTTATAAAAAAAGGATCTTCCTACGAATGATTTCTTCCCCACAGATTGAGGCTCAATCACCCAAAAAATTGCTCTGCAGCAATTCACATATCAATTCTAGGATCAATTCGCTTGTGAATATGTTATACAACGCGAATGTATTATTATATATGTGTGATAAAAACAGTATTTCTATGAAGAAATCAAATACCAACAAATTCCAACCATACGAAAAATCAGTGGAGCTTTTGCATTATATTTAACTAAACATGAAACTTAACACTATGTACAGAAAGTTTTTTATTATTTAGCAACACTGAACATCAACAATGTGCTGCCACCTAGTGGGAATAAAAATCCGCTTAAGTTTTCCCTATCATATTCCATCACGCAGGATAGTGCTCATATATATACTGTTGAAATGTGTCAGCCTGAGCTGGAAGACTTCAGTAGTGTCAGCCTGAGCTGGGAGACTTCAGTAGTGTCAGCCTGAGCTGGGAGACTTCAGTAGTGTCAGCCTGAGCTGGGAGACTTCAGTAGTGTCAGCCTGAGCTGGGAGACTCCAATGAGGCGATGGGATATCGTCAAGTATTCCATTAATAGTTTATCAGCTCCGGCAGCTCATTCACATTTTACACTTGTTGACGTTGTGAACGATGGAGAGATATTTTTTGCTAGGCGAGTGTAATTTACAACTGGGTTCCTGTTTCAAGAAAATTAGATAAGCAGCAGTTTACATCTATTTCTTCTGAAGATTAATACGAGGAGAAGGTAGAGGAGGGATGTGGATTGTCTCGCACATGATGGGGTGATGATAAGAATTATCGTGAATGTAAGGAGGGAGACCTGACAATTGTTACCTATTTATCTCATAAACTATAAATTTTCTCAGTTTCATTGTGCATTTGAATGGAGTTACTTTTATGCAGTTACGTCTCGGTAATTTCTTTTTTTGATTACATTAATACGGAATCCCGACTTCATTTATAAATTTATCCTAATTATTTTCATTCTTGGCAAAGGTTTTAGTAGACACAACTACATCGAGGAGTAAGTGTAGTTTATTATTAAATATGCAAATCAGCCTATTGTGCTTTCAGTTGCAGTTAGTAGTAATGGACAATTAATAACTGTTGTTGTTTATTAACTTTATTTACTCATGTACAAAAGGTGGTTTTTATATTTCGTAGATGAGATTGATGAATAATATAAAATTAGAATAATTCGGGGTATTTGTTTTTGTTACGTTATGCAGTCTTATGTAGATGGTCATTTAGAAGCACTTGCGGTGGACGATGCCGGGGCCGGACTCGTCGTACTCCTCCTTGGTGATCCACATGGACTGGAAGGTGGACAGTGAGGCCAGGATGGAACCACCGATCCAGACGGAGTACTTACGCTCGGGAGGAGCAATGATCTTGATCTTGATGGTGGAGGGAGCCAGAGCAGTGATTTCCTTCTGCATGCGGTCAGCAATACCAGGGTACATGGTGGTACCACCAGAGAGAACGTTGTTAGCGAACAGGTCCTTCCTGATATCAATGTCGCACCTCATGATGGAGTTGTAGACGGTCTCGTGGATACCAACAGATTCCATACCCAGGAAGGAAGGCTGGAAGAGGGCCTCAGGGCAGCGGAAACGTTCGTTACCAATGGTGATGACCTGACCATCAGGAAGTTCGTAGGACTTCTCGAGTGAGGATGATGCCGCAGCCAAATTCATTTCGTTCTCGAAGTCAAGGGCAACATAGCAAAGTTTCTCCTTGATATCACGAACGATTTCTCGTTCAGCCGTGGTGGTGAAGGAATAGCCTCGCTCAGTCATGATCTTCATCAAATAAGCAGTCAAGTCCCGGCCGGCCAGATCGAGACGAAGGATAGCGTGGGGAAGAGCATAACCCTCCCAGATCGGAACAGTGTGAGTAACGCCATCACCAGAGTCCAGCACGATACCTGTGGTACGACCAGAGGCGTACAGGGACAGCACGGCCTGGATGGCCACGTACATGGCAGGGGTGTTGAAGGTCTCAAACATGATCTGTGTCATCTTCTCACGGTTGGCCTTGGGGTTGAGAGGAGCCTCAGTGAGAAGGACAGGGGACTCCTCAGGGGCAACACGCAACTCGTTGTAGAAGGAGTGATGCCAGATCTTCTCCATGTCGTCCCAGTTGGTAATGATGCCGTGCTCGATGGGGTACTTGAGAGTCAGGATACCTCTCTTGCTCTGGGCCTCATCACCGACGTAGGCGTCCTTCTGACCCATACCGACCATCACACCCTGGTGACGAGGACGGCCGACGATGGAGGGAAAGACGGCGCGAGGAGCGTCGTCACCGGCGAAGCCGGCCTTGACCATGCCGGAGCCATTGTCCACAACCAGGGGAGTTACTTCGTCGTCACACATTTTCGTCTAGTGCCTCTGCTACAAAAAAGAAAGAAAAGGAATCAGTGACTGATAGTATAACTACTGAATAAGACGCATGCGCGTTCAAACACAGAATGACCTACACCAAATGAAAATTCAAGCTCTTGACTCATGAATCCACAATGAAATGCAAATGGTCGATGATTGGTATCGCTTGAGCAGCAGTAGAGGTGGCGTTCCGCAGGGCCATTGATTCAATCCGCACTTGGTATTTTTATCATTATTGTTTATATATATATATATATATATATATATATATATATATATATATATATATATATATATATATATATATATATATGGCTGCTGCCACCTTCAGGGAGTCCCAGAAGTCGAGAAAATATGGAGAACTTGCCCATCATTATATGTTTGTTCCCATAGGCTCAGAGACCCTTGGCTCATGGGGAAAGAGTGCATCTAAGTTCCTCAAGGAGCTGGGCAAAAGACTCAACAGGGTAACTAGGGATCCCAGGGCAGCTAGTTTTCTGTTCCAGCGACTCAGCGCTGCTGTTCAGAGGGGTAATGCATGCTGTATTCTGGGCACGCGCACCAGCTCGGAAGAGCTGGATGAGATTTTCGCATTATAATCAGTGACAAAGATGTAACAATATGTACTAGACATGTATCTCTCACCTCGTGTACTGTATATGCCATCTTTATATCAACAATGTATCTCTCAAATCTTTTGTACCATATTATGTAATAAAACATACCTATTGGCAACCACTCAGGGAGGTACTACCATCCTGCCAGGTGACTGTGAAACAGAAACCTGAAACTGTTTTACATGATGGTAGGATTGCTGGTGTCTTTTTTTCTGTCTCATAAACATGCAAGATTTCAGGTACGTCTTGCTACTTCTACTTACACTTAGGTCACACTACGCAAACATGTACACGTTTATTGTATACACACTCATCTGAGTTTTCTTTGATTTTATCTTAATAGTTCTTGTTCTTATTGCTTTTCCCTTTCATATCCATGGGAAGTGGAATAAGAATCTTTCCTCCGTAAGCCATGCGTGTTGTAAAAGTCAACTAAAATGCCGGGAACAATGGGCTAGTAACCCCTTTTCCTGTATAGCTTACTAAAAAGAAGAAGAAGAAAATCGTCAAAGTGGGATGTTTGAATGTGCGTGGATGTTGTGCGAATGATAAGAAAGAGATGATTGTAGATGTTATGAATGAAAAGAAGCTGGATGTCCTGGCTTTAAGTGAGACAAAGCTGAAGGGGTAGGAGAGTTTCAGTGGGGAGAAATAAATGGGATTAGATCAGGGGTTTCAAATAGAGTTAGAGCTAAAGAAGGAGTGGCAATAATGTTGAATAATCAGTTATGGCAGGTAAAGAAGGAATATAAATGTATAAATTCAAGGATTATGTGGAGTAAAATAAAGGTTGGATGTGAAAAGTGGGTTATAGTAAGTGTTTATGCACCTGGAGAAGAGAGAAGTGTAGAAGAAGAGAGAGATTTTGGGAAATGTTGAGTGAGTGTGTGGGGAGTTTTGAACCAAGTGAGAGAGTAATTGTGGTTGGGGATCTTAATGCTAAAGTGGGTAAAAATGTTGTGGATGGAGTAGTAGGTAAATTTGGGGTGCCAGGGGTAAATGTAAATGGGGAGCCATTAATTGAGCTATGTGTAGAAAGAGGTTTGGTAATAAGTAATACATATTTTATGAAAAGAGGATAAATAAATATACAAGGTATGATATAGCACGTAAGGAAAGTAGTTTGTTGGATTATGTATTGGTGGATAAAGGTTGATGAGTAGGCTTCAGGATGTACATGTTTATAGAGGGGCAACGGATATATCAGATCATTATTTGGTTGTAGCTACAGTTAGAGTAAAAGGTAGATGGGACAAAGGAAAATGGCAACAGCAAGTAAGAAGAGGTAAAAGTGTATAAACTAAGGGAGGAGGAAGTTAGGGTGAGATATAAGCAACTATTGGCAGAAAGGTGGGCTAGTGCAAGTAGGAGTAGTGGGGGTTGAAGAAAGTTGGGATAGTTTTAAAAATGCAGTATTAGAATGTGGGGCAGAAGTTTGTGGTTATAGGAGGGTGGGTGCAGGAGGAAAGAGGAGTGAGTGGTGGAATGAAGAAGTAAAGGGTGTGATAAAGAGAAAAAGGTAGCTTATGAGAGGTTTTTACAAAACAGAAGTGTTAGTAGAAGAGCAGAGTATATGGAGAGTAAAAGAAAGGTGAAGAGAGTGGTGAGAGAGTGCAAAAGAAGAGCGGATGAAAGAACGGGAGAGGCTCTGTCAAGAAATTTTGCTGAAAACAAGAAAAATTTTGGAGTGAGATAAACAAGGTAAGAAAGCCTAGGGAACGAATGGATTTGTCAGTTAAAAACAGAGTAGGGAGTTAGTAGATGGGGAGCTGGAGGTATTGGGTAGATGGCGGGAATATTTTGAGGAACTTTTAAATGTCGATGAAAAGAGGGAGGCGATAATTTCATGTACTGGCCAGGGAGGTACAACATCGTTTAGGAGTGAAGAAGAGCAGGATGTGAGTGTGGGGAGGTGCGTGAGGCATTACGTAGAATGAAAGGGGTAAAGCAGCTGGAATTGACGGAATCATGACAGAAATGTTAAAAGCAGGGGGATATAGTGCTGGAGTGGTTGGTATTTTTGTTTAATAAATGTATGAAAGAGGGAAGGTACCTAGGGATTGGCAGCGAGCATGTATAGTTCCTTTATATAAAGGGAAGGGGATAAAGAGAGTGTAAAAATTATAGGGGAATAAGTTTACTGAGTATACCAGGTAAAGTGTATGGCAGGGTTATTATTGAAAGAATTAGAGGTAAGACAGAGAGTAGGATTGCAGATGAGCAAGGAGGCTTTAGAGTGGGTAGGGGATGTGTAGATCAAGTGTTTACAGTGAAGCATATATGTGAACAGTATTTAGATAAAGGTAGAGAAGTTTTATTGCATTTATGGATTTAGAAAAGGCATATGATAGAGTGGATAGGGAGCAATGTGGCAAATGTTGCAAGTGTATGGAATAGGTAGTAAGTTACTGAAGGCTGTAAAGAGTTTTTATGAGGATAGTGAGGCTCAGGTTAGGGTGTGTAGGAGAGAGGAGATTACTTCCCGGTAAAAGTAGGTCTTAGACAGGGTTGTGTAATGTCACCATGGTTGTTTAATATATTTATAGATGGGGTTGTAAAAGAAGTAAATGCTAGGGTGTTGGGGAGAGGGGTGGGATTAAATTATGGAGAATTAAATGCAAAATGGGAGTTGACACAGTTACTTTTTGCTGATGATACTGTGCTTATGGGAGATTCTAAAGAAAAGTTGCAAAGGTTAGTGGACGAGTTTGGGAGAGTGTGTAAAGGTAGAAAGTTAAAAGTGAACATAGATAAGAGTAAGGTGATGAGGGTATCAAACGATTTAAATAAAGAAAAATTGGATATCACATTGGAGAGAGGATTATGGAAGAAGTAAATGTTTTCAGATATTTGGGAGTTGATGTGTCAGCAGATGGGTTTATGAAGGATGAGGTTAACCATAGAATTGATGAAGGAAAAAAAGGTGAGTGGTGCATTGAGGTATCTGTGGAGACAAAAAACGTTATCCATGGAGGCAAAGAAGGGAATGTACGAAAGTATTGTGGTACCAACACTCTTATATGGGTGTGAAGCATGGGTTGCAAATGCTGCAGCGAGGAGGAGGCTGGAGGCAGTGGAGATGTCCTGTCTAAGGGCAATGTGTGGTGTAAATATTATGCAGAAAATTCGGAATGTGGAAATTAGGAGAAGGTGTGGAGTTACTAAAAGTATTTGTCAGAGGGCTGAAGAGGGGTTGTTGAGGTGGTTTGGTCATTTAGAGAGAATGGATCAAAGTAGAATGACTTGGAGAGCGTATAAATCTGTAGGGGAAGGAAGGCGGGGTAGGGGTCGTCCTAGAAAAGGTTGGAGGGAAGGGGTAAAGGAGGTTTTGTGGGCGAGGGGCTTGGACTTCCAGCAAGCATGTGTGAGCGTGTTAGATAGGAGTGAATGGAGACGAATGGTTTTGGGACATGACGATCTGTTGGAGTGTGAGCAGGGTAACATTGTGTGAAGGGATTCAGGAAACCAGTTAATTGATTTAGTTGGACTTGAGTCCTGGAAATGGGAAGTACAATGCCTGCACTTTAAAGGAGGGGTCTGAGATAGTGACAGCTGGGAGGGACTTTTCTCAGCTGTAGTATCTGAGCTCCTCTGCAAAGACAGTGATTATGTATGAGTGTGGTGAAAGTGTTGAATGATGATGAAAGTTTTTTCTTTTTGGGGATTTTCTTTCTTTTTGGGTCACCCTGCCTCGGTGGGAGACGGCCGACTTGTTGAAAAAAAAAAAAAAAAAAAAAAATATATATATATATATATATATATATATATATATTATACCACCATGATGAAATTTAATTATTATAATGCTGGAAGTGCTGTATTGGCACCATTATCAAATACAAATTATTTAGATCCCAATTTTTGTAATGGGCTCTTATCTTGACATCCTAAATGACTCACGTTAAGATTGTAAGGTGTGTGTACAGGTGGTGTCAGATTGTATAGTGTGTGTCTAGGTGGTGTTAGGCTATATATTGTATCTCTAGGTTGCTTCAGGTTGTTCACTGTGTACATTTGGTGTCAGGTTGTACAGTACGTGTACTAGTGTCAGACTACACGGTGTATGTACATGTGGTATCAGAATACAAAGTGTGTAGAGGCAGTGCAGAGATGAACATTTATTAAAGGTAGTAAATATCCCTGACCAGCGATGCTAGTTGAACCAAGTATGACCACTCAACCTATCATAGTTTTATTCCCACTGGTGTTTTCACCAAGTTGACCGTGACCTCGTTGCTCCTGGTAATACGAACTAACAGACAATGTTTACATGACCCACGAAATCGTAATGACTCGATTGCAAACAAACCATACCACGGGTGGGGTTCGAACCCGCGGTCAGAGAGTCTCAGAACTCCAGACCGCGGGTTCGAACCCCACCCGTGGTATGTTTTTTTTTTTAGACAATGTTTATATCTAATACCAATCACTCGCGGGTCTGTGTCTTAAGTTGCCCTTTGAATTATGACAATATGAAATATGTAACAATAAGAGCTCCGTCAGTCTCTCGTAGGAACGACGAGTTTCTTTAAATGTTTACTGTTTATCTCTGTGTATTTTGTATCTTGAATAACATCCCGAGTTCAAAAGAGCATCCAGGTCATGTGAATTGTGTTAATGCTATCCTCCCGGGGAAGCAAAACTGACTTTACGTATCCAAAAAAAAAAGGTAACACATGATATCCATCTTGAGTCACATATTTAACTCGCAATTCGTCACAGCACTGCCACGCACACAAGTCTTCACATACCCTCAGCCTTGAGTCCACTAAAAGCTGGAGTGTTTACGGGCGCCTTTATATACCCACCTTTCCCATCCACACATCCGCTAAGTAATGGCTGCAGTTGTCGTATTAGGCAGATATTTTCCTTAGCAGGTGTGTGGGTGGGAGGCGTATGTGTCACACTATGATATAAATACGGACCAAGGCTGACCCCCCATACGTCCAGGTGCCTCAGGGAATCCCAAATACCTGAGGCAAAAAACAAGGGGGGAAAACGCACTGATGAGCCTGAACGCCATCCAGAGATTCGTGATTTAAGACGCACCTGGTAAAACTCTAGCACATAATATCGACGTTTATGGTGCGTCTTCAGCAGAGAGTCAAGGCGGGGGCGACGTGGTGGTGGGGGTATGCTCTAATATACTTGGACTTCCGTGGTTATGTAGGAACCCTGGTGTAGGTACCTTACCAATGCCAGTCATGTTGTACATCATTAGTGTACAGTTGTACGTTCTTCCTAAAATACACGGTTAGGTATATATGTGTGTGTGTGTGTGTGTGTGGTGTGTGTGTGTGTGTGTGTGTGTGTGTGTGTGTGTGTGTGTGTGTGTGTGTGTGTGTGTGTGTGTGTGAGACAGATTACAGTGAAAAATCACGAAAGCTCTTGGAATCTCACTATATTTCACTGTAATGATTCTGCATAACGTGTCTATGTATATACTTAAATATCTTTAGGTGTATAACTGTATAACTTCTGATTGTCTTCATTATAGATTGGCCATACATTTCTGGTGGAGAGGAATCAGTACCCAGGTGAAGGGGCGGCTGACCTTTCATGGAGGTGGATGCTATCTTGGGGCCCCACACAGTTGGCACGATTCTGCTTTCTATGGTATTGGTATATTGTGATATACAGTGAACCCTCTTATGGAGTTCCTCTACGTAGAGTGCAACTTTTCGCAAATTAGGCTGAGGGAAAAATGCATAGAAAATTGAATAGCACAAGGAAGGCCTTCCTTGTGTTATCAAATTTTTGGGGAAGGTTTTTTTTTAAATCATATTTTTGAAAAATTGCTTTGTATAGAGGGGCTTCATAACAAATTTGACTGTACTTGTATAGTGACATACGTGTTGTATACTGGTATGTAAACATTGGCGATAAACGATGTTATTGAAATATGTTTGGGGTAGAGAAAAAAATATTGGTGGTTGGTACAGTCTTCAATGGTAGTGACGATATAATGCACAAGTGGTTATTGTGATAGTATTATAGAGTTAGTTAAAATTATAGGATTGATTGTGTGCAAGTGCGGAATAATTGCCTATCTGTAATTGTTTATTTGTAGCCATAGGAGCAGAGCTAATGTGTGTGTGTGTGTGTATTCACCAATTTGTTGTTGCAGGGGTCGATTCATAGCTCCTGGCCCCGCCTCGTCTTGATCGCTACTAGATCCACTCTCCCTGAACCAAGAGCTTTATCGTGTTTGTGTGTGTGTAAAGAAAGTTCAAGACAACTTTACAGTGATTCTTATTTATTTTCTTACTTTCTTTTTGGGGGGGGGAGAAAAAGGAAATCCATAATTCTGCAATAACGACAAGGAGAGTAGACCGGGTGGGCTAGCCAGGGTGTTTGACACCTCGGGGTCAACACCATACCGGAGAATACGGATGCACCTCCCCCAAAAAAATTAGCAGTGACTGGCATTACAAAAACAGTGAGGCACTCACAAGGACAGTGGGCAGCTGCGTGGCTCCCTCCCTCCCCTCTCATGCCCTTGAAAAACAATTATAATAATTGTTCATTTCAAATTATTATACAAAAATTATTCAGTAAACTGAAAGGCCATAATATCCACAGCATTTGATGATATTCAGGAATATTTAGTCTCTACTGGAAGTCAACGTCATATTGTTGGTTCAAATCAGGGAACGGGTGGGGGTTAAACCCAAGGCAGGCGAGTTCTAAATCCACAGGCCTGTGCGTTAACCACTTGGCCAGCTGTCTATAATGTTCGTAGTATTTAAATATAGAACAAGCTATCTTATACAGTGTGATTGTACTGAGTAAGACGTACTGAATAACACATGTTCAATAACACGTACTGAATAACACTTGTTGAATAACACGTACTGAATAACACGTACTGATTAACACGTACTGAATAACATGTTCTGATTAACACGTACTGAATAACACTTGTTGAATAACATGTACTGAATAACATGTTCTGATTAACACGTACTGAATAACACGTACTGAATAACATACACTGAGTAACATGTACTGATTAACACGTACTGAATAACACGTACTGAATAACACGTACTTAATAACATGCACTGAGTAACATGTACTGATTAACACGTACTGAATAACACGTACTGATTAACACGTACTGAATAACATGTTCTGATTAACACGTAATGAATAACACTTGTTGAATAACATGTACTGAATAACACGTACTGAATAACATGTTCTGATTAACACGTACTGAATAACACGTACTGAATAACATGCACTGAGTAACATGTACTGATTAACACGTACTGAATAACACGTACTGAATAACACGTACTTAATAACATGCACTGAGTAACGTACTGATTAACACGTACTTAATAACATGCACTGAGTAACGTACTGATTAACATGTACTGAATAACACGTTCTGATTAACACGTACTAAATAACAAGTACTGAATAACACGTACTGAACAACACGAACCATGAACTCCTTATCATGTGTTCCTCGATTTAGGCTGCATTTTTTCCAAATGCATTCACAAAAAAATCGTACTGTATAGAGGAGTGGAGAAAGACACACATAGTTCAGGGCATTTATTAGAGGGAACGTTTCGCCTCTAGTGGCGAAACGTATAACCAGAGCATTTTTTCTGTATAGAGGAGCTTTTCATGAGAGATCTTACTGTGTCACGAGACATTTTGAAATTAGAAATAAGATGATCTACTCAGTGAAGATTTTTGTTGACATGAGCGAGACCTTCCACTGGCTCACTGGTCCACCCAGTCATGACCCCTCACCTCGCACCATCACACAATCATGACCCCTCACCTCGCACCATCACACAATCATGACCCTCACCTCGCACCATCACACAATCATGACCCCTCACCTCGCACCATCACATATTCATGACCCCTCACCTCGCACCATCACACAATCATGACCCTCACCTCGCACCATCACACAATCATGACCCTCACCTCGCACCATCACACAATCATGACCCTCACCTCGCACCATCACACATTCATGACCCTCACCTCGCACCATCACACAATCATGACCCTCATCTCGCACCATCACACATCATGACCCTCACCTCGCACCATCACACAATCATGACCCCTCACCTCGCAACATCACACATTCATGACCCTCACCTCGCACCATCACACAATCATGACCCTCACCTCGACCATCACACAATCATGACCCTCACCTCGCAACATCACACATTCATGACCCTCACCTCGCACCATCACACAATCATGACCCTCACCTCGCACCATCACACAATCATGATCCTCACCTCGCACCATCACACAATCATGACCCCTCACCTCGCACCATCACACAATCATGACCCCTCACCTCGCAACATCACACAATCATGACCCCTCACCTCGCACTATCACACAATCATGACCCCTCACCTCGCACCATCACACAATCATGATCCTCACCTCGCACCATCACACAATCATGACCCCTCACCTCGCACCATCACACAATCATGACCCCTCACCTCGCAACATCACACAATCATGACCCCTCACCGTACCATCACACAATCATGACCCCTCACCTCGCACCATCACACATTCATGACCCTCACCTCGTACCATCACACATTCATGACCCTCATCTCGCACCATCACACAATCATGACCCTCACTCGCACCATCACACAATCATGACCCCTCACCTCGCACCATCACACAATCATGACCCTCACCTCGCACCATCACATAATCATGACCCTCACCTCGCACCATCCACAATCATGACCTCACTCATGCCATCCACAATCAGACCTCACTCGCACCATCACACATTCATGACCCTCACCTCGCACCATCACACAATCATGACCCCTCACCTCGTACCATCACATATTCATGACCCTCATCTCGCAACATCACATAATCATGACCCTCACCTCGCACCATCACACATTCATGACCCTCACCTCGCACCATCACACAATCATGACCCCTCACCTCGTACCATCACACAATCATGACCCTCACCTCGTACCATCACACAATCATGACCCTCACCTCGCACCATCACACATTCATGACCCCTCACCTCGTACCATCACACATTCATGACCCTCACCTCGCACCATCACACAATCATGACCCCTCACCTCGCACCATCACATATTCATGACCCTCACCTCGTACCATGCGATGGTAGGATAATATATTATTTCATGTCTCAGTTTTCCAGTCATGTAACCACTATCAGTTTCATAGAATATTTTATTTTTAATATCGAAATAATAATTTTGTCTTTCTGGCAAGTTAAATTTGTGTGTGTGTGTGTGTGTGTGTGTGTTAGTCGACCTAATTTGCCAGAAATGCTCAGCATAACAAGGGTCTTTCTATATAGTAGTATGTCATTGATGTCAGCTATGGTCTGTATACCTTGTACATGTACTTGTAGAAATAAAGATATTATTATTATTATCATTATTATTATTGTTATTATTATTATCATTATTATTATTATTATTATTATTATTATTATTATTATTATTATTATTATTATTATTATTATTATTATTGTTGTTGTTGTTGTTGTTGTTGTTGTTGTTGTATATTTTCTTCTGCCTCTCCTTAGCTTGTATCATTATGTTTTAACAAGGCTTATGAGAGGCCCTTAACTCTGAGTACATCACGAGTTCTGTACTCGTCATGTACTCATTGAACCTACTCCCATCTACGTGAAGAATTTTCCTCATATCATTCAGTGTAAAGTGTTATACACTCTGCAACAATATTTTGTTTTGCTCTTTTATTGACTAAATATATCACTAGATGCTCTGACATTATTAAAGCTTGAAAGATCTGAAACTTTATGATTGAGGGTGACGTTGAGTCACGTTCTTGGCTAGGGGTGACCCACGTTCAGGATCGTGTAGGAGGGTTGATCTGGAAGATTAGGTTTTGCTGTGATGTGTTCGGTGTAAACATTGAGGAGTTGTGTAGTTCAGAAGTCCTTTTTCTTTTGATTACTTTTTAATACATGCTTCCCCTCTTCTTTAAGTCCTCACTTATACTTCTTAGAACATACTTCCTCTCTTCCCTCTTCGTAGTCTTAGCAAATACTTCCCCTCTTCCCTCTTTTTAACGTCTTAACACATACTTAACACACTCCCCGAGGTGCTTCTCACGTCAACATTCTGCAGGTCATGAAATCGAAAAAGATGAATCTCATATGTTTCTCAGTATTTCCACAAATACTTATTCGTCCATCGAGGAACCCTCCTGTATTGGTTCTTAATAAATCGTAATATCTCAGTATTTCCACACATACTTATTCGTCCATCGAGGAACCCTCCTGTATTGGTTCTTAATAAATCGTAATATCTCAGTATTTCCACACATACTTATTCGTCCATCGAGGAACCCTCCTGTATTGGTTCTTAATAAATCGTAATATCTCAGTATTTCCACACATACTTATTCGTCCATCGAGGAACCCTCCTGTATTGGTTCTTAATAAATCGTAATATCTCAGTATTTCCACACATACTTATTCGTCCGTCGAGGAACCCTCCTGTATTGGTTCTTAATAAATCGTAATATATATTTATAAGGTGCTGACATGGAAAATTTGGTCACATATTTCTCGGTCATGCATTCTTTTGTGCTAAGGTGGTGGTGCTCTTGGCCTGTTCCGGGTGATTCCAGCTGTACTGCTACGGCACAGTTACTGTACCAGCATCTTAAACAAAACCTGTTTACGTCTAGATGAGGCAGTTTTGAAGACCCAGATATAAACAAAAAAATATAGCTTTGTCCTCACTATTTACGAGACCTGGATTCGCAGCAGCATCTGAGAAAGTTGAGCAGATTTTCTGAAAGCCATTAAAATCGGGCGAATATCGTGGCTGTGAAAGCCATTAGATCCTGTTGCCTGCCGGAAATAGTCCGAGTTCTTGGGTCAATGTTTTCCCAGGATGTTAAGAAGTGACAAGACAAATAAACTTTAAACATATTTTCCGAGGCATAAATATTTAAACTGAAAATGGTGCTACCTATATGGTCGGCCAAGAGCTACACGTTTTTCAGTAGAAGACGCCACTTGTGTTGTTAGTTGGTTAGTGGGGTTGGAAGCCTCTCGACCCTACGAGGGTCATTAAGGCTACATGTGACCTGTTCTCTACCAGTCAAGAATACTTTGATACCTAAAATTGGGATTAAACTCAGCCTATATATATATATATATATATATATATATATATATATATATATATATATATATATATATATATATATATATATATATATATATATGTAGATAGATAGATAGATTCATGTTTAAAATATAATAAATATCTTTTAAATTACTTATGTATTTATAGGGTCATAAATATTACAGCATACATTATAAAATAATTTTTATAGTCAAAAACTTTGAGGGTTGCCAAGTTGCAATAGACAGCAGTGTGGATCTTTCTGGTCACCTCACCTTTCACATTTCTCTCTGATTTACGATTCTGAAGCCAATCTCCACGATCACGAATGTCGTTCTTATTTATTTCCTCTTCTTGCAAAATGCTTAATTTTCTTCAAAAAATGTATGTAAGAAATATGTTATGGCTTCATATCACTTGTTTTTATCATTAAACTTGTGATGTTGAAAGTAGTTAGGGATATATTGTTTGGGAGTGGCTGGTACGCTTGTTTATTTTCCGTATGAGTCAGGAAGGTACCAAGTTACTGGCAGGGAACATACATACCTCCTTTGTATAAAGGGGACAACGGATTTTTCAAGGATTTTAAGAATGAAGTCCTGGATTTATTCAAGCAGAGCAGTGAAAGAAATTGTTAGGAATATATTTGCCTGTATTTGAACCATTAAGTGACTGGAACTCCTGGATTCCTGAGAGAGTTGCTGCTATTACCTTCCTCCGGAAACATGACCAGGCTAGTCTCTGTGAAGTGACCCGTGCAGTGGTGTTAGGGAGAGGCTAGGCACAGCAAACCACGGAACGGATGGGGTTTCAATCCATGGTGAGTGAGTCGTTAAACTCCAGGGTAGTGTGTAAGCCACTGGGCCTACGCACAGCAGACACTAGTAAGCCCTACTATACACTGTGATGTTTACACAGTTGTCAATATTGGAGGCACTGGCCCTCGCACACGATATATACACAGAGATGCGTGCCTCTCGGAGTACGTATATACACACTAAAATCTAACCTGAATCCCTGTTTTAGGGATTACAATATTCTTGACAGGTGGTGAACAGGATATGCTCAGCCTTAATGACTATCGTGTACTCGATAGATTTTTAATCTCATTAACCAACCGACCACCGGCCCTATATTTAGCAAAGACAGAGCAAACACTGACTTTCTGACCATCATCGGGAGTCTGAGTGTACAAAAAAAGGATTGTGGCAGAATGAAACGCTATCCAACACTCTATTTGTGACAGACACACAATTTATAATAAACCTTTGGACGCATCCAGCAACAAACCTAAAAATAAATGGATGGCGGCCTCAAAAAATATATGAAGTGGCCAGTTAAGAGGTGAAGAAACTCGTGAACAGTTCCTGGGATTCTGGCTTAACAAAATCAAGGCAGCTGTGAAGACTTATCAAAGCTTCCTTGACTTCAGTGGCGTGGACCAGTACTTCCTTGACTTCAGTGGCGTGGACCAGTACTTCCTTGACATCAGTGGCGTGGACCAGTACTTCCTTGACTTCAGTGGCGTGGACCAGTACTTCCTTGACTTCAGTGGCGTGGACCAGTACTTCCTTGACTTCAGTGGCGTGGACCAGTACTTCCTTGACTTCAGTGGCGTGGACCAGTACTTCCTTGACTTCAGTGTCTGGACTCGATCTTACTCTTGAAGATGTTCACGAAAAGCTTTGTGTGTAAGAAGCTTTTAAATTAAATGTATCTTACTAGATCCTAAATTTATTATTATTATTATTATTATTATTATTATTATTATTATTATTATTATTATTATTATTATTATTACTGTGGTAACCTCCACCACTTCCCTACTGCCTAAGGCATGCAAAAACATCAGTCAAGATCCTTGTCTATTGTCGACGTTTCGAACATCTGTAGCAAGAAGGCAAATGACTGCCCACAATTTTAATTAAATGGACTCGAAGACGTTTCTGTCCTTGGACCTTGAACACTTGAAATGGGAAGCTGTCAAAGCCCAAAGACATGTGTATTACAACAAGAATACAGCGTGTGTTTGCGTGTGTGTGTTACCTGGAGTTTACCTGGAGAGAGTTCCAGGGGCTTAAATAAAGCGTGTTTAGTAAGAGTGGACAACAAGAGTCGTTTTAGTATTTAGCGGAGTCTTCAGAAGATGAGACAGGTTGGCACAGTAGCACAGTGAGCCAGCTGAACACAGTAGCACAGTGAGGAAGCCAATAGCACGGTAGCACTGTTAGGAAGCTGATAGCAAAGTAGCACAACCTTCTTTGTATCGTGTTATCTTCTTCATGCTTCATAATTTGTTTTTTATAGCGCACTGTCTAGAAAACATGCTCGGTTTTCTTCAAGTCCAGCTTTTGTTTCTGTTGTTCCAGTCTGGGTTCGTTTTGGTCCACCTTGGATTCATTTTGGTTCAGAAAAGGTTCGTCTCCGTTCATCTTGGGCTCCCTGTATTTCGGCTTAGATTCATTTTGGCCCAGCTAGTATTCGTTTTGGTCCGACTTGGATTCGTTTCGGTCCGACTTGGATTCGTTTCGGTCCGACTTGGATTCGTTTTGGTCAGACTTGGATTCGTTTTGGTCAGACTTGGGTTTGTTTACCTCCCTGCAGTAGGGAGCAACTCCTCTAATCGTGATCTATGAATCCAGTGGGTTTCTTTACAAGATTTAGTTACACGAGTGCTGCCAAGAATGTCCAGGGTGGACGTAGTCGATTATGAATTGAGAAGACCCACGTTCAGACAGAAAGAACGTTGAAAAGAGGCTATATATTTCGATTCCAGCTAGAGACCTTCATCGGAACAAGAAAGTGTAAAAAAAGTAATTTGTTTTATTGTGTTGACGGGGATGTGGCCCGTAGATCTGCTTCATATATATATATATATATATATATATATATATATATATATATATATATATATATATATATATATATATATATAGACATATGTCGTGCCGATTAGGTAAAACTTGTTATTTTGGCTTAAATAGCAACGCTCACCTTGCCATATAAGACAAGTGAAAATTTGTGTATGCAATAATTTCGCCAAAATCCTTCTGAATCTAACGAAAAAATATATTTCATTGTGTTTGTTTGTTATTAAATTAATGTTAACGTATCTAAAATATATTTAGTTGGGTTAGGCTAAATTATATTGCGCTTATTGTAATAAGGTTAGGTAGGTTTTCAAAGTTTCTCTTGGTACAAAATTATAAATTCTTACATTAACATAAATGAAAAAATATATCTTTAAACGTATAAGAGAAAATTTTAGAAAGTACTTAATTTTAGATGAGTTCTTGCTAATTGACCAGTTTTACCTAATCGGCACGACATATATATATATATATATATATATATATATATATATATATATATATATATATATATATATATATATATATATATATATGTGTGTGTGTGTGTGTGTGTGTGTCGTGCTGAATAGGTAAAACTGGTCAGTTAGCAAGAACTCATTTAAAATTAAGTCCTTTCTAAAATTTTCTCTTGGCAAAGATATATTTTTTTCATTTATGTTAATGTAAAAAATAATAATTTTGTACCAAAAGAACCCTAGAAAACTTACCTAACCTTATTATAACAAGCGCAATTTTATTTAGCCTAATCCAACTAAATATATTTTAGATAAGTTTACAATAATTTAATAATAAACAAACACAATGAAATTATTGCATACACAAATTTTCGCTTGCCTTATTCGGCAAGAAGAGCGTTGCTAATTAAGACAAAATCGCAAGTTTTACCTACTCGGCACAACATTTATATATGAAAATAATACTTTCCTGCACTGATAAAGTCTCGAATGGAGAGCGAAATATGCAGTTATTTTTCACAATGTCTTTCTGGCTACGTGTGGGTCGTCCCACCTCACTGACGTCTTTACACTCCTCTTCATTTTAATGGAAATTAGACCCAATCCACAAATATTTATACAATTTTCCTGAGATAGATGTCAGCATTTTTATCTCCCTGTGTATTGGATGTTTTTAAGAGGAAAGTAAGGAACTGGGGAATATAAAAATAATAAAAAATTTAATAAGAAGAACAACCACAAACATAAACAATAACGAACACCAAGAACAAGAAACAAGCCACAAGAAAGAGAAACAAACAGCAAACAAATTAATAATAATAATAATAATTAACATCAGATCACTTATAGTTTTATCAATTGTTCATTTATATCTGCATATTCACTCGCTTAGCTTGGCAATGTTAATATTTTAATTTACAAATGTTAGTATTATTAATTTACAAATGTTAGTATTATTAATTTACAAATGTTAGTATTATTAAATTACAATGTTAATACTGTCAGTTTATGTTAGTATTGTTAGTTATTAACTCACATGCTAGACACAGATTCCTTTCATTCATCACATTTTGACCTTCAATTCCACCATTGGCAACATCTTCAGGAATCACAAAAGGTCTGTTTTATTTTTATTTATTTTTTTTGCTTGGATCCCTGGCCAATTTAATGTCCAGGGCTACTGAGCTTGTTGTCACCTTTGTGTCTCCTTGTTGTCACCTTTGCGTCTCCTTGTTGTCACCTTTGTGTCATCCTTGTTGTCACCTTTGCGTCTCCTTGTTGTCACCTTTGTGTCTCCTTGTTGTCACCTTTGTGTCTCCTTGTTGTCACCTTTGCGTCTCCTTGTTGTCACCTTTGTGTCTCCTTGTTGTCACCTTTGTGTCATCCTTGTTGTCACCTTTGCGTCTCCTTGTTGTCACCTTTGTGTCTCCTTGTTGTCACCTTTGTGTCTCCTTGTTGTCACCTTTGCGTCTCCTTGTTGTCACCTTTGTCTCTCCTTGTTGTCACCTTTGTGTCTCCTTGTTGTCACCTTTGTGTCTCCTTGTTGTCACCTTTGTGTCTCCTTGTTGTCACCTTTGCGTCTCCTTGTTGTCACCTTTGTGTCTCCTTATTGTCACCTTTGTGTCTCCTTGTTGTCACCTTTGTGTCTCCTTATTGTCACCTTTGTGTCTCCTTGTTGTCACCTTTGTGTCTCCTTGTTGTCACCTTTGTGTCTCCTTGTTGTCACCTTTGCGTCTCCTTGTTGTCACCTTTGCGTATCCTTGTTGTCACCTTTGCGTCTCCTTGTTGTCACCTTTGCGTCTCCTTGTTGTCACCTTTGTGTCTCCTTGTTGTCACCTTTGTGTCTCCTTGTTGTCACCTTTGCGTCTCCTTTGGTTCAAGATGTTCCGAGACTCTAAGTGTTTACTATTTCTTGACAATTTTTCCATCGTAAGTCAACGGTGATTCGTTGAACAGTGAGTTGATTATTGTCTTACTTCAAAAAGGTTTCTGGTTTTCCAAATATCAGCGATATGGGCTTCGGGAAAATGGCATTATAGCGTCTTAATACTGGTCATACCTGTCTCAACCTTCGTCGTCTTACGAAGTCGAACTCTTACGAAGTCGACCTCTTACGAAGTCGACCTCTCGTGAAGTCTGCCACTCAGGGAGGATTTTCAGGACACATGAACAGCCCAATACCTCTTGACAGATCCCCCTGTTTATAAGAGTCTATGTCGAATTTATTTCCACTGGGCTAATCACAGGGATGTCCCAAGGCATCTCTTGATGATCTCGTTGACTTCACTGTATATTAAACAACCATTATGACATCAGGCATCCCTGCCTAAGGCCTACTTACCTGGAAAATAATCTCACTACCTCTAACTTCAGCCTCACTATCCTCGTAAAAACTCTGAAAAGAACGTTTAAAATATTCAAAACTCGTGTTTTTATTGTGTTTTCAGTTTTATTGGCGTCATGACATGATTATTGTGCCATCGTTCCTGACCGTCCTATTTTTATCTCAAATTCTTTTTTTTCGACATCTGTTGTTGGTTTATTGCACAGGATTTAAGTTCGTGATTATATTCTTTCCGCTTTTGTTTCATAGTTTTAAATAACAACAGCAAAAATCACAACAGTGGACATAGAGTGAAGAGCTACGTTTGTCTCACTAAAATCTAAACTACTCGCCAGTTGATCATGATCAAAGAAGTTGACACATCGACGTGATCAACCTTCTGAGTTGATATAAATGGTTTGGCAAACTGACAAGTTAAAGAATGAGACACTTGTGGAACATTTGGACAAATGTCTCATTCTTCAGCCCTCTGAGTCTCTAATAGTGTCTCTTGAAATGAGAAATTCAAGAATTCTGGGAGCATTTAAATCGGCTGCTTTTCCTTATATTTCTTCTAATCAGATTATTTCTTTAGGATGAATAAATACTCATGGAAAAATAAAAAGTTTATTTAGCTATTTTGGGTAAAGTTGTAATAAGTTAATTGTTAGAAGTTTAGTTAGTAGCATTTGCGATGGATGATGCTAGGACCGTACTCATCAAATTCTCTCTTGGTGATCCAGAGTGGCTGGAAGGTGGACAGTGAGGCCAGGATGGAACCACCGATCCAGACGGAGTACTTACGCTCGGGAGGAGCAATGATCTTGATCTTGATGGTGGAGGGAGCCAGGCAAGTGATTTCCTTCTGCATGCGGTCAGCAATACCAGGGTACATGGTGGTACCACCAGACATGACAATGTTGGCGAACAAGTCTTTGCGAATGTCTATGTCGCACCTCATGACAGAGTAATGGACTATTTCGTGCATGCCAATACATTCCATGCCCAGGAAAGAAGGTTGAAAGAGAGACTCGGGAGCACGGAATCTTTCGTTGCCGATGGTAATGACTTGGCCGTCGGGAAGTTCGTAGGCCTTTTCAAATGAGTAGGACGAGGTGGAGGAAACGTTCATCTCGTTCCCGTAGTCTAACGCAACGTAGCAGAGTTTCTCCTTGATGTCGCGAACAATTTCTCGTTCAGCTGTGGTGGTGAAGGAATAACCACGTTCCGTCATTATTTTCATTAAATAATTCGTTAAATCTCGACCAGCTAGATCAAGACGAAGAATTGCGTGGGGTAAGGCATAGCCTTCGAAGATTGGACATGTGTGTGTGACTCCATCTCCAGAATCCATGACCACTCCGGTAGTGCGCCCTGAGGCATACAGTGACAACAAGGCTTGGATAGCTATGTACGCAGCAGGAACCTGAAAGACCTCGAACATTATCTTCGTCATCATCTCTCGATTAGCTTTAGGATTTAACGGAGCCTCTGTCAGAAGAACAGCAGATTCCTCGGGAGCAAGACGCAGCTCGTTGTAGAAGGTATGATGCCAGATCTTCTCCATGTCGTCCCAGTTGGTGACGATGCCGTGCTCGATGGGGTACTTGAGAGTCAGGATACCTCTCTTGCTCTGGGCTTCGTCGCCCACGTACGCTTCTTTCTGACCCATCCCGACCATGATGCCATGATGACGAGGACGGCCGATGACTGAGGGAAAGACAGCGCGCGGGGAGTCATCGCCGGCGAAGCCGGCTTTAAGAACACCCGAGCCATTATCTACTACCACCGCTGCTGGTTCATCGTCGCACATAGTGCTCAATTATAATCCTGCAAACAACAAGTTATGCATTAAAAACCTAAAATATCAAGAGTATTTCACGCGAATCTCAGAGTAAAATTTCAGCAACAAATTGAAATATTCATCTTACTTACTTTCAAGGAAGTGAGAGAGGCGTAGACCACCACTACCTTATATTCCATCTGCCACAGAGACAGAGTTCACAGTTACGTCAGAGGCTCTATCAAACTCAGATGTACAGAGTGTTATCGGTGCCTTTGCATAAGATAACAAACAGTCTTTTGGAGCTAGATGGATTCACGGCAAGGAATATTATGGACGCATCTTTCATTTCTGAAAAGAAAACGTGAAATTTATAGGTCTGAATTGCCTGCACCTCATTCCTTGGAAACTGTGTTGCCGAGGGTGTAGTGGCGCTCACTGCTCTCCACCAAAATATAGTCCCAGCTACAGATGGTTCAGCTCTTGCGTAAGATATACTTATGAAAGTAGCGTCTTCTCCTCAGTGTCTTGTAGTTTTATCTTGAGCACATTAATACGCTGCTGTGAAATGAAAACTTTCGTCACTGTGAAAGTACACATTCAACTTTCTAAAACTCTAAATAGAGGGAGTAGTCGAGGTTTTAATATACTATAAAGTGTGAGCACCCTACCACCCACGGAAGACCCAGCTGGTCCTGCCAACCACAGTCAACTGAATAATATTGGGCACACACGTTACTACTCGGTCAATATTTTATAAATAATTTGTTGGCAACAAACACAAAAAAATAATTCCATACAAGGAAGTGAGAACACTGTTTACATTGTTCTTCTGTTATTCGTATCTACATCTTGTATTTTTTAATCGATTTTATGGAAAACTCTCATTGCATATTTTCCTTACAGGTATTCAGGATATACGTTTGTATATATCCTCTTGTGACTGTCACGGTAATAAAATGCAAAATGAAAAGTAGATAGCGACGTATAGATCTCTATTTTAAAAAGTATTATTAAATTCCTGTGTAAAGAACATGTGCGGCAACACCCAGGGTGTCAGGCAGCAGGATGAAGACTTAAAACTTATTTTTATACCGGGGTCAACATATACCAGCTTCCATAACATCCTGTTGCGCAGGGTTATCCAGTAATGAGCACTTTAAAGCGTGTTTCAAACCATGCTGTTCAGACTTTAAATACAAACACAGGAGTTGGAACTCTATGGTACGGGTCCAATACGTGCTACTCGAGTGACGTCCTGTAAATGCGCAAAAAATAAATTGTAAGGAACACTGCTAAAATAAGCTAATGGGAAGACTCGATACGGTGTAAGCAGTCAGTTGCTCTATAAACTACCAACATAAAGAAAAAGATACTTCCTAGTGCTCGATACGGCGTAAGCTGTCAGTGACCCTATAAACCAACAACAACAATATGAAGATACGGTATAAACAGTCAACGGCCCTATAAACCAATAACACCAAGTAGCAGGTGAAGGCGAGAAGTCTAAAAACGGATGAACAATATTATAGTCTGCTATTTAGGTAAATGTTTACATGAGATGCCGCTATAGGGACTCGATGGGCTAACTGCATAATCGTAAAAAAAAAATTATAGTAACGGAGAAGCAGCCTTATTGTAAGAGATATTTTGAGATGGTGTTTCTTGTCCATTCGTGAATGAATGGACAAAAAAACAAAGAGCACCGGTTCAATGCATAATGGGACATTACTCCATAATATTCAGTGGACACTTCAATTATATATAAATAATCTCTTGTCATTGGCCCTGACCTTGAGAAGAATAAGTAAGGAACTTTCTCAATACTTTTAATATTTAAAACTTGTTTAAAAGTATTTCCTGTCAGTTACATATGAACCCTATCACAGTATTTTGCAAAGACTCGCATGTACATTAGCACTATACCATAATTATTAGTGAGAATAGCGAAGCTTACTGTTTTCCCTGGGTTGAGAAAAGATTCTTTATGGTAACATTCCCCTTTATCATAAGTTTTACCTTCATGTTAATGTTAAATTTTAGTTTGTGGGAGATAAAATACAATAAATAATAAGAATATTGTTAATGCGTGGCTATAAGGAAAACAAGTCAAATAATTTTCAAATTGGATCGATATATTTACTTTCATTTCAATTTACAAAATTATCATATATTTTATAATACATTCGGTAAAAATAAACTTTGTAATTAAAATAATATCTATATTGAATTCTAGAAACACTTCCGATGAACTATAGCTGGTCCATACTCGTCATAATCCGCCTTGGTGATCCACATGGACTGGAAGGTGGACAGTGATCCAAGGATAGAACCACCGATCCAGACTGAGTACTTACGCTCGGGAGGAGCAATGATCTTGATCTTGATAGTTGGTGGAGCCAGAGCAGTGATTTCCTTCTGCATGCGGTCAGATATACCAGGGTACATGGTGGTACCACCAGAGAGAACGTTATTGGCGTATAATTCTCTCCTAATGTCAACATCGCATTTCATTATAGAGGTGTATACAGTTTCGTGGAGACCAGAGCATTCCATTCCCAAAAGTGAAGGCTGGAAAAGAGCTTCTGGACAGCGAAATCTCTCGTTTCCAATCGTCACTACTTGTCCATCGGGAAGTTCGTAAGATTTGTCCAGTGAGGAAGAGGCATCAGCGACTGCCCTTTCAGCTTCAAATTCTAATGCCACATAACACAATTTTTCCTTTATATCACGCACAATTTCTCGTTCAGCACTTGTAGTAAATGAATATCCTCGTTCAGTCATGATTTTCATGAGATAATCTGTTAGATCTCGCCCCGCTAAGTCGAGCCTAAGAATGGCGTGGGGAAGGCAATAACCCTCAAAGATTGGAACACAGTGTGAGACTCCGTCACCAGAGTCCAGAACGATGCCTGTAGTACGGCCAGATGCGTACAGGGACAGTACGGCCTGGATGGCCACGTACACAGCGGGAGTAGCAAACATTTCAAACATAATTTGAGTCATTTTTTCTCGATTAACTTTCGGGTTAAGAGGAGCCTCTGTAAGAAGAACCGCACACTCTTCAGGAGCAATGCGTAGTTCGTTGTAGAAGGAGTGATGCCAGATTTTCTCCATGTCGTCCCAGTTGGTGATGATGCCGTGCTCTACAGGGTACTTGAGAGTCAGGATACCTCTCTTGCTCTGGGCCTCATCACCGACGTAGGCGTCCTTCTGACCCATACCGACCATCACACCCTGGTGACGAGGACGCCCGACGATGGAGGGAAAGACACAACGGGGAGCGTCGTCGCCAGCGAAGCCGGCCTTGACTATGCCGGAGCCATTGTCCACAACCAGGGAACAAGTCTCCTCATCACACATGTCTGCTTCCTGTAAAGTTTATAGTATTGAATATAAGGTTAACTAACATCGGAAATGCAATTAAGTTAATGAAATATTGTAAAAATATACATATGTAATGTTTATGAGATAGTTTTGTATTAATTTATA
This sequence comes from Cherax destructor, assembly GCA_009830355.1. Lineage (NCBI taxonomy): Eukaryota > Metazoa > Arthropoda > Malacostraca > Decapoda > Parastacidae > Cherax > Cherax destructor. The sequence continues at coordinate 387,301 of WNWK01000546.1, forward strand.
ATACGAAAGTCGGACCTTCATGACGTGTGTTGACTGACTAGCAGAGTTGAAGAACAGTTGTTTGCATTTTTCAGAGATTGTTGATTTGTGGTAAACAAAAAAGAAGATATAAAAAGTACGTTGTTACAACTGATACAAACCTAATTGACATTATCGACGCACTCTATAGAACGTCAATGGTTATGCAGAGCATTACGGGCAACCTAGGTTGTTGTTGTCCCCCCAGGATGTGACCCACAACAGTCCGCTAACACCCAGGTACCTACTTACTGCTAGGTGAACAGGGACAGCAGGTGTAAGATGACTAATACCCAGGTACCTACTTACTGCTAGGTGAACAGGGATATCAGGTGTAAAGACACACGCCTAACGTTCCTACCCGTGTCTGGGCTTGATCCCGGACCCTCAGTGTGTGGACTGAGGACGCTACCAAAGCTCACAATCATCAATCTCATAAATCCAATTGACGCTTTTTCGTAAATGACCGATTAAGATTAACATGACAGTAACTGGACAAAACCTCAAACTTATTATTATTATTATTATTATTATTATTATTATTATTATTATTATTATTATTATTATTATTATTATTATTATTGTTTTATTATTATTATTATTATTATTATTATTATTATTATTGTTTTTATTAGTATTATTATTATTATTATTATTATTATTATTATTATTATTATTATTATTATTATTATTATTATTATTGTTTTTATTATTATTATTATTATTATTATTATTATTATTATTATTATTATTATTATTGTTTTATTATTATTATTATTATTATTATTATTATTATTATTATTATTATTATTATTATTATTATTGCTTTTATTATTATTATTGCTTTTATTATTATTATTGTTTTTATTATTATTATCATCATCATCATCATTCCTATTATTATATTGTCATAATATAACAATTTCAACTGGCATAAGGGTCGTTGCTTCTCTTCATTATAGACGTAATGTTTAGTTATCTATAAAAATCAACATAAACATTGCCCATTTATTAACGTTTGTGGACATTTTCTTAATTTATATCATTCTGTTAACTCAAAAAAAATTTAACTGACTTATTGTCTCAGAAATTAACACAATACTATTAGTTTTATATATATATATATATATATATATATATATATATATATATATATATATATATATATATATATATATATATATATATATATATACATAAGTAACCTATGTGACATGTCAAGATATCTTATTATTGAGAATAAAAATCCAAATATATTAAGGAAATTCCCTAAATATGTTTGTAACAGATAAGATTATTGTAGATATAAATGCAGATGTTCTCCTGGTAACCCTTTTGGGTCTAGTGCCTAGGCCTTTTGTGTATCCATATGCTCTTGCGCTGCCCTCCACGGTATGGATAGGAGGTGCACAATAAACTAGCCACTTCGACGTCATAAGCTAATCTTTCTGACTCATTTCTACGCATCATAGAGCTCACTGACGCCTCTCAGTGTAGTTCACTGACCCCTCTTTCTATGCATCATGTAATTTACTGACCCCTTCTGACGTACTGTGGAAATGTGTGATGGTATACACCGTAATATTACCACGTTTGTTGTCGCTGGGGCAGCCTGGCCGCACAGAGGGACGCTGTAGGAGGGACACTGGTAGTATCCTTCGACTGAAACCTACTGAACCCCACGAAATGGTTCTCCTCACTTTTATAGCAGTGGTTGCAAGAGGGCGATAAACGTATACACTTGGTGTTGCAAATACTTCTGGTCTATATATCCCCTCGCCTCTCAAGCTCTTCTCTCCCTTTCTTAAGCTCTCCTCAAAACCCAAAGTCGGATACACTGCTTTGAGTATTTGCAGTGCCGGAGATTTTCTGCGTGCCTCGAGAAAATATAATATCTTTCGGCCAGGTTTTTCAGGGTTTTTTTAGCTTCCTGGTGAGTTCCTCTTCGCGTGTGAAAACACATGAAGAACGACATGCAGAAGACGGCAATCAACAATAATCGTTGTGAATATTATATGAGATAGCTGGAAATATGTCATTGTCTTGAATGCAAAGAGCAGATGCTTCTCCGATGTAAACAAGACGGCATCTCAGACGTGATGGCATCTCAAACGTGACGGCATCTCAGACGTGATGGCATCTCAGACGTGATGGCATTTCAGACGTGATGGCATCTCAGACGCTCACTGATACTGACGTTCTAGCGGCCATTTTGATTTCCTGTTTTGTGTGCTTATCCAGAAACTATATATGTTAAATATATTGTTATCTATGAAGGAAATAAAGTAAATTGCAGGGGTCATTTATTTTCTATCACACTAGGGCCTTTTAATCTTTTATTTCAAATAACTTTATTTCCTGTGTATTTTCACAATAAGTTATTTAACATACGTGATGTAAAAGGTTTTGAATTATTGCCCTTTAGGTTACTGAAAGTAGTTCTTAATTTAACTTAAGAACGTAAGAGAGGAGGAACACTGCAGGAGGCCTACTGGCCCATACTAGTCAAGTCCTTCTCGAACCCAAACCCGCTAACAAAAATATTTGCCTTAACCATTTTCAATGCTACCCAAGGAATAAACTTTGATAACTCTATTAACTCATGTGAAAGTCCCACTTAAATTCAATCCCTCTTACTCACGTATCTAACTTAAACTTGAAACTACCCAAGGTTTAAGCTTCAATAACCCTACTAGGCAGACTGATCCACTCATCAACTATATTTCCAAACCAATACTTTCTTATATCCTTTCTAGATCTAAACGTGTAAATGCCTCTGACATTATCCAGTTTATAGGTGGCTCAGAAGACAGGTGAGGTCTGACATACCTCAGTTCTTAGCTAAAATACGTAAATTATCACACTTATAATCGAAACTGAGTCTACAATTGCCATTTACGAGAACATTAAGCCAAATCACATTTTTTTCTGACTGCTCCTTCATGTCGCTTTTTTTCCGAGTCCTGGAGTCGCTTTATTGTTTTATTGAACTGTCATGTGGTTGCATTTTCCCGGCTCCCATCCTTTTTATTTTCTTCTTATTGACGTTGAAAACTACCAGTTACTTCTTATATCAGGCTTCCCTGTAGTTCCTTGTCGTGCACCTCGGTTCGTATTCTCCTCAGAAGCTTTTCTGCATCAGCAAGCAGTGATGTGCAGATGATTTATTCTGTAAGGAAATTTACATATACCAGAAACAGCGTGGGACCTACGACTAATCCTTAGGAACTCTCACTTTTGTCTAATTTAATGCTTCACGCCTCACCCTGACAGTTACCTTCATCTTGTTTGTGGATTAGTCTCTCTAAGACAGGGTTGGATACCTTCTGCCAGTCCCAGAAAACAAAGTCTACCTATTAGTTTCTAGCCTGATTATCTCTAGCCTATCATAAAGTTCCAGTAGTTTTCTGAAACTAATTTTCTGTTCTGAAGGTCAGAAGGTTCCACTAATTTCATTTTGTTTGCGTGTTGTTTCATTATTTTGCACAGTGTGTGTGTGTGTGTGTTCGTGCGTGTGTGTGTACTCACCTAATTGTGGTTGCAGGGGTCGATACTCAGCTCCTGGCCCCGCCTCTTCACTGTCCGCTACTGGGTCTCTTCTCTCCACACAGCTTTAGAAATCAGCATCTATGAAGATACATTTTTAGTGAACGTTTCACTCCCAAACTGTGAAATTACAGTACACTTCCAGCTAGACTGTGTACATTTGTTGAATTGTTCAATGTTTCTTGCCAACAATGCTTCCATTACGAGGTAATAAAGTCTACAAGCATGTCTAGCAGCTGTCCCGAGTGCCTGACCAGATAGGATCACAGAGGAGGTGATGACTGTGTTGGCAGTGTTGGTGAAGGGGACTTCTCAAGTGACCAGTCATCTGCAGTGTTGGTGAAGGGGACTTCTCAAGTGACCAACCACCTGCAGTGTTGGTGAAGGGGACTTCTCAAGTGACCAGCCACCTGCAGTGTTGGTGAAGGGGACTTCTCAAGTGACCAGCCACCTGCAGTGTTGGTGAAGGGGACTTCTCAAGTGACCAGCCACCAGCAGTGTTGGTGAAGGGAACTTCTCAAGTGACCAGCCACCTGCAGTGTTGGTGAAGGGGACTTCTCAAGTGACCAGCCACCAGCAGTGTTGGTGAAGGGGACTTCTCAAGTGACCAGCCGCCTGCAGTGTTGGTGAAGGGAACTTCTCAAGTGACCAGCCGCCTGCAGTGTTGGTGAAGGGAACTTCTCAAGTGACCAGCCACCAGCAGTGTTGGTGAAGGGAACTTCTCAAGTGACCAGCCACCAGCAGTGTTGGTGAAGGGGACTTCTCAAGTGACCAGCCACATGCTGACACAACCATCAGACAGATCTGAACAGACTTGGTTGCATTTCTTTACACACAGTATATTCACCGTGAGGTGTGTATGATACACACCTTATGTTGTGTATACCGAGGGATACACAGTGTCCCTAGGTATATACAGTATATATGCTGAAGGTTTACTCTTATCCTGTCATACTTTAGGTATTAAAGTATTCGTGACTGGTTGTGAACAGGTGACATGCAGCCATAATGTAGTAGATAGACTTTAAACCCCATTAACAACCTCGGTGCCAATTGCCTGTTATAATCAATACAACTTTACGTACCTTGATGCTGGTGTAGCACTCATCATCCGAAAAAATTTGGAGGTGGTGGTGACCCTGGCAACTAGCCACACGAGACTCGTCAACCATTCATCACACACACACACACACACACACACACACACACACACACACACACACACATAAGCTCCACCTGTTGTGAAACAGAATGTTATTAACCAGATATATATATATATATATATATATATATATATATATATATATATAATCTCATGAGGAAGTGGTCAGCGTCGTACAAGTGACATGTGTCATGTTAGTGTCACTTCTCCGCTGATTATCACCTGTCATCTGACTGTCACATGTCATTTTCCTGTCACCGCTGGCGTGACTGTCAGCTGTCACGTGCCGCATGACAGGAGGGAAGTGTCAGTGACAGTCCTCGCTGGAGTGTCATGGAGAGCACTGGTGGTTCTACCCTAGTGGTACCTTTGTACCTTAACAAAGGTACATAATGAATAGTGCCTTAACAAAGGTACCTAATGAATAGTACCTTAACAACGGTACCTAATGAATAGTACCTTAACAAAGGTACCTAATGAATAGTACCTTAACAAAGGTACCTAATGAATAGTACCTTAACAAAGGTACCTAATGAATAGTACCTTAACAAAGGTACCTAATGAATAGTACCTTGACTAAGGTGGCTCACCAGTAGTGTTTTACTAAAGGTACCTCACCAGTAGAGCATACCAAAGGTACCTCACCAGTAGAGCCATCCAGGTTTCACCACAGAAAAAAACGAGAATTAACAGCTAAACAAATCCACCACCGCCTTAGGTCCACGAAAAGGAATGATAATATTCACGGTAACAATTTATATATACAAAAATATTCGACCTACAAGATTCAGGGGCGGATCTACTGTGTAACTAATCCCCGAGGGCTCCTAGAGGCGATTATAGTTCATATTGGTTTAAATATTGGGGTCTACTGTATGAGAAGGGGTTGCAAAGGGGCCCTCATAACAGTTCAAGCTTCAGGGCCCCAAATATGTAGGTCGGCTACTGATCGTAAATAATCCGTACTTAGGAGACAGGAAAGTAATGAAGACATTTGGGGCCGAATTGGAGCACTGACAACCCACACCAATGTTTTCCCAGGCTGACAAGCATCAGAGTGCCAGTCGACAATGTACTAAAGGTTTTAGACCAGAAACTAATGCCTCTTCAGGACGAACTGCCAGTGCCACCTGGCAAATTCAGTGCCTCGACAGAATTATGCTAATCCAACGTCTTCTCTGCAGCAGGACTACTGGTTTATGCAAAACAACGTGATGTGAATAAAAGGTTTAGTAAACCGAGTGCGAGTTAATAGGTTCTTGGGTGTTAATCGCCTGTTGTGAAATGCATCCTGTGCGAGAGGTAGGAAGTACCTCTGAGCTCTGGGATAACAACTTTTAAATCTTAATGATGTGATATATACAAAATAAAAACAGCGTTTTAGCCTGTTTATAGGAGACAGGGACAGGTCCCTGTCTCACACTCTCCTATGTATACTGGCTCCCTCAACTTGGTGTGTCAGTGTGACGACGTTTCGGTCAAAGTCGGTCCGAAACATCGTCATGAGTTCTTCCTCCTCTGTGCGGGTTATATGTGTATTGTTCCAGTCACAATATTGGGTATTTTTGTTTTTCAACCTTTTGTTATGGGAATTTTGGGATGGGAAATTCTCAAGACGATGGATCCTGTGTTGAAAGTCGTGCAGAAACGTTTTATTTGCCGGAGAGTTCTTAGACTACACGTCAGTACCTAGTGATTCAACAGGTGTGAGGACTCCGCGTGGTGGGCAGGTGTAAACACACGTGGGTAACGAGAATAGCCACATCAACCTGTGGTAAGTTTACCTGTGGTTCAGCGTCAACACTGAGCGCGTTCTCAGTGTCACCACTGGTCATGCTCCTAGTGTCACCACTGGTCATGCTCCCAGTGTCACCACTGGTCATGCTCCCAGTGTCCCCACTGGTCATGCTCCCAGTGTCACCACTGGTCGTGTTGTGTTCTGAGATGCAGAAGGAGGTGGCAAGTGATGCAACCTCAGAGAACTTTATAAAATTTAGTATGATGATGTAGGCACTGAAGACGGAATACCAAGAAGATATATATCTATACGTTAACTACAAACACACACACACACACAGGAGTTATGTGTCGGCCCCTGCAACCACAATTAGGTGAGTACAGCACACAATGCAATGTACCAGCAGTACCGGAACCCACACGCAGTCTCAGACATGTGGAGGAACAAGGTCCTTGACGCCCTAATTCACAACCCTTCACGAAATCATATAAGAAGAAAACGTAACCCAGAGAAATTGACGAACCAACAAGGCTGGCTAATATTGTTTTTCTCCTCCACTGACACCATCGTAAAGACATATTCAGTGCTAACTGCTCTTCAGAACAAGTGATCACTGTGTCCTAACATGATGAGAGAAGTTAAACAAATAGGTAAAGTTTGTTAATGAATTATATTGGCGTTCAGGAAGCATAACTACAAAACAATGAAGCATTTGTTTGGATAAGTATTCCAACCAGAAATACAAGAGAAAGAGTAGATCGAACAGGGCAGCTAGCAACAGCGTCCTAAATTCTCGACACTGGGTGAGGAGAGAGGCTGCAAATAATCGAAATGGACTTGGGGAGCCTTGCCAGCCTCCCTGACGTGGTTTCGAATCCTGCTGGCTGAGATCTTTCTCTGTATATACCCGCCTGCTTCTGCGTGGTGCACTGATATATATATATGATATATACATGATATCTATTATATATATATATATATATATATATATATATATATATATATATATATATATATATATATATATATATATATATATATATATATATATATATATATAATATCGTGCCGAATAGGTAAAACTTGCTATTTTGGCTTAAATAGCAACGCTTTTCTTGACGTATAGGGCAAGCGAAAATTTGTGTATGCAATAATTTCGTAAAAATCATTCTGTTCTTGATTCACCGGTACTCTCCCGGTCCGAGTCTTTTCCAGGTGATGACCCGGTCTTGGCTTCCTGTCATGGGAGTGTCTGAGACCTATGTCTCCAATGGGAGGAGGTACAAGTACCTCCTCATCTTCTGGGACCAACTGTCTCCAGGCCTAGCCCCATTCTCCGAGGGAGAAGCTAGGCCTCTGGTCTGCCATCTTCCCCGCCCCAGGGGAGCTCGTGGGAATGACAGTCTTGTGAGCTGCAGGTGGTGGCAAGCTCTGGCTCTGGCCCCTTCCCCGCCCTAGGAGGGCTCGTGGGAGTGGAGTCTTAATCATTCTGAACCTAACGAAAAAAATATATTTCATTGTGTTTGTTTATTATTAAATTATTGTAAACTTATCTAAATTATATTTAGTTGAATTAGGCTAAATTAAATTGCGCTTGTTATAGTAAGGTTAGATAAGTTTTCTAAGGTTCTTTTGGTACAAAATTATTAATTTTTACATTAACATAAATGAAAAAAATATATTTTTAAACGTAAAAGAGCAAATTTTAGAAAGGACTTAACTTTAAATGAGTTCTTGCTAATTGACAAGTTTTACCTATTCGGCACGACATATATATATATATATATATATATATATATATATATATATATATATATACAAACTGTGTTTGGGATGAGACAGTTGTGAGAGGTGTATATCTTTCAATTTATATACACTGAGTGTTAACTCTTATCTCTATCTCTAAGTATTCAGGTAAGACTCGAGGTATCGTACTGACATGATTGTAAACAACCCCCTGAAAGGACCTGGTGTTCGAACACAAGGTGAGCCAGTGTGCTGTTCCATGACGGTTTGAACACTTGCGTTCAGTGAGTCGCTCAGGATGTTTTGATTGTTGTTGTGGAGTTGGTGTGTGCATTATGAATGACCCTCGTGTAGTCGGCAGGCATTAAACCTGCCAAGCCAGCTTATGAGAGTGTTGCAAGACAAGTCATCAATGACGATGTTGCAAGGTGAGTCGTCATCAATGACGGTGTTGCAAGGTGAGTCTTCATCAATGACGGTGTTGCAAGAGTAGTCAGGCCATCAATGACGGTGTTGCAAGGGTAGTCAGGCCATCAATGACGGTGTTGCAAGGGTAGTCAGGCCATCAATGACGGTGTTGCAAGGGTAGTCAGGCCATCAATGACGGTGTTGCAAGGGTAGTCAAGCCTTCAATGACGGTGTTGCAAGGGTAGTCAGTCCATCAATGACGGTGTTGTAAGATGAATAGTCATCAATGACGGTGTTGCAAGGGTAGTCAGGTTATCAATGACGGTGTTGCAAGGGTAGTCAGGCCTTCAATGACGGTGTTGCAAGGGTAGTCAGGCCATCAATGACGGTGTTGCAAGGGTAGTAAAGCCATCAATGACGGTGTTGCAAGGTTTGTCAGGCCATCAATGACGGTGTTGCAAGGGTAGTCAGGCCATCAATGGCGGTGTTGCAAGGGTAGTCAGGCCATCAATGACGGTGTTGCAAGGGTAGTCAGACCTTCAATGACGGTGATGCAAGGGTAGTCAGATCATCAATGACGGTGTTGCAAGGGTAGTCAGACCTTCAATGACGGTGATGCAAGGGTAGTCAGATCATCAATGACGGTGTTGCAAGGGTAGTCAGACCTTCAATGACGGTGATGCAAGGGTAGTCAGGCCATCAATGACGGTGTTGCAAGGGTAGTCAGGCCATCAATGGCGGTGTTGCAAGGGTAGTCAGACCTTCAATGACGGTGATGCAAGGGTAGTCAGACCTTCAATGACGGTTATGCAAGGGTAGTCAGATCATCAATGACGGTGTTGCAAGGGTAGTCAGACCTTCAATGACGGTTATGCAAGGGTAGTCAGATCATCAATGACGGTGTTGCAAGGGTAGTCAGACCTTCAATGACGGTGTTGCAAGGGTAGTCAGATCATCAATGACGGTGTTGCAAGGGTAGTCAGACCTTCAATGACGGTGATGCAAGGGTAGTCAGATCATCAAAGACGGTGATGCAAGGGTAGTCAGACCTTCAATGACGGTGATGCAAGGGTAGTCAGACCTTCAATGACGGTGATGCAAGGGTAGTCAGACCTTCAATGGCGGTGTTGCAAGGGTAGTCAGATCATCAATGACGGTGTTGCAAGGGTAGTCAGACCTTCAATGACGGTGTTGCAAGGGTAGTCAGGCCATCAATGACGGTGTTGCAAAGGTAATCAGGCCATCAATGACGGTGTTGTAAGATGAATAGTCATCAATGACGGTGTTGCAAGGGTAGTCAGGCCATCAATGACGGTGTTGCAAGGGTAGTCAGGCCATCAATGACGGTGTTGCAAGGGTAGTCAGGCCATCAATGACGGTGTTGCAAGGGTAGTCAGGCCATCAATGACGGTGTTGCAAGGGTAGTCAGTCCATCAATGACGGTGTTGCAACTGTAGTCAGGCCATCAATGACGGTGTTGCAAGGGTAGTCAGGCCATCAGTGACGGTGTTGCAAGGGTAGTCAGGCCATCAGTGACGGTGTTGCAAGGGTAGTCAGGCCATCAATGACGGTGTTGCAAGGGTAGTCAGGCCATCAGTGACGGTGTTGCAAGGGTAGTCAAGCCATCAGTGACGGTGTTGCAAGGGTAGTCAGGCCATCAATGACGGTGTTCCAAGGGTAGTCAGGCCATCAATGACGGTGTTGCAAGGGTAGTCAGGCCATCAATGACGGTGTTGCAAGGGTAGTCAGGCCATCAGTGACGGTGTTGCAAGGGTAGTCAAGCCATCAGTGACGGTGTTGCAAGGGTAGTCAGGCCATCAATGACGGTGTTGCGAGGGTAGTCAGGCCATCAATGACGGTGTTGCAAGGGTAGTCAGGCCATCAATGACGGTGTTGCAAGGGTAGTCAGGCCATCAGTGACGGTGTTGCAAGGGTAGTCAAGCCATCAGTGACGGTGTTGTAAGTGTAGTCAGGCCATCAATGACGGTGTTGCAAGGGTAGTCAGACCATCAATGACGGTGTTGCAAGGGTAGTCAGGCCATCAATGACGGTGTTGCAAGGGTAGTCAAGCCATCAGTGACGGTGTTGCAAGGGTAGTCAGGCCATCAATGACGGTGTTGCAAGGGTAGTCAGGCCATCAATGACGGTGTTGCAAGGGTAGTCAGGCCATCAATGACGGTATTGCAAGGGTAGTCAGGCCATCAATGACGGTGTTGCAAGGGTAGTAAAGCCATCAATGACGGTGTTGCAAGGGTAGTCAAGCCATCAATGACGGTGTTGCAAGGGTAGTAAAGCCATCAATGACGGTGTTGCAAGGGTAGTCAAGCCATCAGTGACGGTGTTGCAAGGGTAGTCAAGCCATCAATGACGGTGTTGCAAGTGTAGTAAAGCCATCAATGACGGTGTTGCAAGGGTAGTCAAGCCATCAATGACGGTGTTGCAAGGGTAGTCAAGCCATCAATGACGGTGTTGCAAGGGTAGTCAAGCCATCAATGACGGTGTTGCAAGGGTAGTCAAGCCATCAGTGACGGTGTTGCAAGGGTAGTAAAGCCATCAGTGACGGTGTTGCAAGGGTAGTAAAGCCATCAGTGACGGTGTTGCAAGGGTAGTAAAGCCATCAGTGACGGTGTTGCAAGGGTAGTAAAGCCATCAGTGACGGTGTTGCAAGGGTAGTAAAGCCATCAGTGACGGTGTTGCAAGGGTAGTAAAGCCATCAGTGACGGTGTTGCAAGGAAGTAAAGCCATCAGTGACGGTGTTGCAAGGGTAGTAAAGCCATCAGTGACGGTGTTGCAAGGGTAGTAAAGCCATCAGTGACGGTGTTGCAAGGGTAGTAAAGCCATCAGTGACGGTGTTGCAAGGGTAGTAAAGCCATCAGTGACGGTGTTGCAAGGGTAGTAAAGCCATCAGTGACGGGCGTAACTCTCGTATGGTCTGGCTGTCGTCAAGGTCAGCGTATATGAGACCGGATATAAACGCTCGTTGAGGCTCCGGTTAATCGTGACACTTCGTAGAACACCGGGCGACAGGCCAAGGTGCACACACACACACACACACACACACACACACACACACACACACACACACACACACACACACACACACACACACACACACACACACACACACACACACACGTGTGTAACAGACTCAGAGGGGAGGTGGGGATGCCACAGTTCTGAGCCGTAATATCAGCACGCGTCTGTCAAGACAAGGACAGAACGAACGACGGTAAAAGAGTTTCTTCTTATCAGGGTCACTTTACCTCGGGGGGAAAGATAGCCGGAGTCTTACAAAAAAAAATTTACTCCCTCACAAGACAACAAGAATATTATTATTCTCTTGAATCTACGAATACGTTAAAACACACTCAAGCAAGATGTCCATATTTAAAACACCTTTTATTGTCCTGCTGAAGAGGACCCCAGCAGAGGGTCGAAATATACAGTTCAATTAATTTTTCGAATTTCTGTCTCCATGTAGAAAATAACTACCTTTATATATATATATATATATATATATATATATATATATATATATATATATATATATATATATATATATATATATATATATATATATATATATATAAGGTAGTTATTTTCTGCGTTGGTGTGTTGGGCACTGCCTAATATGGTGCCCTGGAGAATTGGTGGGCAAGAAGGGAGGGGGGCGTTGTAAGGGGGTGCTGGTGGGGGGATAAAGGGGGTCTCCTCCCCCTGCCCTGGCTGTGTCTCGGTCAAACGTTGAAATCTTACTAATTAGAGGAATAACACTTTATTATTGGTGTCTACAAAGGAACTGCTGCAAAAAGTATAGAATTTATTTTGCAAAATATATGAAAAAAAATCTGAAATTTATTCAGCAAAATGCATGAAAAAAAAATCTGATATAACTTATTATCTAGTTAAATATTAAATTATATTCTAAATATTTTTGTAAGTAATTTGAGTTTTTTTTATGTAAAGTAACTAATTCTTAACTAGAAGATGGTGTTTTATTTGTCAGGAAACCACTGTTTCCTGACACGAGTCTTTGATCAGATAAAGCCTTTTTCAGTTGTCAAGTATTCACTAGATTTCCCAAGCCACGTTCCAAACCCTATTTAACACCATAAAATATTGTTATAATGTTGGTAGAATTACCCACAATAGGTTGGAGGGAGGGGGTAAAGCAGGTTTTGTGTGCGAGGGGCTTAGACATCCAGCAAGCATGTTAGATGAAAGTGGAGACAAATGATTTTTATGACATGACGTGCTGTTGGAGTGTGAGCGAAGTAACATGAAGGGATTCAGGGAAACCTAGTTAGCCAGACTTGAGTTTTGGAGGTGGGAAGTACAGTGTCTGCACTCTGAAGGAGGGGTGTTAATGTTGCAGTTTTTTAACTGTAGTGTAAGCACGCCTCGCAAGACAGTGATGGAGTGAATGATGATTAAAGTTTCTTCTTTCACGTGTCACTCTGCCTTGGTGGGAAACGGCCGATGTGTTAAGGACACAAATGCAACTAATGTGCCATTTTACTGTGGCAACGTTTCGCTCTCCAGGAGCTTTATCAAGCCGTTACAAACAATACGTGGACACAGAGGGTATATATAGGCTTAGTGAGATGGAAAGCATATTGTAATCATGGTAGATAGTAGTAGTAGTTGTAGTACTTGTGGTAGTAGTAGTAGCTAATCGAGAGCGAAACATCGCCACAATAAAATATTATTATTTACACATGTATCCTCTCACCTAACAGCATAAAACATAATGCTTCTGCTGAGTAGTGATGAAAGTTGATGTAATCCTACAACATAGGATTGAAGAGTTACTTCAATCCTATGTCTCATCTTTGCTTTGTATCATTTATACTTCGTTCATGGCATCTATTGTCAGGGTTGTGAGAGTCGTCTGCTGAATCTATCAACAAGAGTTCCCTCGACCTCACATATCCCTTTCAACCACAACAGATATATTTTGAGTCTCTTGAATTGCAATGAAAAACTTAATTATAACATTATGCTTAAGACTTGGAAATTCATCTCAGTTATAAAAATCATTGTTTTGTGGGATATATTTAGAGTCCTGATGCCTGTGAAGGTCAGCTTGGGTATAAAGGGACTTTTTTTCAAGTGCATGAAGTACCGAGGGTGTGTCTGGCCCACACAGAGGTCAGAGCCGCACAAATTTTGGCACTGGTGGCACTCCCCTGGCAGTGGCCCTTACCTTTTATGGTTACGCATTTAGAAGCCATAAAACAGACATTCAAAGGCTGGGCTAGTCCTCTTTCTAGCCCTCATAGACCTACCTACATCATGAAACAGAAAAGGTTGAGCCTAAGGCAGCTTATCACTGTCCAGAGTACACGCCTTATAAGGAAACCCAAAGAAAGCACAACACCACAGCCAATAGCAAATCGAATAGATAAGGCCGAGGATCTCATTGGATGAGCGTGTCGGGGCAAGGGAGGAGAGGCGGTGGCCAAGAGGTTCTTGCTACTTCACCATATATGTGTGGAACTACCAGTCCTCTCTTCGTGGAAGCAAGAGTACGAACTGGCCCATCAACTCATTACTCCTGGCCTACATTACATTCTGACTTCTCTCCGCCCCGTAGTTAGTTCGTGTACGTGATGAGCCCCGTTGATGAGACGCCCGGGAGGCCTCGACAGACCTACGTCCGTCAAAATTTTGTTTGAGGTTTGTTTTGTGCATGTTGGTCGGCTTCGTTGAGACGGCCTTGTTATTCACGCACACGGCCTCGTGCCCAAAATACCCGCTGGCGTGGCTGGCACCCAGGAGGGGAAAGGTGGGCACTTGCAGGGGTAGGGGCAGTTGGTTGGCACTACGAGGGGAAGGAGGAAGGGAGAGGGAGAGTGAGGCACTACCTGGGAAAGTGGGGGGATTGGCTGGCACCTCTGGTAGCAGCGCCAGGGACTTACATGGCCCTGATCACTGGCACTGACGTCATGGTGGCACTACTTCCGTTGTGGGGGTGAGAGACAGGGGAGGGTCGGGAGGAAAGGAGAATTGAGATAGAAGAAGGAAGAGGAGGAGAGAAGAAAGAGAGAGAAGAAAGAGAGAGGAGAAAGAGAGAGGAGAGAGGGAAGGAATAAAAGTTTATTATGTATTAACATCGTCAGGAACACAAATATCTTTTCCCCAACACCTGAGCACTTCCAGCAGGCACTGGAGTTACTTAACACCTGAGCACTTCCAGCAGGCACTGGAGTTACTTAACACCTGAGCACTTCCAGCAGGCACTGGAGTTACTTAACACCTGAGCACTTCCAGCAGGCACTGGAGTTACTTAACACCTGAGCACTTCCAGCAGGCACTGGAGTTACTTAACACCTGAGCACTTCCAGCAGGCACTGGAGTTACTTAACACCTGAGCACTTTAAACAGGCACTGGAGTTACTTAACACCTGAGCACTTCCAGCAGGCCCTGGAGTTACTTAACACCTGAGCACTTCCAGCAGGCACTGGAGTTACTTAACACCTGAGCACTTCCAACAGGCACTGGAGTTACTTAACACCTGAGCACTTCCAGCAGGCACTGGTGTTACTTAACACCTGAGCACTTCCAACAGGCACTGGAGTTACTTAACACCTGAGCACTTCCAACAGGCACTGGAGCTACTTAACACCTGAGCACTTCCAGGAGGCACTGGAGTTACTTAACACCTGAGCACTTCCAGGAGGCACTGGAGTTACTTAACACCTGAGCACTTCCAGCAGGCACTGGAGTTACTTAACACCTGAGCACTTCCAGGAGGCACTGGTGTTACTTAACACCTGAGCACTTCCAGCAGGCACTGGTGTTACTTAACACCTGAGCACTTCCAGCAGGCACTGGAGTTACTTAACACCTGAGCACTTCCAGCAGGCACTGGAGTTACTTAACACCTGAGCACTTCCAGCAGGCACTGGAGTTACTTAACACCTGAGCACTTCCAGCAGGCACTGGAGTTACTTAACACCTGAGCACTTCCAGGAGGCACTGGAGTTACTTAACACCTGAGCACTTCCAGGAGGCACTGGAGTTACTTAACACCTGAGCACTTCCAGGAGGCACTGGAGTTACTTACACCAACAATGTTTTATTACACAGGTTACCACACTGCAGAGGATTAGGAAAAGAATGAGGGGAGGGGAAGAGAATGAGGGGAGGGGAAGAGAATGAGGGGAGGGGGATAGAAATTAGGTGAAACAGAGCCCTGTAAAGCTTATTATTTATGTACATTCCGTGGCAAAAAAATACATGACTTCAAACTGAAGGAATATCATCCCGTAGTAGGCTGTGTGCATAGCCTACCAGTGTCATGAACAGCCTACCAGTGTCATGCACAGCCTGCCAGTGTCATGCACAGCCTGCCAGTGTCGTACTCAGCCTGCCAGTGTCATGCACAGCCTGCCAGTGTCGTACTCAGCCTGCCAGTGTCATGCACAGTCTGCCAGTGTCATGCACAGCCTACCAGTGTCATGCACAGCCTGCCAGTGTCATGCACAGCCTACCAGTGTCATGCACAGCCTACCATATATTCACAAATTTTTTTAATGTATTATTGGAAGAAATAATTAAAAATATATTTTGTTGGAAAGGCGTCTAGGCCTGTGTGTGTGTGTTTGTGTGTCGCTGGGTTTTCCCCTCAGTCGCCGTCTATTACTTGGGAGAGTGCCATTGCTTCTGGGAACTGGCACTTCTCTGTATGGCTCCGAGGCACTCCATTCGCCACGGTGCCACGTACTGCTGATCTTCAGAGCCAGCTTTACCGAATAAAGATAGTTCTTTTTTTAAGCTTCTTCCTCCCACATATACATTATCTGGTGATGAAGGGGCGAAGAGGAGGAGGAGAAGAACGAGAAGAGGAGAGGTAACAATAGGAGAGTGGAAACCATTGGCAGCGTTGGCTGGCGTGGGAGAGAATGCCAGTGTTTACAAGTGCCTTATATGGTAGCAGTGAAGATGCCTCAGTAGGTCTACTGTGGGAGAGTGACGGCACTGACTCTCCTTAAGACAGCATTATTAGTATACTGACAGCCTCCAAGACAGGACTAGTAGTACAATGTCTCTAAGCATTAGTAGAATACTGTCTCTAAGACAGGACTAGTGGTACACTGACTGTCTTTGAGAGAGCATTAGTAGAATACTGTCTCTAAGACAGTATTATTGGTTCACCCACTGTCTTTAAGACAGCAGTACACAACGAGGACAGTATTTGTAATACAGAAAAACGCAGTATGTAACATGTCAGATGCAATATATGGTATACTATATGTAATATATAGCACAGGATATGCAATCTGCCGTCCTTATCTTACCTAAAGTAATATTAATTTACCGTAAAAAATTCTATATCCACACAGACACACACAAAGATAACATATTTGTTATCACAGTCATAGTAGATGTGTCTATGTGAGCTTATTTACAAACTTTTCCATAATTTATGAGAGGCCTACTATGGCAACGTCAGCAACCATCCAGACACTAATATTCCCCGAACGACTAATCAAAACCTTAAGCCAGAAAATATGTATTGTGTCCAATGAATATCTTGGCTTCAAAGTCAAGAAGAAATATTAATCAATACACATCAGTACATAGATATCAGCGTTGTTCGACTCGTATCTCTCCATCACCTTCCAATGGGGATATTAAACTTGAGAATGAATGTTACGAACAACTTCATATATGCAAAACAAGTCACATGGGGATGGAAATATTTAGTTTAAGATCTTTCACACACTGTGCGTCGTCAGGAGCTATGCAATGTTGCCTCAGAAAGAATTTTTCCTTTTATCTGTTGGTTGCCTTGCAACATTCCATAGCTCCTGACGACGCACAGAGTGTGAAAGATCTTGAACTAAAGATTTCCATCCCCATGTGACTTGTTCTGCATTGTTAAG
This sequence comes from Cherax destructor, assembly GCA_009830355.1. Classification (NCBI taxonomy): domain Eukaryota; kingdom Metazoa; phylum Arthropoda; class Malacostraca; order Decapoda; family Parastacidae; genus Cherax; species Cherax destructor. The sequence continues at coordinate 404,811 of WNWK01000546.1, forward strand.
ACTGTTTGTGAATGTTTTGCACCTTCATTTGTTTGTTGGCCGTTGGGTTATAGTGTCAACAACATTAAACTAGAGCGTTTGGCTTGCAAGTTGGCAGAGGTGAATTGGGTTTCCCGTAGGCTGTAGCAGCAGAGAGGGCGCTGCTCCCTGGCCCTATATGGCTCTGGACAGAGTGGAGAGAGGCAGGGTGTGGAGAGAGGCAGGGTGTGGAGAGAGGCAGGGTGTGGAGAGAGGCAGGGTGTGGAGAGAGGCAGGGTGTGGAGAGAGGCAGGGTGTGGAGTGAGGCAGGGTGTGGAGTGAGGCAGGGTGTGGAGTGAGGCAGGGTGTGGAGTGAGGCAGGGTGTGGAGTGAGGCAGGGTGTGGAGTGAGGCAGGGTGTGGAGTGAGGCAGGGTGTGGAGTGAGGCAGGGTGTGGAGAGAGGCAGGGTGTGGAGAGAGGCAGGGTGTGGAGAGAGGCAGGGTGTGGAGTGAGGCAGGGTGTGGAGAGAGGCAGGGTGTGGAGAGAGGCAGGGTGTGAGAGAGGCAGGGTGTGGAGAGAGGCAGGGTGTGGAGTGAGGCAGGGTGTGGAGTGAGGCAGGGTGTGGAGTGAGGCAGGGTGTGGAGAGAGGCAGGGTGTGGAGTGAGGCAGGGTGTGGAGTGAGGCAGGGTGTGGAGTGAGGCAGGGTGTGGAGTGAGGCAGGGTGTGGAGTGAGGCAGGGTGTGGAGTGAGGCAGGGTGTGGAGTGAGGCAGGGTGTGGAGTGAGGCAGGGTGTGGAGTGAGGCAGGGTGTGGAGTGAGGCAGGGTGTGGAGTGAGGCAGGGTGTGGAGAGAGGCAGGGTGTGGAGAGAGGCAGGGTGTGGAGTGAGGCAGGGTGGTCTGAGACGAGCCGAGACACCTGTCTCACTTGTTAAATAATCTAGCGTCCCAATTTACAAGTTCACACGATGTTTAACTTACTTCACAAGATATTTTACGAGGGTAATTAGTCTTAAGATAATTAATTGCCTTATCTCCCCTACACACACACAGCAAGGAGCTGTGACTCGACCCCTGCAACCACATATGAGTACAAACATCTACTAGGCTCTGAAGGCTTCACACACATATCTAGTCGTGATACATAAGCAAATTCCATGAACTGGATCTGTCACACTGAAAAAAAGATACAGCAAATTCAAACACAAATACAAATCTTCAAAAGACTTTCAATGTTTTCAAATGGCTACAAAAAAAAACATTAGTGACCTGAGTTTGAAACTTAATGTAAAAAGCACTGTTTATACAGAGCCTTTCGGACATGCTAAGATTAAACACCTCACCTGATCTTTTGTATAGTACATACCGCTTATATACCCTCGTTGCTTGTATAATGTCTCTGGTCTACATTCCTTGGTGACCAATTTCAAGCCATTCGTTTTACAAAAAAAAATGCAGAGGATCAAGATTTTAGGGTAATCTCCTAATTTTTGTGCCCCAGCTAACACTGACTTGTAGGCCACTACCCTAAATGACTGGTCATCTACTGGTATTAGCAACAACATGGGACCTAAAATTCACCCTCGAGGAACTCCATTTGTTACACTCACTGACCCTAATATAAAAATAAATCACGGAATTAGTGGGGGTTTTAACCCATGACAAGTCCTGAAACTCGCAAGGACAGTGCCTTCGTGTTATGATTTCGTGAGTCTAATATTTAAAGTCTTAGAGGGACTGTTTCTTAAGTATAAATAACCTGCTAGACTCTCCTGCTGCCCCTCTGCCTGAACATCCCAATAGTTAGAAGGAAGACTGACAAGAGACCAGCACTTCCCTCACCATCTTTTTCTCAAACCTGCTGTTTTCCCTTCCCTGTCTTCCCTCATGTCCAAATTTGCAGTCAGTGAGAGGAGTTTCTGGGAACTAACAGGTCCCAGTGTGAGTGCTCATGTGTGGGTCGCAGGGCAAGGAGAAATTGACTTCAAAAAATACACCTAGGTTATAATGAGCCCGCTGCCCCCTAGCAGCGGGTAGACAATTACTTAATATGGCTGTGGGCTTCAACCTCCCGGTTAAGCAAGAAACACAAAAACGTATAGGAATTAATTCAGAAAAAGTTATTTTTTATGCTGTTCCACACGTTAATAGAAATATTTGAGTCCTGACTAATGTTTACAGGGAGCGACCACTTAATTCTGGGCAATTTATACATAAACATTTATTTTCTCCCTTAGCCTCTATATTTATTTTGAAGCAATGTTACATTTTTTTTAATAATCTCCTTTTTTATAGTACGTATTAATTCCTTCTTTAATTTGTGTTCTACTCTCGTGTTCTTGCATCATTCCTCTGTTCCATTTTTACAGCGCGCTTGTGAATGGTGGACACTCCAGCCAAATATGGCCATCGGGGCCAAAATTAATCCACTGAGAGGAGGTAACTGCAGTTAACAATGCTTACTGTTGACACTGTTCACTGGGATAACATTCTAAGAGGCTCGAGGTGACATCCTAAAGCTTATGGGAGATGTCAGTAATGATCTATAAAGCGGTTTATGGCATTTTTATTGCGAAGGCGTTTCGCCCTCTAGAAACCTTATCAATTAAGCTGCAATGTATGACTTCTTTGTATATTTAGTATGGAAGAAATCACAATACAACGCATGATTGTAAATATACAAATTCCACAGTGAAAATAGATTTTATTTCCTATTTTCAATGGGGTATTTTTTTACATACACTAGTATGATATTACCATAGTAAGATATATGCCAGAGGGACATACACACCGTTGCTACGACACAGATGTCTGGCTCCTGGTGGCACAGACTCGCCTCTGCCACCACATGTTGACGTCTTCCTTGACTTCTCTGCCATAGATGAAGACAAATAATTTTCTTGTAATTCTAATATAACATAAGAATGCGAGTCACAGTACCGTTGTTGAACCGCCTCGCGCCTGACCAACTCTTGTCAGTGGAAACTAGACGATATTTGGGCCCTTTCTGGTTTATTATTAATAATGCTTCAGAAAGGAATGAAACCTTCTTACATTGTCCAATTTGTGGGTTAGTAATTCTGACGTTCGCTAAATCGAAGGTCTACTGTATATAAATCCAAACACACTACACAACATCAAATGATATTGCATATGTGTGCCTATTAACACACAAAAAATATACACACAAATTCAATAGCCCTCTTCAAGAACGTGAAGATAGAATCACTGAAGTCATCATTCAATGCAAACATCACGCCTGACCCTCGAGTACGCAGCACCGGCGTGAAGCCAGGACCTAACAATAAAGTAGCCCAATACAGCCCTACCCAGAAGTATACTAAACATTTTTTAATGAAATAAACGAAGCCAAATGAAGAAAATAAACATGGACAAGGAATGCATTGAATGTTTAGGTTTGCTAGTGAGGTCCTCGTCAGCAGACAGCTGAATCTAGTAAAGTATTTTATGTACTGTACTCTGTTTATCCCAGTGAATCTGTGGTGAGATCAATAAAGTTCAAAGTTCTGCCCCAGTACTGACCCCGAAGGTGTGGTCTACCCCAGTACTGACCCCGGAGGTGTGGTCTGCCCCAGTACTGACCCCGGAGACGTGGTCTGCCCCAGTACTGACCCCGGAGGCGTGGTCTGCCCCAGTACTGACCCCGGAGGTGTGGTCTGCCCCAGTACTGACCCCGGAGGTGTGGTCTGCCCCAGTACTGACCCCGGAGGTGTGGTCTGCCCCAGTACTGACCCCGGAGACGTGGTCTGCCCCAGTACTGACCCCGGAGGCGTGGTCTGCCCCAGTACTGACCGCGGAGGTGTGGTCTGCCCCAGTACTGACCCCGGAGGTGTGGTCTGCCCCAGTACTGACCCCGGAGGTGTGGACTGACCCCGGAGGTGTGGTCTGCCCCAGTACTGACCCCGGAGGTGTGGTCTGCCCCAGTACTGACCCCGGAGGTGTGGTCTGCCCCAGTACTGACCCCGGAGGTGGGGTCTGCCCCAGTACTGACCCCGGAAGTGTGGTCTGCCCCAGTACTGACCCCGGAGGCGTGGTCTGCCCCAGTACCGACCCCGGAGGTGTGGTCTGCCCCAGTACCGACCCCGGAGGTGTGGTCTGCCCCAGTACCGACCCCGGAGGTGTGGTCTGCCCCAGTACCGACCCCGGAGGTGTGGTCTGCCCCAGTACCGACCCCGGAGGTGTGGTCTGCCCCAGTACCGACCCCGGAGGTGTGGTCTGCCCCAGTACCGACCCCGGAGGCGTGAGGGATGATCTACCTGGAGAATCAAACAGAGTTGAACTGGTGTTCAACAGAGTAACAGTTGTCTACTGAGGAAGAGCAAATCCTCGGGAGTGTCGCCAAGGTAAACACAAGCAGATAGTGATGTTCCTGGATCTCACAAGGATATTGTACGAAACTTTTCTAGCTTTCCGGCACGGAAAATAATTAATTGAGCGATAAATGGAAATAAATTCAGGAATTGATCGAGGGGGTCAGGAGCTGTAGCTGCATCCGGGCAAGAGCTCCATCACGAGAATACACACACATACATATACATACAGGATGTCCCAGAGATGGGACACAGCAACAAGGGGTCACAACTGGAAGTTGTAAACTCGGATGAGTCACAGGGATGTTAGGAAGTATTTCTTCAGTCATAGAGTTGTCAGGAAGTGGAGCAGTCTGGAGAGTGACGTAGTAGAAGCAGGATCCATACATAGCTTTAAGAAGAGGAATGATAAAGCTCATGGAGTAAGGAGAGTGTGGACCTAGTAGCGACTAGCGAGGAGGTGGGCCAGGAGCTGTGTTTCGACCCTTGCAACCACAAATAGGTAAGTACACACACATACACACACAGCCAGGGGAAGGGGGCACTCATCCAAGGGGAAACCCCAACGTTGAGCCTCTCCCCTCACGATACAACCAAATAAGGCTCCCCTCACTCCCTCCATTGAGAAACTGCCGAGACCCAGACAAAAATATTTCATCTCATGAACTGTCATGTACTGCCTAAGCCAGCACCTCCTTTATGTATTACATTACGTAAACAGTCTTATGTAGACTAGTAGTGACATCTAGTGTGGGAAGGTCCAAGCTCCGACCCCCACATAAGACGAGACTTATATGGCTACTCCCGTCTGAAGCTTTGATAATTTCTCTCTCTCTCTCTCTCTCTCTCTCTCTCTCTCTCTCTCTCTCTCTCTCTCTCTCTCTCTCTCTCTCTCTCTCTCTCTCTCTCTCTCTCTCTCTCATACACATATATATGTGTGTGTGTATATATATATATATATATATATATATATATGTCGTGCCGAATAGGTAAAATTAGTCAATTAGCAGGAACTCATTTAAAATTAAGTCCTTTCTAAAAAAAATTCTTATACGTTTAAATATATATATTTTTCATTTATGTTAATGTAAAAATTAATAATTTTGTACCAAAAGAACCTTAGAAAACTTATATAACCTTATTATAACAAGCGCAATTTAATTTAGCCTAATCTAACTAAATATATTTTAGATAACTTTACAATAATTTAATAAACAAACTCAATGAAAAAAAAATCGTTAGGTTCAGAGTGATTTTTGAGAAATTATTGTATACACAAATTTTCGCTTGCCTTATTCGGCAAGAAGAGTATTGCTATTTAAACCAAAATCGCAAGTTTTACTTATTTGGCACATTATAGACAGACACACACACACACAATTAGAGAAAGTGCAAAGGTTTGCAACAAGACTAGTCCCAGAGCTAAGGGGATTGTCCTACAAAGAAAGGTTAAGGGAAATCGGCCTGATGACACTAGAGGACAGGAGGGTTAGGGGAGACATGATAACGACATATAAAATACTGCGAAGAATAGATAAGGTGGACAGAGACAAGATGTTCCAGAGAGGGGACACAGAAACAAGGGGTCATAATTGGAAGTTGGAGACTCCTATGCGTCAAAGGGCTGTTAGGAAGTATTTCTTCAGTCATAGAGTTGTCAGGAAGTGGAATAGCCTAGAAAGCGACGTAGTGGAGGCAGGAACCATACATAGTTTTAAGACGAGGTTTGATAAAGCTCATGGAGCAGGGAGAGAGAGGACCTAATAGCAATCAGTGAAGAGGCGGGGCCAGGAACTATGACTCGACCCCTGCAACCACAAATAGGTGACTACACACACACACACGCCCCGGTGGCTAAAGCTCTTGCTTCACACACGGAGGGCCCGGGTTCAATTCCCGGCGGGGCCGAAACATTTCGAAGTGTTTCCTTTCACACACACACACACACATAGATACAACAGGCCTAGTGTCTAATCGACATGTGCTTAGGACAAAATGGTAACTAACAACGTCCTACGAGGAGAGGTTATAGGTCAATCGACCTGACGACACTGGAGGACAGGGGGGACATGATAACCACATAAACTACTGAGAGGAATAGATAAGGTGGACAGAGACAAGATGTTCCAGAGAGGGGACACAGCAACAAGGGGTCACAATTGGAAGTTAAAAATGCAGATGAGTCACAGGGATGTTAGGAAGTATTTCTTCAGTCATAGAGTTGTCAGGAAGTGGAATAGTCTGGAAAGTGTGGTAGTGGAGGCAGGTACAATACATAGCTTTAAGAAGAGGTACAGTAAAGCTCATGGAACAGGTAGAGAGTGAACCTAGGAGCGAACAGTGAAGAGACGGGGCCAGGAGCTATAAATCGACCCCTGCAACCACAATTAGGTGAGTACAATTAGGTGAGCGCGCGCACACAGTCGGTACATAATCAGTACATAAATATTAATTTAAAATCTGCAAGGCAGCAGTACATAATGAGCAGTATCTGAGCCGTGGGAGAGTGCACACGCCTCCTGGCTCCTCACTGCTGTCCTAGTAAGGTGTTGTGCACCAGCGTCTTGGCTGCCAGTTCACAGCGTCTTCGTGGAAATGAACGGTGGTGCTCCTAAGACGGTGGCACTGCCCACAGCTCTTACTGGCACTCCACTCAGGTGCCAACACACCTGTGTGTACGCGTACACATGAATGATTCCAAGCTCATACTTAAGACTGATATGTATTTATTATGTATAATACACACGTGTACACACACATATATGTATGTGTGTACTCACCTATATTTGGTTGCAGGGGTCGAATCATAGCTCATGGCCCCACCTCTTCACTGGTCGATACTAAGTCACTGTCTCCCTGCCCTATGAGCTTTATCATACCTCTTCTTAAAGCTATGTATGAAACTTGCCTCTACTTCACTATCCAGATTATTCAACTTCCTGACTAAGGCTAAAGAAATGGTTCCTAAACATCCCTATGATTCATCTGGGTTTTCAGCTTCCAAATGTGTGTGTGTGTGTGTGTGTGTGTGTGTGTGTGTGTCATGCCGAATAAGCTAAATCGGCGACTTAGGACTAAAAAGTAAGGGTCCTTTCTGCAGAATTAACAGAGAAAAAAATTATTCCATTCACCTGTGAAATTCAATCTGAACATAATGAAAAAATATATATTTCATTGATTTTATATGATATTAAATAAATTTAAATTGACCTGTCTTGCAGGTTGAATTTGGCTAAAAAAAAATTGGTTAGATTAGGTTAAGCTTCCAAGGTAGATTTGGTCCAATAATACTTTTTATGTATTCTTAAATTAAAAAAAGTATATATCCATTAATCTGTAAAAAAAAAATATTCGGAAAAGTAAAATTTTTAATTGAGTTAGGCCTAACTGACCAATTCGGTTTATTAGGCTCGAGATGAATGTCTATATATTACCATGCAATACCGTAGCAAACAGGCGATCTTAATGCAGAACAAGTCACATGGAGATGGAAAGCTTTAACTTTAGATCTTTCGCTCTCTCGTGCGTCGTCAGGAGCTATGCATATTGCAAGACAGCAACAGATAAGAGGGGAAATTCTCTGAGACAAGGCAGAGTTACATGTATTACATCAGCGGTCTCCCACTACCGTAGGGGTACTTAAGAAAACACTCCATTATTTATTCAGTAACAGCCTTGCAACAAGTGTAAGAACACTCAACAGCAGCGTCCCTTCCCCCGTCCTGCTGAGTGCAGACACTGCACTTGCCACCTCTAGGATTCAGGCCCGAGCAACCGGTTTCTCTGAATTCGGTCGTAAATGTTGCCTTGCTCACACTCCAACAGTACTTCATACTCTAAGAGCCTCCTGTCTCCACTCACTCCGATCTATCACACAAGCAGCTTAAATCATCCTTCCCTCTTACTCATCCCGAGACGACCCCTCCCTATCCTTCCCTCCAATCAGGATTTATATATCCTCTTTATCATCCTTTTCTGTTTCATCCTTCCAAAATTCCTAAACTATTTCAATAAACCTTCCTTCCCCCTTTGAATTATACCTTTCACAACCCAATATTGTTTTCTCATTTCTGATCTTCTAATTATCTGCGTAATATTCACGTCACACACGTTGCTGTCACATTTAACATCTGTTGACTCCAACTTCCTCACTGCAACGTTTAAAGACCATGCCTCACACCCATATGAAAGTATTACTGCATCAATTCAGTATCGCCTGCATCTACGAGTACCAACTCTGAAATCATGTAGCCTTTGTAAACACGTACCTTTGTTTCTGCCTCTACAAGCTGAGATTTCTCTTATTTCGTGTACTGATACTGGAACACTTGATCAAATGTTTCCGGGTTGAAGATGCGGCTTCATATGTTCAAACCGTGAGATTGAACAACCACACCAGAAGCCTCACTCATCGTAAGGAACAGACAGATGTAAATAAAGCGCACATAGCCTGAAGAAGGTGGCCAGTGATGACACCTGTCAAGAAAACGAAAGTCCTGGGTTGGGGGTCCTTTACACCTGTGGTGTAGGGATTAGTATTCTTGCCCCTCGGTAAGTAGCACCGCGATTCGCTCCCGTTTTGGAAAATAATCTATAATGAATCAGTAGAAAATAAAAAGGCAGAAATATTACACCCACAAACTAGACCAAAACACCACCAAAAACATTGCTTGCACACCTATTAAATCTTCCGCTGATCCAGGTCAAAATAAACACGACTGCTTTTATTTCATTAGTACAACTATTGGCAAACTTTCCTAGTGAGGAATGAGAGATTTCCAGTGCTCTAAATACAAGAGTTACTGAGTGCAGTTATGTATAGGACACTAGCACCCCAAGAGTTACTTGCACCGGGGGATGAGTACCTCAGAGTGTAAACACTGAGTGTATTATACTCCCCATCTCAAAAATTAAAAAAAATGTTTTTTTATAGCTAGTGTACTGGTTAAAGGATGTCTTATTGACCCTCTGTCACACAGTCGACACTCAGAAGACAAGTCACACGGAAGACAAGTCACACGGAAGACAAGTCACACGGAAGACAAGTCACACGGAAGACAGTTTAAGTATGGCTTGATCCCGCAATTCTCCAGCACTGAATAAGTTGTGCAATGCGAACATTTATATTTTGGACCCATGAGGAAAAAAAAATATCTGTTTCGTGAAGCAAATTTAATCTAAAGTGACCGAACCTAACCAGACCAACCCTAGGTTATGTTAGGGAGTAAAGGGGCTCAAAACCAGGCGACTTCACATGAGGGTCGTCAAGGATGCAGCATATATACCATGAGAGAAATATACATTGCGGTGTATATAATAGCTTACGGTGAAATATATTGGATTAGGTTTGGTACTACTTAATCCCTTCCCCCATATACACAATATATAACCAACTCTATTGAACAAACAACTTACCCCTACAAAATCAAAAAAAATGGAAAACCCTACTAAATATCAGCCAAAAAAATGTAATACAATTTTTTCATACAAAATTAATTTAATATTAATATTAACCCCACAAAAATTATAGATAAATATTCATAAACACTTCTCAACATCTTAATCAGAAATGTTTTAGTACCTCTTGTCAATATGTTTCTAGTCTGGGCGTTTTCTCTAGTTCCCAGCTCCCGTGTTCACCCGGGTGCTCTTCGGATACGTCCTAGTAGACACGGTACACTATGGAAGAACACGATATTCATCCAGGGTAGTGGAGGACTGGAGCTTCCTCCAGGTTACACCATCTGACAGCATCTTCTAACGACTGATTTCGGGTTGTAGAATGTGTTGTGCTGTCACAGGTGTTGGTGTTATAAGTGCCGCTGTCACAAGTGTCATCGACACAAGTGCCACATGCCCCGAGTGTCAGATGGGAAGAGATGTGTGTCATGTCTCCTGACATTCCTAGACTGACCTGCACCTTGAGAAGAATAACTTGAGTTATTAATCGTGATATTAACCTGTCATAACAGCATCTTACATTTCTCCATAAACACAGGTCATTAGTTACCAAATCCAACCTGAGTGCTTCCCCGTATTGGTTCAGTGTCCGTGGGGGTTTAGCTCCTCCCTCTGATTATAATGAAACTAATCAGTAGAACCCAGCATGGGTATGCTGGGTTAGGCTAGGTAAAGTTTGTCAGGAAACAGGTAAAGTGTTTCCTGACGTGGGTCATATGATGACCCACAGCTCGAACTTTTGGTCATCTGACTGAGGCCTTCCGCTGTCTTACCAGCTTATAATTATAACCTGAATATAGGATAAATACGGGTATGCCAGCATTTGTTAAGTCCCTGATCGGGTTACCTACAAACATAGAACACTCCTGGGCAACATTGCCCTAATTCCTTACGAACTGAACTCCCTTTCAAGTAGACAAGTTTTTTTCAATAAAAGCCAGTCTAGTACTAGTCACGAATATTAAAGTACCTTTACTGGAAATTATTCCATCAGGTCTTAGGGAAAAGACTAAGAAAATCCCATCATTAATCCCATCAATTCTTTTAAGAGTCTTGGTTCCTACACGCCGTTTTCTTTGGCACATGTAAATGCAAATTCACGAGAACAGTCTCAACAGCCTCTCTGATTCTACATTACTGCAAATTCTAATCTACGATTTCAACTCAGTTTCTTTAGTAACTCATTTCCTAACAAATTAATACCTCACTCACCTGCCATACTCATTTCACACGTCATTCCTAAATCCACACATATTACCTCGTACCTAAATACCAAGCATCATAGTTAACAACCTCGTTAAACAACAACCTCGTTAAACAACCAAGAGGGGCAATTTTACGTGTTTTATTTAATAAATGTTCACTTGTACGTAATGTTTGGTGATACAAGAGTAGGCAATCCAACATGTTGGGTTAATTTTAATAGTAACAGTGAAAAGGGACAGTGAAAGTCTACGGTGACCTCCCGCCGTGTTTCACTACCACCACCTGTTGATGTACTCACCTATTTGTGGTTGCAGGGGTCGATTCATAGCTCCTGGCCCCGATGTGATATGTAAATAGTGTTAATTAGTTTATTTAGGTACATATACACATAAGTAAAATTATAATGCATAGTAATATATATATGTAACTTACCTAGGATAACCCAAAAGTCAAAGTTACTTATTTCCATAATTATAATAATATTGTTTATATATCTTATATTATTTTTGTTATTATTACTTTATTATTATTATTATTGTTATTATTATTATTATTATTGTTATTATTATTATTATTATTATTATTATTATTATTGTAGCAGCGTGAGTACATCATTGAGGTTTCAAAATTATTTTTTTCTGTATAAGTAACCAGAGCTAGTTGAATAACACCAGACCTGGCCGTAAAACACCAGACCTGGCCGTAAAACACCAGACCTGAAACACCAGTCCTGGCCGTAAAACACCAGACCTGAAACACCAGACCTGGCCGTAAAACGCCAGACCTAGCCGTAAAACGCCAAACCTGGCCGTAAAACACCAGTCCGGGTCGCAAAACACCAGATCTGGTGTTTTGCGACCAGAACTGAAGCTGTTAAATTTCTTCAAAAGTATTTTTTTACAAACCCTTCAATACATAAACTCTCCCAGAGATAATGTTGGTAAAAGATTCTTGATCCAAGGAATTGGATTTATCCCTCTCCTTCCTCGAATCAATCCTTATTACCACCACTTTATTTTTCTTCTTCTCAGCCTCGAATAATTATTCTTATATTTATCAAAACAGCGCAAATTACGGGTCTCCTATAATTACTGCTATAATTCTTGTGTAAAGTATCAGAGATGACAGGTGGGGTCAACCTTGAGGTGTCAGACACTCCGGTGCCAGGCATCAACACACGGTCAGAGATGACAGGCGGGACCAACCTTGAGGTGTCAGACTCCGGTGCCAGGCATCAACACACGGTCAGAGATGACAGGCGGGACCAACCTTGAGGTGACACACTCCAGTGCCAGGCATCAACACACGGTCAGAGATAACAGGCGGGACCAACCTTGAGGTGTCACACTCCAGTGCCAGGCATCAACACACGGTCAGAGATAACAGGCGGGACCAACCTTGAGGTGTCACACTCCGGTGCCAGGCATCAACACACAGTCAGAGATAACAGGCGGGACCAACCTTGAGGTGTCACACTCCAGTGCCAGGCATCAACACACGGTCAGAGATAACAGGCGGGACCAACCTTGAGGTGTCACACTCCAGTGCCAGGCATCAACACACGGTCAGAGATAACAGGCGGGACCAACCTTGAGGTGTCACACTCCAGTGCCAGGCATCAACACACGGTCAGAGATAACAGGCGGGACCATCCTTGAGGTGTCACACTCCAGTGCCAGGCATCAACACACGGTCAGAGATAACAGGCGGGACCAACCTTGAGGTGTCACACTCCAGTGCCAGGCATCAACACACGGTCAGAGATAACAGGCTTTACCAACCTTGAGGTGTCACACTCCAGTGCCAGGCATCAACACACGGTCAGAGATAACAGGCGGGACCAACCTTGAGGTATCACACTCCGGTGCCAGGCATCAACACACAGTCAGAGATAACAGGCGGGACCAACCTTGAGGTGTCAGACACTCCGGTGCCAGGCATCAACACAAGGCGGCCACCGACAGACCTAACGTGTCAGGAAATGGGAAAAATACTCCCATTTTAGCCAACAGACTTGCGAGGAAGATAATACTGTCACTTCTGTCTCTACACTAATGGGAGGTAATGTTTTATTACTTGCGTTAAATGATGTTGACACATGCGTTTACATGTGCTAGTAGCCACCTGCGTTGATTTACATGTGCTAGTAGCCACCTGCGTTGATTTACATGTGCTAGTAGCCACCTGCGTTGATTTACATGTGCTAGTAGCAACCTGCGTTGATTTACGCCAACTCTAATTTTCGTGTGTTTACATATTTTAACTCTTACAAGGGTACACAATTTCAAGTCGTAAATTACATTGATGTACGAGTTGTCGTTGCTAGTCCGTCCTTGCCAAGTACAACCCTGCCGAGGAGTGCTTAAATATGTTACCACATTGGTTGGCATCAGATGGCACCGAGCCACCAACCACCCGTCAGCAGTGCAGGGCACACAAGAGAGCAAATGACCCTCGTTGGTGCCTGATATTCTCATAAATCTGTCACAGTGACACAACTGCAGCATAAGTGGAATATCAAGAGGGTACGAGACATGAATACTTGGAGATGAAGCACACTTATGTTGTTTACACATTTCATGTTATACACTGTCTTGTATAACTGGTCTGTACTCTCCTTCATGCTACTAAGCTCTATAGTTTTGATATAACCCACCTATACAATGTTTTATGTGACGAATCAGTACGCTCTTTCATTCCAGAGAGCTATTCTGTTATATGTACCTGAATTGTATTCAGTCTTCCCTGCCCGAGCCTGGGGCAGCGTGTGTGGGCACGTCATGGATGATTCTCAGCGTCATGCAGGGACGTTGGCAGGGACCTCATGCAGGGACGTTGGCAGGGACCTCAAGCAGAAACGTTGGCAGGGACCTCAAGCAGAAACGTTGGCAGGGACCTCAAGCAGAAGCGTTGGCAGGGACGTCAAGCAGAAGCGTTGGCAGGGACCTCAAGCAGAAACGTTGGCAGGGACCTCAAGCAGAAACGTTGGCAGGGACCTCAAGCAGAAACGTTGGCAGGGACCTCAAGCAGAAACGTTGGCAGGGACGTCAAGCAGAAGCGTTGGCAGGGACGTCAAGCAGAAGCGTTGGCAGGGACCTCAAGCAGAAACGTTGGCAGGGACGTCAAGCAGAAACGTTGGCAGGGACGTCAAGCAGAAACGTTGGCAGGGACGTCAAGCAGAAACGTTGGCAGGGACGTCAAGCAGAAACGTTGGCAGGGACGTCAAGCAGAAACGTTGGCAGGGACGTCAAGCAGAAACGTTGGCACAGTCTGGTGTCACATTCGTCAATATTAATGTGAGTTGAGCATCTTTAGTGTGTTTAATGCCTCAATGATCACTCAGTCGTAAAAGAATCCTTATACATTTTTTTCGTAATGGTTGTTCTCATCTAAGCTATGGTTCTCAGTATTTACAACGCCAAAAATTAGCTCAATAACACTATAATATATATTATGTAGACGATGGCAAATTGCCGAGAAACTGACCTATATTTCATTTGGTCTATATATTACCTGTGACCATCATCAGGCAACTCAAGCAGAACAAAAATATTTGTTTTTCTGTGATTTTGAATGTGAGTTGTATGTATATTTATGATTCTCTCTCTCTCTCTCTCTCTCTCTCTCTCTCTCTCTCTCTCTCTCTCTCTCTGTGTGTGTGATATATATATATATATATATATATATATATATATATATATATATATATATATATATATATATATATATATATATATATATATAAAATGTCGCTCTTTTTGCCGAATAAGACAAGCGAAAATTTGTGTATGCAATAATTACGCAAAAATCATTCTGAACCTAACCAAAAAAATATATTTCATTGTTTGTTTATTATTAAATTATTGTAAACTTATCTAAAATATATTTAGTTGGATTAGGCTAAATTAAATTGCGCTTGTTATAATAAGGTTTGGTACGTTTTCTAAGGTTCTTTTGGTACAAAATTATTTATTTTTACATTAACATAAATGAAAAAATATATATTTAAACTCATAAAAGAAAATTTTAGAAAGGACTTAATTTAAAAAGTTCTTGATAATTGACCAGTTTTACCTATTCGGCACCACACATGTATAATTTTTTGTAATCGTTTGCATATGTATACATGTATTGTGAGACGTTAAGAAACCTAAGCAAGTAAGGTTCAGCTGAGCAGTGGGAGGTTGAGCAGTGGGAGGTTGAGCAGTGGGAGGTTGAGCAGTGGGAGGTTGAGCAGTGGGAGGTTGAGCAGTGGGAGGTTGAGCAGTGGGAGGTTGAGCAGTGGAGGTTGAGCAGTGGGAGGTTGAGCAGTGGGAGGTTGAGCAGTGGGGGGTTGAGCAGTGGAGGTTGAGCAGTGGGAGGTTGAGCAGTGGGAGGTTGAGCAGTGGGAGGTTGAGCAGTGGGAGGTTGAGCAGTGGGAGGTTGAGCAGTGGGAGGTTGAGCAGTGGGAGGTTGAGCAGTGGGAGGTTGAGCAGTGGGAGGTTGAGCAGTGGTAGGTTGAGCAGTGGGAGGTTGAGCAGTGGGAGGTTGAGCAGTGGGAGGTTGAGCAGTGGGAGGTCTCGTATGAACACCTTGCTAGGTTACCGAGAGACCCTTAAAGTCTCTATATTTGATGGAAAACCTAAACCCATGAAGGCCAAGTGTGATTGGGTTTATTATGTTTAAAGCCTAATAAACCAATCACACGTATAACCTGCAGTCTAGAATGCTTTAATTCCTAGAGCAAGGATTAAATTTAACTCTCAACAGATATACACTGGAGACATACTTATCACCGTGTAAATAACCTTAAAATTTTCGATTTCCTAGAATGACTTTTATCTATTTTCCATAATACTACTGTACCCTGCTAGGTGGAAAAAATATTCAAGGACTTAAAATAATAAGTTTTAGTCATGAAATAAGATTATAGATAAAATTCCTATGAAATAATAAATTAAGGTTACTCTACGCAAGTCCCCGCGGTGACGTTCAATATATAGCTTAGTTATACCTGCTGTAGCTCAGTTATACCTCTTGTAGAGGCCATATAATGTGTTATTAGTTGTCCTTTTGATTCTTATTCGTTGCTGTTCTTGCTGTCCATTTCTTCTCTCTCTATCTCAGTGGACGCGTCTACCTTTCTGTATTTCTCCCTCCCTCCCTATCTCTCTCCCTCCCTATCTCAGGGAACGCACCATAACTGCCAGAGTGCGTTGATATGAGAAGTAGGCTTACCAAGGTTTCCGTAAATAGCCGGGTGTGTCGGTAGAGGTACACTCTATATATATGAGCAGTGGACGTCATTCTTAGGGGATACATTGTGGCTCTGTCAGTCAGTGAGGAGTCGAGCAGACGACACTCAATATCTCGGGAAGTCTGAGACTGTAAGTGTATCGTTATGTTGGAGTCAATACTGTCACAGTTTGTTGTCATCAGCGTCTCGTAGCGTTACCTTCGGTAATGTGTGTCACTGTACGTTTTCTTCGATGTTTAGTGGCATTGACCTCCGCGATGTGGCTTCTATACGTTTCGACCAACGTTTTGCAACGCCCGGAGAAACATCTCAGCTCACTAAATATTAGTAAGAGTTCTGGGAACCTTTTGTTCGCTACCAAAATATTGAGGAAGTGAAAGTGTAATGAATAATACCTTCCAGCCATCGATTCCAAAGTTGGAAAAATAAACAAAATAATGCGGTCCTTTATTGACTACGTTTCGCTCACACAATAGGCTTTATCAGGTCACAAATAGATCTGTTTGTGACCTGCATTTGTCTATTTTTACATAATATTGGTAGTATTTGACTTCCAGTCACCGAAAGCTCAGGTTTATTCAACAACTACGAAGTGTCATTACTGTTGATAATTTTAAATTTAATTCATGTTAAGCGCTAAACTCATGTGGGTCTTGCAGAGCAAGACGTAGTGGAGGTTCGATCCTCCGTCTGCGGAGCGCCATACAGACGGGCTTCCTATTTGTACTCGCCTATATAATATTCCTGATAGTCCACGGACTAAATGCAAAGATAATTTTGACTGTGAGATGATATAATGCAGATGACCAGAAAAATATAGGTAAATGCCTTCATTATTAGAAATTTAGGAGCATTTAATTTTAACATTTCACTAATGTGAATCCGCGGATTTTTTTCCGTATTAAAGAAGTATGCATTAATATATATTTGCACTGCTTTAGTGTAGAGCCGGTCATAGTCTCAGGTATGGTGTTCCACGCCTTTTCCGACGTTTTCGCTTATACTGTGAGAACGCTTCATCCGATCGACTTCAATTTTTAAACGCTGGTGAACTATAACTATAGAAAGGTTCATGGTACCATTGGGGTGACCAGCTGCTCTTTTGTCAATTTAATAGAGCCGTTCCTGATTTTGGCTTCCATACAATAACTTGAGGACGACTCTTCTTATAGGGTTCAAACTTTCAACACAGATGGATCCTGTTTACAAAATTCTTAAGATATTATTAGTGAGTTTACTTGGCAAGTTGCTAATTTTATTTCTTAAATGACATGGTAATTTACCTGAAATAATTTGAATACATTACTGAATGATTTCAATCTCTATTCGCTGACGACGCTTATGAAAAGGTTGACAATTTTGGGGACTGGCTTCAAACTTAAATTGCTGGTGAATTTTATTGCAGAAATATGTCTATTAGTTTCCTTGTGATAATTTGTAAATGCATCTTTGATTGGTTTAAAATCTTCAACGTTGGTGTTAAATATATTAGAAGCTTATGCCATATTCTGTACTACTGAGTGTATTGAGGTAGAGTGGCTTGGTTTACGAAATACAAGGATAACTTTCTCGTACAGCACAACAACCAAAATATATTCAGTTTTTGTTAATTTTCCTTTCACAGGTCTGAACCAGGCGCAGGAGCAGCAGATGCTTATGTTCACAGTATGCTGAATCTCATATTGCTTTATAATTGTACTCTAATAAATTTTACTTTTATTTACAGAAGTTAAAGCCTAATCATGTGCGACGATGACGCTACAGCTCTAGTGTGTGACAATGGCTCCGGCATGGTCAAGGCCGGCTTCGCTGGTGACGACGCTCCCCGCGCCGTCTTTCCCTCCATCGTCGGCCGTCCTCGTCACCAGGGTGTGATGGTCGGTATGGGTCAGAAGGACGCCTACGTCGGTGATGAGGCCCAGAGCAAGAGAGGTATCCTGACTCTCAAGTACCCCATCGAGCACGGCATCATTACCAACTGGGACGACATGGAGAAGATCTGGCATCACACATTCTACAACGAGCTGCGTGTTGCCCCTGAGGAGTCCCCTGTCCTCCTCACTGAGGCTCCTCTCAACCCCAAGGCCAACCGTGAGAAGATGACACAGATCATGTTCGAGACCTTTAGTGCTCCCGCCATGTACGTGGCCATCCAGGCTGTGTTGTCCCTGTACGCCTCTGGTCGTACCACAGGTATCGTGTTGGACTCTGGTGACGGTGTTACTCACACTGTCCCCATCTACGAAGGTTATGCTCTTCCACACGCTATTATGCGTCTCGATCTAGCTGGCCGTGACTTGAGTGACTACCTCATGAAGATCATGACTGAGCGTGGCTACTCCTTCACCACCACAGCTGAGCGTGAGATTGTCCGTGATGTCAAGGAGAAGCTTTGCTATGTTGCCCTTGATTTCGAGAATGAGATGGCTCAAGCAGCTGCATCTACTTCTCTGGACAAGTCCTACGAGCTTCCCGACGGTCAGGTCATCACCATTGGTAATGAGCGTTTCCGTGCTCCTGAAGCTCTCTTCCAGCCTTCCTTCCTGGGTATGGAATCTTCTGGTGTACACGAGACCGTCCATAACTCCATCATGAGGTGCGACATTGACATTAGGAAGGATCTATACGCCAACATTGTCATGTCTGGTGGTACCACTATGTACCCTGGTATTGCTGACCGCATGCAGAAGGAAATCACTAACTTGGCTCCCTCCACCATCAAGATCAAGATCATTGCTCCTCCCGAGCGTAAGTACTCCGTCTGGATCGGTGGTTCCATCCTGGCCTCACTGTCCACCTTCCAGTCCATGTGGATCACCAAGGAGGAGTACGACGAGTCCGGCCCCGGCATCGTCCACCGCAAGTGCTTTTGATCTCCCATGTAATATTTATCTTCTTAACTTTACTATTTTTAGCTGCAAATAAACTTTCCCTGTATTTGTTCTTTCATTAATAATATATTTTTTTATCTGATGTAATACAATGCATATACAATAAGAGCCGTATGTCTCTCGGGGTATCAGAACACAATGGAAGAACACTGCGGCAATCCTACTGACACGTACTAGTCACGTGTTTCTCGAATCCAACATTACCCACCCACTCATTTATTAAACCTATCCCCAAAGCTACCCGAGAAGTTAGCCTCAATACCTCAGGTACTAATCAAACCTAACCCTTCTCACTCGTATATTTTAAAGCTTCCGAAGGTTTTAGCTTCTATGACCCTGCTTGGCAGATTGTTCCACTCGTCGACAACTCTGTAAAAGGATATCCAACAGCCACAGTTAGCAGATGGGATCTTAAGATTTCATAGTTCCTTGTTCTCTATGACATAGAATTGAGCCTTCACCATTGATATTAGGGATTAAAATATCTGATACTGATGTCTATGTAGATAAACAATTTATATAGGAGCATATAAATTAGAAAAAAAAAATATTGGCAAATTATAAACTGCTTCAGAGATTTTTTGAAACTGCAATATTCCAGGAACTTTATTACGAAAAAGTAATGACAGTGTCGGTACGATGTTGTCTAATAAACTATATTATAAATTTATTAAATCAAAGATATGTTAATTGCCTTTCCAGTAAATAATTTTTAGATATTCAGCTTTTATTTTTTCATGGCACTTTGTAACCCCTACGAATTTGGCTCATTTTGTGAACATAAAACTAATAATCCAACTATATATAACATGGCCCCTACGAATTTAGCGTTTTCCCAAGAAGATAGATAATCTGGAAACGTTAACGTGACATTAATTTTTGGTAATGTAAGTCAACTCGTGTTTTTATCTGACAAGTTGTGCGCATAGCATGGCATGTGAGAGCTATGATTGGTGTTATAGGTAGAAAACTTGATTATAGAATTGTCATGGCGTTATTTGTGTAATTATAGTGTGACTGTAGCTGATGCAACTGTAGGGAATTGTGAAGTATTTTCCAATTCAGTAAATTAAAATCATCTGTACAGAGAAATGTTGTAAGCCAGAGTGCTGGGGGTTAGCGTGTGCTGGGAGCCAGGGTGTTTTGGGTACCAGCGTGTACTGGGAGCCAGGGTGTGCTAGTAGCCAGTGTGCTGGGAGCCAGGGTGTGCTAGTAGCCAGAGAGTGCTGGGAGCCAGGGTGTGATAGTAGCCAGAGAGTGTTGGGAGCCAGGGTGTGCTAGTAGCCAGGGAGTGCTGGGAGCCAGGGAGTGCTGGGAGCCAGGGAGTGCTGGGAGCCAGAGAGTGCTGGGAGCCAGGGTGTGCTAGTAGCCAGAGAGTGCTGGGAGCCAGGGTGTGATAGTAGCCAGGGAGTGCTGGGAGCCAGGGTGTGCTAGTAGCCAGGGAGTGCTGGGAGCCAGGTAGTGCTGGGAGCCAGGGAGTACTGGGAGCCAGGGTGTGCTGGGAGCCAGAGAGTGCCGGCCCTACTGATGACAGCGGCAAATGTTCTCAAGTCACACTGATGAGTTATGTAATATCATACTACCAAGGAGTGGAAAATTAGTACTCACACAGTAAGAACCTTACATAACTCATCTCTCTTGCGCAGTGCTCGAAATGCTTTAGTTGCATTGCCTCAGTATTTGTGTCTCCGCAGGTCTCCAGCTTCAATGCACAACCCGCTGGCTGACAAGCTCTCTCTACGGAAGCTTTAATATCCATCGGCATCTGACGCCCCTCCTGTCAACCATTATTCAACATCGCGTTCTTGGCAGTGAGGTGGACACCTGAAATACATATATGGCTGTGTCAACCGGGCCAGATATTATATTAATTGTGGCAGGGATCTTCAGGTGCCACTTGGTAGTGAAGAGCCGGAGTTGAGTGTCGGGGAGGTGTGGCAGCCTGTACTGTGGTGCGTAACGTCCGCTGGGTTTGACTTCGACTAACTGGTCTTGAGTTCGACTCTCACCACGACAAGATAACGGCAGCGTAATAAGCACTCATCTGTTACATCCTTGACTGTGCACGTGTTGTGGAATAACAGTCATCGCGAGTGTTTTAGAGAAAATGGTGATGAATGATTTAGAATTAACAGTAAATATTCATTATGCCTGTAGAGTCAAGTGTATGTGTGTGTGTGGGGAAGGGGGGGTGAAGTGCTGTGCCGTGCTATCCTCAGCCTTATTCTACCTTAGATATGATTGTTAGTGCACATGTTTCAGTCATCTGCTCCGCGGAGCGCCGAAGTTCATATCCATATCATAAACTCCTTGTGTTATTGATCTAGTAAGCCAGAGCTTCAGTCTTTATCTTCAATGTTTGATTCAAGAAGGGAACAGTACTCTAAATCCTTGGATAAAAAGCCTTTCATAGTGATCAGTGCATCCTCCCTCGCTTGAAGGCATTCTAAAGAAATTAAAAGTTGTAATCAGAGACGTTGATGGTCAATGATTAATACTTGTATGGTAAATGAACACTTCAAAGGCACAGAAGAAATTTCAGAAGTTCAGGAAAAATTGTAAACCAGTTACAAAGCACTCGTATATAGTGTGAGAACATACGTCTATGGTAACGGTTTATATATGAGACCGAGAGTAGCGGTGACTATTGTTAGAAAGATTAAAGAATATGCAAAAAGAGGTCATTATATATAGTGTTTGTACATAAAGTATGAAACTCAGTATGTTTTGAGTTATTATAAAAGTTCTATTAAAAACGTAGGCCTGATCGCTAAAGCTCTCGCTTCACACGGCGAGGGTCTGCGTTCGATTCCCAGCTCGGGTAGAAACATTGGGCGTGTTTCTTTACACCGGTTGTCTATGTTCACCCATCAGTAAAATGGGTACCTGGGAGTTAGTCGACTGGTGTGGGTCGCATCCTGGGACAAGGACCTAATTTTCCCGAAATGCTCTGCATAACAAGGGACTTTCTATATAGTAGTATGTCATTGATGTCAGCTAGGCCTGTATACCTTGTACATGTACTTGTAGTAAATAAAGATATTATTATTATTATTATTATTATTATTATTATTATTATTATTATTATTATTATTATTATTTTGCGTTCATGTAGATGTAACTATAAAATTATTTTTTTAATTCCACAGCTAACATCATAAAACACCATGTGTGACGACGACGCTACAGCGCTGGTTTGCGACAATGGCTCTGGTCTCTGCAAGGCCGGCTTCGCTGGTGACGACGCTCCCCGCGCCGTCTTTCCCTCCATCGTCGGCCGTCCTCGTCACCAGGGTGTGATGGTTGGTATGGGTCAGAAGGACGCCTACGTCGGTGATGAGGCCCAGAGCAAGAGAGGTATCCTGACTCTCAAGTACCCCATCGAGCACGGTATCATCACCAACTGGGACGACATGGAGAAGATCTGGCATCACTCCTTCTACAACGAGCTGCGTGTTGCCCCTGAGGAGTGCCCTGTCCTCCTCACTGAGGCTCCCCTTAACCCCAAGGCCAATCGTGAGAAGATGACACAGATCATGTTTGAAACCTTCAGTACTCCTGCAATGTACGTAGCAATCCAGGCCGTGCTGTCCCTGTACGCCTCTGGTCGTACCACAGGTATTGTGTTGGATTCTGGTGATGGTGTTACTCATACTGTTCCCATCTACGAAGGTTATGCTCTTCCACACGCTATTATGCGTCTTGACCTTGCTGGTCGTGACCTGACCAACTACCTCATGAAGATCATGACTGAGCGTGGCTACTCCTTCACCACCACAGCTGAGCGTGAGATTGTCCGTGACATCAAGGAGAAGCTTTGCTATGTTGCCCTTGATTTCGAGAATGAAATGGCTCAGGCAGCTGCCACAGCATCATTAGAGAAGTCCTACGAGCTTCCCGATGGGCAGGTAATTACTATTGGCAATGAGCGTTTCCGTGCCCCTGAGGCTCTCTTCCAGCCTTCCTTCCTGGGTATGGAATCTGTTGGTGTTCACGAGACCGTCCACAGCTCCATCATGAGGTGCGACATTGATATCAGAAAGGATCTATACGCCAACAATGTCATGTCTGGCGGTACCACCATGTACCCTGGTATTGCTGACCGCATGCAGAAGGAAATCACATCATTAGCTCCCTCCACCATCAAGATCAAGATCATTGCTCCTCCCGAGCGTAAGTACTCCGTCTGGATCGGTGGTTCCATCCTGGCCTCACTGTCCACCTTCCAGTCTATGTGGATCACCAAGGAAGAGTATGAGGAGTCCGGCCCCGGCATCGTCCATCGTAAATGCTTCTAAGTCACATTTAAATTTTATTAACAAACTAAAGAAAATACAGATAGTTTTATTATAAAGCACGACATCAAAGAAGAAAAGACACGTTTGCAGCAAGAGCATTTACTGGGACAATTCTTCCATTTCTTAGGAACTGTGTCAACTCACACAGAGTAATCCAATGTATCAGATAATGCAGCAACATCTAGCTTTTATTCAGAGTAAACACCACGCTGCTCCTAGGAGTTTACACTCTTCGAAGCATACATTATTTTCTACAAAAAATCATCGAAGAAATGGTATGCACTTCTGTTCATCCCACACAATTTCTTTCATCCTTTTCCTTCAACACGACTTCAGTGCTACATTGACGAATATATCACAACACTGACCAAACTATGTCACGGAAGACTTTCAGTAAAACCAAGCAAATGAGACTTTGCCTCCGCTGCAAAGTCGATGAACGCAAAGAGGAACACACGAAAATATTAGCCTTCAGAGTCAACGAATACCAGAAAAGGAGTCTGGAGCAGAAACTCTATTGAATCTACTCACACAGCACCTGAAACAAGACTCGACATATTCAGCAGCTTCTCCTGCTTGGGTATACTCACATAGATGAGTGACTTGTGCGGTGCCTGTCGCCCTCTCGGGACCTTCCATACCTAAACTACCTATACGCCATGGTAAAGACACATTCTTGGTAAATACAATTATACAGAAATAGGACAAACATTTCGTCCAAGGACCAGACGGCATTTCAACATAGTAGTTCAGAGTACCTCCTAGAGTACTCCACAGTGTACCTCCCGCAGTACTCCACAATGTACCTCTGACAGTACTCGCAACTGACCAACACTTCACTCTCCAACAACCTTAGTCACCTCACCTCCTTCTCTCCTACCAGTGTATGTATGCCTGCAATTTATATCCTCAACCTGACTTAATAAACTTCTTAACAGATCTAAACTTTCTCCCAATAAAAACTCTTTTTGCAAACGTATTTTTTACTATTTTCATCAGTAAGTTATTTGGATCCATAACATTAGTGATGATCATCTGTCAGTATTGTACTAGAGAATGCAGACTACTGGTATAAGCATATCCTGTTCTATTTAGTCTATGCTCGAAAGAATTTAGGCGATTATTTAGTTGGGTAATGGAGCTTAAAGACACTGGGGTCATTAAGGCTACTGAACACTTGTTCAACACCAGTCAAGAACGCTTTAATTCCTATAATAAGGGACTAAGGCAAACTCTCAGTATATGTACGCAAAGAGACATGCACATCAGTGTATATCCTGTGAGGAAAGCTTCATCGTGCAGCACATGGCCAGACACGACTGGGGAAGTACAAGGGGCAGCACTGAGAAGGTACAGCAGTAGTGCTGAGACAGACGTGCTAAAAGTGGTAGTACGGAGGAAGACAAGCTACAAGTATCAGTGGTGAGGAAGACAACAAGTATCAGTGGTGAGTAAGACAAGCTACAAGTATCAGTGGTGGGGAAGACAAGCTACAAGTATCAGTGGTGAGGAAGACAACAAGTATCAGTGGTGGGGAAGACAACAAGTATCAGTGGTGAGGAAGACAAGCTACAAGTATCAGTGCTGAGGAAGACAAGCTACAAGTATCAGTGCTGAGGAAGACAACAAGTATCAGTGGTGAGGAAGACAAGCTACAAGTATCAGTGCTGAGGAAGACAACAAGTATCAGTGGTGGGGAAGACAAGCTACAAGTATCAGTGGTGAGGAAGACAACAAGTATCAGTGGTGAGGAAGACAACAAGTATCAGTGGTGAGGAAGACAAGCTACAAGTATCAGTGGTGAGGAAGACAACAAGTATCAGTGCTGAGGAAGACAACAAGTATCAGTGGTGAGGAAGACAAGCTACAAGTATCAGTGGTGAGGAAAACAATAAGTATCAGTGGTGAGGAAGACAAGCTACAAGTATCAGTGGTGAGGAAGACAAGCTACAAGTATCAGTGGTGAGGAAGACAAGCTACAAGTATCAGTGGTGAGGAAGACAAGCTACAAGTATCAGTGTTGAGAAAGACAAGCTACAAGTATCAGTGGTGAGGAAGACAAGCTACAAGTATCAGTGGTGAGAAAGACAAGCTACAAGTATCAGTGGTGAGGAAGACAACAAGTATCAGTGGTGAGGAAGACAACAAGTATCAGTGGTGAGGAAGACAACAAGTATCAGTGGTGAGGAAGACAACAAGTATCAGTGGTGAGGAAGACAACAAGTATCAGTGGTGAGGAAGACAACAAGTATCAGTGGTGAGGAAGACAACAAGTATCAGTGGTGAGGAAGACAAGCTACAAGTATCAGTGCTGAGGAAGACAACAAGTATCAGTGGTGGGGAAGACAAGCTACAAGTATCAGTGGTGAGGAAGACAACAAGTATTAGTGGTGAGGAAGACAACAAGTATCAGTGGTGAGGAAGACAAGCTACAAGTATCAGTGGTGAGGAAGACAACAAGTATCAGTGCTGAGGAAGACAACAAGTATCAGTGGTGAGGAAGACAAGCTACAAGTATCAGTGGTGAGGAAGACAATAAGTATCAGTGGTGAGGAAGACAAGCTACAAGTATCAGTGGTGAGGAAGACAAGCTACAAGTATCAGTGGTGAGGAAGACAAGCTACAAGTATCAGTGGTGAGGAAGACAAGCTACAAGTATCAGTGTTGAGAAAGACAAGCTACAAGTATCAGTGGTGAGGAAGACAAGCTACAAGTATCAGTGGTGAGGAAGACAAGCTACAAGTATCAGTGGTGAGAAAGACAAGCTACAAGTATCAGTGGTGAGGAAGACAACAAGTATCAGTGGTGAGGAAGACAACAAGTATCAGTGGTGAGGAAGACAACAAGTATCAGTGGTGAGGAAGACAACAAGTATCAGTGGTGAGGAAGACAACAAGTATCAGTGGTGAGGAAGACAACAAGTATCAGTGGTGAGGAAGACAAACTACAGACAACAGTATTTGGTAGTTTAGTTTGTCTTAAACCAATGGGATGTACGAGTGTCATTCACCTCTCAACCATCATACATATATATAATATATATATATATATATATATATATATATATATATATATATATATATATATATATATATATATATATATATATAGTATATATATATATATATATATATATATATATATATATATATATATATATATATATATATATATATAATATATATATATATATATATATATATATATATATATATATATATATATATATATATATATATATACACTCCTCTGCGTTCTGGCAGTTGTCAAGCTCCATGTGTCAACTGACGATAAAACATAATATTTATTGCAAAACAAACTTATATCAAGACGTTTCGCTGTTAGTTTTATTAAGTGGAATTATATAGTTCTACACAGAGCGAAACGTAGTCTCAACAGAGGTCTCTTCTGAAACGCGTCTTCTATTTTTTTAGTTATTAATATTATAATCAAAACAAAGCGCTAAAAAAAAATTTCAAGAGTTGGTCGATTTGCTGGGATTTAAGGAGCATCTGTATTGCGCTAAAGTCATTATCACCGCATATCTGGGATCAAGGGCATTATCACCGCATGTCTGGGATCAAGGTCATTATCACCGCATATCTGGGATCAAGGTCATTATCACCGCATATCTGGGATCAAGGTCATTATCACCGCTTATCTGGGATCAGGGTCATGCGGCATGAGCCGTCGTAGCCCTTATAAAGTTACAACACAGCTGCTAACATGAACCGGTAACAATTGAATCTATAAAATACCGATTAAATTGTGTTTCTAGAGAATATAGTGAGAGAGATATATATACCATACCTCAAGTATTTAATATTTATAACGCCAAAATACTTTATAAAAATCTGTAAATAAAAGAATATATTATGGCGGAATGGTGTTGGAGTGTCGATTTTTAATCAGATTTGCTACTATGAGTGCACGAATGTGGGATTGAAACGTTTCTGCTCTAGGTAGCGATGTTTTGCTCGTCAGAATAAATGGTAACAAGACTTCTCCTGATATAGGAAACTCCAGAAACTCTATTCAAGGATCTCCCAGACGGGAACAGTCCCTCGACCTGACCATGGCTGGGGTCCTGATGATGGTGTCTTGAGTTTTCGGCCATATGATAAAGGTGTCCCTCAGGCTTACTAGTTCACCCTTTAAAATTTATATATAACATACATAGGGATGGTTACTTGGGTTTAATTCCTATCGACTACACGAGGGTCATTAGGGCTATATGTAACCTGTCCACTGCCAGTCAAGAATAATTTACTGCCTAAATTAGGGATTAAAGTGCCTCGGAACTGGATTTATCCTCCTCTTTGGATCGAACCTGATTGCCTCCTATACCCCAGTCGCTATATGAGTGCTACGGGCTTAGCGCTTCCCAGCAATCTGCCCATTGACGTAGTGGCCAGCCAAGTTATGTACCTTCCTATCCGGCCACTCTACCAACCCCACACCCTCCTTATCTTCCCGTCCAGCGCTGTACCTCCCACCTACACCCTTAAGTTCTCCCGTCTCCTCCCGGCCCTACCCACCTCCCCTCAAGTTACCTGCCCTCTTGAAACATATATGGACCGGTTTCCTCTTACCGCTTATATATAATAACCCTCTTGTCAGTGATGGCTCGCCACCAGTGCCACTCCGAGGGCGACGCTGCCGGGACCTGCTGACGAAGCCAGGACTACCGAACCAAACCAGCGGGTTCGGCTTCATAACCGTATTAGAGGTGCAAAGTGAAACACTACCGACCCTTTTTTAAGAAGCCGAGATCCTGTAGTACGAGAATCTGTGCTAGAGACTCCACCTATTGTTAATTAATATATATGTTTATTAGATAAAATAGTAACTGAAGAGCGATGCTAGCTGTTGAGGGGATGACCGGCTGGACAACAACACCGCAGCTCATCCAACACTCAGAATGGACAGCAAGACTAGAGCTAACCGAGAGCTTGGGGCACTAGAGCTCACCTAGAACCCGGATTGAGCTGTAACTCTCAGAGTTCCACAACAAGCCTTATTTATCCCCTCCACACTGAAAAGCTTTGCCGCCTAACGTCTTTCAGACGCTATGGCTTAGTAACCAGCCGACGAGACGAAAAAAAAACACTACTTGGAAAAGACATTACTGTGACTCGTTGCTACGTAACTTATCGAATATATTTATAACTTATCGTTGTGTCAACATTCCCCTCTCGCATCAACTTCATGATTCATTACAGCAACGATATACATTACCCACAAGAGACATGTGCAGTATGTAACTATAACAAGAGACAGTACATGAGGTGGTCAGTCCCTGAGGGACTGATTACCTCATCTCCTACTGTCTTCACATATCTCTGTATTTAACTGATAAAGCCAATCCTTGGGTATACGTCTTCAAATAAAAATACCCAGGTGTTTCACATGTATCTAAGTCAACTTCACGTACAGTGTAACATGACTTTCAGTAGACCTTCATTTAGTAAACTTCAGAAAGTACATAGCATCACTTAGGTTACCATACAGTTACACTGTGGATTGACTTCAAAGTGGGATAACAAAGTTGTTGGTATTTAAATGGTATTCCCCGGTGTTAACCCGGTGTTAACCCGGTGAATATACCTACTGAGGTCCCATGTAATACTCAGTCTTACATGGTTAAATATCCATGGGTGATTCACTATGATATTCAGTGGTTCTTAGGATGTTTAATATCCTAGTGTGGTAGTATGATTTACTGTGATAGTTACAACACTAAACCTCCCAGGGTGGTCCTCAGTGTGATATACTGTGTTACTTTCAACACTAAACCTCCCAGGGTGGTACTCAGTGAAAAAGTATTCGTTAAAGCACGTATTATCTAAAGACAGAATAAAGTTAAAGTTTTAATCCTCCATGTAAAGACTATTATTGTTACTTTAATTATTTTATTTTTATTATTATTATTATTTATTATTATTATTGTTGTTGTGGATGTTAAATTGTTAAACATTACGAAAGAAATAGTTCTGTTAACGTTAATAAAGTGAATTATGTGCTGTATGAGAAGGCTAGAGTTCACATAAATGGGATTTTCTTTGTTATATTGTGCTCTTTTGTCTTAAAAAATCGGTCTTGTGTAAACACTCTAATATTTTTACAGCTTTGATCGCCATCCAAAATGTGTGATGACGACTCAACACCTCTGGTCTGCGACAATGGCTCCGGCATGGTCAAGGCCGGCTTCGCTGGTGACGACGCTCCCCGCGCCGTCTTTCCCTCCATCGTCGGCCGTCCTCGTCACCAGGGTGTGATGGTCGGTATGGGTCAGAAGGACGCCTACGTCGGTGATGAGGCCCAGAGCAAGAGAGGTATCCTGACTCTCAAGTACCCCATCGAGCACGGTATCATCACCAACTGGGACGACATGGAGAAGATCTGGCATCATACATTCTACAACGAGCTGCGTGTTGCCCCTGAAGAGTCCCCTGTCCTCCTCACTGAGGCTCCCCTCAACCCCAAGGCCAACCGTGAGAAGATGACACAGATCATGTTTGAGACCTTCAGTACTCCTGCCATGTACGTGGCCATCCAGGCCGTGCTGTCCCTGTACGCCTCTGGTCGTACCACAGGTATCGTGTTGGACTCTGGTGATGGTGTTACTCACACTGTCCCCATCTACGAAGGTTATGCTCTTCCACACGCTATTATGCGTCTCGATCTAGCTGGCCGTGACTTGAGTGACTACCTCATGAAGATCATGACTGAGCGTGGCTACTCCTTCACCACCACAGCTGAGCGTGAGATTGTCCGTGACATCAAGGAGAAGCTTTGTTATGTCGCTCTTGATTTCGAGAATGAGATGGCTCAAGCAGCTGCGTCGACCTCTCTCGAAAAGTCCTACGAGCTTCCTGATGGTCAGGTCATCACCATTGGCAACGAGCGTTTCCGTTGTCCTGAGGCTCTCTTCCAGCCTTCCTTCCTGGGTATGGAAACATCTGGCGTTCATGAAACTGTCTACCATTCTATAATGAAGTGTGATGTCGACATTAGAAAAGACCTCTACGCTAACAACGTTCTTTCTGGTGGTACCACCATGTACCCTGGTATTGCTGACCGCATGCAGAAGGAAATCACTTGCCTGGCTCCCTCCACCATCAAGATCAAGATCATTGCTCCTCCCGAGCGTAAGTACTCCGTCTGGATCGGTGGTTCCATCCTGGCCTCACTGTCCACCTTCCAGTCCATGTGGATCACCAAGGAGGAGTATGAGGAGTCCGGCCCCGGCATCGTCCACCGCAAGTGCTTCTAATTAACTTGACAAAGCTCAAGTGTTTTCTAAAAAAAATTGTTCAGTTCGACTAATTTGTCATCCTTTGTCATATTTTTTTTCGAACAACCAACATAGACTGACTCTTTTTATAAATTCATATTTCTGCTTCATTGTAATTTTATTTTCACACCACAACTGTACTTAGAAATTTAATTACATATCTTGTTATGGGGCGCTGTATTACTATAAGGAATTATTTCCAATAAAATATAACAAATAAGAAAATAATATGAATTAACGGACTTCATTTTATCGGACTCTGAAAAATGGGGGAAGGGGGGGGGGGGAGAATTCCACTGAATTATTTCATTAAAAAATGCCTAAAACCATTGGCTACAGAATTGTCAATTATTACGATCGTGGCTAAACAATCCCATCTCCACCCACCACAGTTACCGACCACCCACTCCTCCCTATTAGTCCGTTATAGAGAGCTCTTCTTATAACTGAGGTCCAAACTATATATTTGGACTCTTGAAGTCTCAGATCCCGAGTCTTTGCTTCTCGACTGTAGTATCGTAATTCTCAGTAAAGTTATAACAAATATGTTAATTAGAAGAATAAAATCGTATCGGAAAAATATACAACGTCATGGATTGATTTTATTTGCAATAGCTCTGCATGCTGTACTCTATTGCAAACTTTATTTACATAGGAGTGAGAAAATAATGCGATAAACATGTTGTATCTAATCTCATCGATTTTTAACATATTTATTATGTGGACAAATGCATTAATGAAGACCAATAAACAAGGACAATAGGTTGACTGTGATGAAATCTGTTATCGATTGTGTTGTGTTGTGGATCCATTGTTTGGTTAATTTGTTTTAACCTGTCTACCAAACGAGGGTCATTATGGCTTTACCTAACCTGTTCATTACCAGTCAAAAATGTTCTAATCTCTAAAATAGGGATTAAAGTAAACTCTCAGTGTATGTACACCTCTCAGTGTACATACACTGAGAAACATACACCTCTCAGTGTACAATGAGAAACATACACCTCTCAGTGTACATACACTGAGAAACATGCACCTCTCAGTGTACAATGAGAAACATACACCTCTCAGTGTACATACACTGAGAAACATACACCGCTCAGTGTTCATACACTGAGAAACATACACCTCTCAGTGTACATACACTGAGAAACATACACCTCTCAGTGTACATACACTGAGAAACATACCTCTCAGTGTACATACACTGAGAAACATACCTCTCAGTGTACATTGAGAAACATACACCTCTCAGTGTACATTGAGAAACATACACCTCTCAGTGTACATACACTGAGAAACATACACCTCTCAGTGTACATACACTGAGAAACATACACCTCTCAGTGTACATACACTGAGAAACATACACCTCTCAGTGTACACTGAGAAACATACACCTCTCAGTGTACATACACTGAGAAACATACACCTCTCAGTGTACATACACTGAGAAACATACACCTCTCAGTGTACATACACTGAGAAACATACACCTCTCAGTGTACACTGAGAAACATACACCTCTCAGTGTACATACACTGAGAAACATACACCTCTCAGTGTACATACACTGAGAAACATACACCTCTCAGTGTACACTGAGAAACATACACCTCTCAGTGTACACTGAGAAACATACACCTCTCAGTGTACATATCCTTGATGAGAGAGAGCCGAAAAGAAAGTACTCACTAATAAGAGATCTTTCTTGATTGCTTCTAAAAACTTTCCTAATGTGTATATGAATAATGATAATGTGAGAAATCACGAAATCGCTTGAAATTTGAGTATTTTATCTCAGTGGTTGTTCTGCATATATACGTTAAAATCAATGTCACGTGGGATCTGAAATTTTTATATTATATTTATTTTACTAAATACCAGTTTGTATCGAAGAATACACAGTCACAATACCATGTCTGCCACTTGCTTCACTACCGCTACTGTCTTAATTCTACGTCAACCACCACCACTACTACTACCACTACTACCACCACCACTACTACTACTACTACTACTACTACCACCACTACTACTACTCCCTGCTCTCGTTCTACCACTCTCGTCCCCCGTCCGCCTATTCTGGTCTCCTACATGTGGGATATTTACATACCAATAGATATGTTTTAGTAAGTGATAAAATAACATTACAAATATGTAAAGAAGAAATAAAGGTAATAATTATAATGTCATAATTTCGAGCTGGTGAAGGGCTTTTGATCCAAGGGATTGGAGCTATTCCCCCCCCCCTCCGCTTCCTCGGATCGAACCTGATTGCTTCCCATTCCTTAGTCGAGGGAAGTACATACCACTAAGGACGGGGAAGTACAAGCCACAACGGACGTGGAGTACATACCACCACGGACGGGGGAAGTACATACCACCACGGACGGGGGAAGTACATACCACCACGGACGGGGGAAGTACATACCACCACGGACGAGGGAAGTACATACCACCACGGACGAGGGAAGTACATACCACCACAGACGAGGGAAGTACATACCACGACGGACGAGGGAAGTATATACCACCACGGACGGGGGAAGTACATACCACCACGGACGAGGAAAGTACATACCACCACGGGCGGGGGAAGTACATACCACCACGAACGAGGAAAGTACATACCACCACAGACGGGAAAGTACATATCAAGGACGGGGGAAGTACATATCATCACGGACGGGGGAAGTACGTATCACTTCTTACAAAGAATTCCATTAAGGTTCATCAATAAGACAATATTCCTCTGTCTTGAAACACATTAAAGACACTATGCATGTTTACAAAGAAAAACATTGATGTTTACATAGGAAGGGGTAGCAACGTGTCCCGTAGCTCATTTCTCTCACACTCTGAGGTCCGTGGTTCGATCCCCGGTACGGGTGAAGACGTGTTTCCTTAAGACACCTGTTGTCCATGTTCACCCAGCAGTAAGTAGGTACCTGGGTGTTAGTCGACTGGTGTAGGTAATGTGTAGCTGGCACTGTGTACTGGTGAAGATAACGTGTAGCTGGCACTGTGTACTGGTGAAGATAACGTGTAGCTGGCACTGTGTATTGGTGCAGGTAATGTGAACCTGACTTGGCTATTAATACAGGTAAGTATGGCTGACAAATTCGTTGGTTACCTGGCATGGATGCTGGGATAGAGAAGGTGTATGGGGTAGGCAGGCGGACGCTGGGATGTGGATGGACGGTGGATGATGGGGCGTGGATGGACGGTGGATGATGGGGCGGTGTGAGGGAGAGGGTATTGTGTGTGTGTGTTGCTGCATCGGATTCTAATGAACGTTTGTAAATAGGAAGATATAATACACGCCATACAAAAACAATAACCTTTGTATATTTCGTCCTCCGGTTGAGAAGTCACGGGAAGTACTATAGTGGCGTTGGAGTCCGTAAGTCACGATCCTTTAATCCATTCAACTTCGGGAACACAGACCGTACTTCCCCAGCAACAAGGAATTATGACTGGCATCAATGTAGCCCCTAAAATCCTCCCAGGGCCAGCCTGGGGTCCCAGGGCCAGCCCGGGGTCCAAGGGCCAGCCCGGGGTCCTAGGAATCACTTCTTGGTACTTCTTTACATTCTTGTCAACACAAATCGAGATTACACTCAAATGTGAATGTAATAAAATAGAGAGGATTTTTTTGTGCTGGGCTCGTGAACCATATCATAATATGAGAATACACTTCCCCTCCACTATATACATTAAATGAACTGTAACTGAGACCTCGTATTGGGTTTCAGTCTTTAAACAGACCCTACGTTTACGCAGTATAGTAATAGTGGAAGATTCCCGTTACCATCAGACTTTCTGAAAACTTCAACGATAACGGCAAAGTCTTCGAATGGTAAAAGAAGAGACTTGAATCTTAATTGAATCTGAATGTTTTGACATATTTGCTTTACAAAATTAATGTTTAAATGTTTTGAAGCAGACGAAAGATATTTACAAAAGACTGAATACAAAAAATTCCTCTGTTCGACGTAGAGATTATTAAATAATAATTAATAATTTGAGACTTGGTTATCCAGGAGCGACTGTTATCTCAAGAAACCCACAGGTGCTCCTGCACTGAGACAAGGATAGGTAAGCTTCGTCAGGAACCAGGACAAGTGTTTCCTGACGCGGGTCTTAGTCACATGATGACCCACCACTGGAGCTTTGGGTCACCTGACCGACGCCTTCCTCAGGGGATCCACAATTCTATATGCTCAGCATTGAGATTATGGAGAAACTTGTGTGATTTAGCAGTGGAGATATGATTAGGGATGAGAGAGAGAGAGTGAGAGTATGAGAGAATGAGTGACGGTATGAGGGGGAGTTGGAGTATGTGAGAGAAAGAGGGAGAAGAGGTAGAGGGAGCCACTATCGCCTAGTGATATCTCTTGGCTTCTGTCTGTAATGGTTCCATCTCTCTCTCTCTCTCTCTCTCTCTCTCTCTCTCTCTCTCTCTCTCTCTCTCTCTCTCTCTCTCTCTCTCTCTCTCTCTCTCTCTCTCTCTCTCTCTCTCTCTCTCTCTCTCTCTCTCTCTCTCTCTCTCTCTCTCTCTCTCTCTCTCCAGCTATTTATATATCATGGCTTCGTTGAAGCACATCTTCGTTACTGCTTAAGATGTTTCCACAACGAGGTTATTAGCTCCACTGGACCATCTTCCAGGATACTTCTTGAGTGTGTGATGGTAAACGTAAGTGTGTGGATGTGGACCCGACTCTCTGACTCTCTCGTTAAGTATTCAACAACTTTTTTCAGACACAATGTGACTTTTTCTCTAAATAATGAGAATTTGCCTGTGGTAAACCTCTATTAAATAGACGATAATGTACCTGCGATACTGTAGTCACTGTATTTGCTTGTCGTTAATACATGGAAAGGCTAAAAAAGACAGCAAGCAGTGTTGATTTGACAGGGAGTTTGCAGGTGAGGCCGGACCCCTCAAGCCGGCCATACCGCTGGTCACCTCTGATTCATTGCATTAATCCTCACGTAGCGAAGACCGATAACACATTGATTCTATCTGGCAAATGTTCTTTGCTTGACCGTGAGTAAAATATAGTCATGACGCGACTTAGACAACCCACTTGACAAGTTATTCAGTGAGAGGGTTGCCCTCGGTCCGACCCCACTCGAGTTTCCCCTCGCCCAGCACATACGGTATCAGTATATATAGACCAGTCCTCAATCATGGGTACTGGTGAGGGAACACTTCACCCCACCAGTCTTGCTCAGAAGATCCAGACGGCGACTGGTCCAGGTAACGCCTCCTTCAGACAGCGCTCTCTTCCCAGCGCTCTCGCACACTCCCAGAGCCCAGTAGACTCGCGATACCTCTTTTAAAAGCGTCCTTTCAAATGTGATGCTT
The DNA here is from genome assembly GCA_009830355.1 of Cherax destructor. NCBI lineage: Eukaryota > Metazoa > Arthropoda > Malacostraca > Decapoda > Parastacidae > Cherax > Cherax destructor. The sequence continues at coordinate 440,858 of WNWK01000546.1, forward strand.
GAAATCAATTTACACTGTTCAGTCGTTCGGAAATTATAGAGAGGCTGTGTAAATCACAGCGAAAACAGTGGCTGGCGATGAGTGAAGACAGTAAGAAACATAGGTGCTTCCTCTAGTGTGTGACTTCAGTGCCTCGGGCGCTGCATTTCTTGCTTTTTCAGTCGAATCATTCTCTATGGGCAAATAACAGTTGATAAATAAGACACATGTGCAACAGTTAGGTATCTTTATTCCGTAACGTTTCGTCTACACAGTAGGCTTCTTCAGTCGAGTACAGAGGAGGCAGTAGAAGGTTCCGCTGCCTCCTCTGTACTCTAGTGAAGAAGCATATCATGTGAGCGAAGCGTTTCGTAATAAAGATGCCTAACCGTTTGGCATATGTCTTACTTATCAACTTGAGAGTATTGTATAATATTATCATATTCACAAATAACAATGCTCTTGCTTTAGCTGTTATATTGTTGCAAGTTAAATTTAACGTCATCAAACCATTTCAGTTCTAAAAGGCAGCATATGTCTAAGGAGGTCGACCCCCTCACCCCATGATCCATCTGTTCCTGTTTATTAAAATGTTTAAAATACATTTAGTGTTCCATAGATTATAATTAAAATATGATGACTTGCAATAAACGGCATAAACGGAAACTATTTTCCTTTAAATATAATAATAATAATTAGTAATAATCAAAATTAATCTTAATAAGATTACACAAAAATATGGATAGAGCCAACTAAAAATTTAGATCTGTGGAGACTTGAGCTGGGACGTGTTTTGTGTGTACACACAGGAAGGCTGAGAGCAGTAAAGGAACACTGGCGTCTATGCACCAAGAGTACATGACATACCAACATTAATCACTCCTTCAACTTGCTCTTCATGTTATATACAGCTTATGTAAAGAGTTATCGTATATTGAATTATAATTATTACTGACTGTCGTAACTACCATTTAGAAATAATTGTGTTATACCTATTTATTGCAGAACCCTCCTAAAATACTGTCATAATGTGTGACGACGACGCTACAGCGCTGGTCTGCGACAATGGCTCTGGTCTCTGCAAGGCCGGCTTCGCCGGTGACGACGCTCCCCGCGCCGTCTTTCCCTCCATCGTCGGCCGTCCACGTCACCAGGGTGTGATGGTCGGTATGGGTCAGAAGGACGCCTATGTCGGTGATGAGGCCCAGAGCAAGAGAGGTATCCTGACTCTCAAGTACCCCATCGAGCACGGTATCATTACCAACTGGGACGACATGGAGAAGATCTGGCATCACACATTCTACAACGAGCTGCGTGTTGCCCCTGAGGAGTCCCCTGTCCTCCTCACTGAGGCTCCCCTCAACCCCAAGGCCAACCGTGAGAAGATGACACAGATCATGTTCGAGACCTTCAGTACTCCAGCCATGTACGTGGCCATCCAGGCTGTGTTGTCCCTGTACGCCTCTGGTCGTACCACAGGTATCGTGCTGGACTCTGGTGATGGTGTTACTCACACTGTCCCCATCTACGAAGGTTATGCTCTTCCTCACGCTATTATGCGTCTTGACTTAGCCGGTCGTGATTTGACTGATTACTTAATGAGAATCCTCACTGAACGAGGCTACTCATTCACCACTACCGCCGAACGTGAAATTGTCCGTGATATCAAAGAGAAACTTTGTTACGTAGCTTTAGATTTTGAAGGAGAAATGGCACAGGCTGCAGCTTCTACTGCAATTGAAAAATCATATGAACTGCCTGACGGACAAGTTATTACTATTGGAAATGAACGATTCCGTTGCCCTGAGGCTCTCTTCCAGCCTTCCTTCCTGGGTATGGAATCTAGTGGTGTTCATGAGACAGTGTATCAGTCGATCATGAAGTGTGACGTTGACATCAGGAAGGACCTGTATGCAAACACTGTCATGTCTGGTGGTACCACCATGTACCCTGGTATTGCTGACCGCATGCAGAAGGAAATCACTACTCTGGCTCCCTCCACTATCAAGATCAAGATCATTGCTCCTCCCGAGCGTAAGTACTCCGTCTGGATCGGTGGTTCCATCCTGGCCTCACTGTCCACCTTCCAGTCCATGTGGATCACCAAGGAGGAGTATGAGGAGTCCGGCCCCGGCATCGTCCACCGAAAGTGCTTCTAGATCCTGCCTTATTATTCATCAGAAGGCAATATTTAATATTTTTTTTATGTTTCTGATTACAACTTAGGTTATTTCCAAGCAAATGCATCGGCCAAAAGTAATGCATAACCCACATTGGGTAATGTGCATCAGTTCTTGAAATAAAACAGTATCTTATATTTTTCAATCATTCGCCCTACTCTTCGATTTTATTTATAAAATTATTCTAGTTAGACACCGAGACAAGTTTATGCCTTTGTCGTATCTTGAGGTTACAGTCTTTGGTAATCAAGATTCGACATTGCATTCACCTTTGTTGCATTTTAAAAAGTATGTGGATTGATCATAGTCACGTGTGGTGCATTTGTTGACATGGGTGAATTATTACTTCGACTTCGTGACTCACGAAATCGTGACAACATGATTGTGGCTTTGAGGAGACGTGAGCTAGAGTTTGTCACAGCCACGCTGGCGGGAGATTCATCTGGAGTTTTACCACTCACCCGCCATGGGTTCTAACCTCACCTGTACCGTGCCAGTTATGTTCTCCCGGTGTAAATACACCGAGTTTACTTTAGTTCCTATTTTAGGAATCATAGTATTCTTGACTGGTGGTGAACAGGTGACATGCAGCCTTAATGACCCTTGAGTAGTTAAAATAAACTTTAAACCCCCATTAACCAACCACTGCCGTCCAGCAGACCTACTGACCCTCAGTAGTCAGTGTACCTGGGGTGCTGAATCACTGACCCTCAGTAGTCAGTGTACCTGGAGAGCTGAATCACCTAACGAGTGTATATTGGAGTTTACCAGAACATATTTACTACGCTTATGTCTGGTGTGTCCTGACGTATCAACAACCCACAGATAAGTTCTACATTTCGTTTTAGCTTTTAAAGATATATATATATATATATATGTATATATATATATATATATATATATATTTTGTTTTTTATATATATATATATATATATATATATATATATATATATATATATATATATATATATATATATATATATATATATATATATATATATATCGCTCTCTTTAGTTAAAGATTGTTTTAAATTGATTTAGAGAAAGGTTAATTTAATATACAGCTGTGGTATTTGACTATCATATTCGTTTTTAATAAAAAAAATAATTATATTTTAGCAACGAATGTATAATTTTGGAACTCATACCTAAGAGAGTAAATGCAATAATTATCTTCTAAAACGAATAAATTTTGCCTCATCAAAAATTTGGAAGACTCGTTTATCAGGGGCTACGATTTTTTTTTAAATGCTAATTTAAAGAATTACCAAATCGCCCATAAAGACGATACTCAGGAATAATTAGGTGTGAAATATAGGGCGTTTCAAAAAGATGGACCCAATTTCAGAGCAAATTGCATTGAAATTGGGTCCAGTAAATGAGAGTAGATATTACATTGATGCAAACGCCGTGTCAGAACAAAATAATCATCGCAGGAAGACCTCAAAGACTCAGAAAAAAATTAATATTACATATTTAGAGAACAAACAATCTTAACCCTAAATTTTAAAGTGGTAAGGGGTAAGCCAGTGGAAGGTCTCGGTATGATGACCAAAAGCTCCAGCTGTGGGTCATCATATGACTAAAACCCGATTCAGGAAACACTTGTCCTGTTTCCTGACAAACGTTACCTAACCTAACTATATCTAGAGCCATATACTGATCAGAATATATACAAGTGTGTATAATATTATTCTAACTCTATATTTATATATTTAAATATTAGATATAATATAGACCATTATTATTATTATTATTATTATTATTATTATTATTATTATTATTATTATTATTATTATTATTATTATTATTATTATTATAGTTATTGTTATTGCATTCGTGAGGGAACCCTAAGCTTACCGAGATCATGTTAACCCAGGGATATAGATTTCCAAAGGTACAATCCTAACTTTCTTTTTCAACAATCTTTGAGTCTGATGATCCTCCCTGTGTCCTCTTGCGTGAGGAACCTGGTGTGAGTTATGTCCCGGATTCAGTGTACTTCTAGCAACCTGGCTTATGGCGTCGTCTTCGTGAGAGAGAAGGGAAGCTCTTTCTTGATCGTGCAAGGATTCCTGTGGCGTTTTGCGGTTGGATGCGGGTTCCTTGTTATGGGTTGTAGCTTCGAAGTGTCTCCGGTTAGAGAGGCTGGCTTCTCTCCCTACTTTCCTTGGAGAGTGATTGAGGTTCGCCTTTGTAGGCAGTGGATGGGAGGCCCTATCACCTCGGTGATGGCCTTCGCTAATTTCTTGGATCGTGATTTAATTCATGATTCAAGGAGGAAGGTCTTTACTAACAGGTGAGAGAACGAGGGTGATGGTGGTGTTGCTGTGATCGCTGGAGAGGATTTATTGTGCACAGCTGTGTTTACTGCGGAGCTCCAAGCAATCCTCGCTGCTCCCGTTCTAATAGCTGGCGTAGTCGATTCTCAATTTACTGTGTACTCAGACTCCGACTGGACTATGTCTGCCCTAGTCCAGTATGCTTCTCTCCACACTGGGGTTCAAGAGATCCAGGAGTGGCTGGAATCTTAATGCATGGCACAGAGAAGCTGAGTTCTGTTGGAGCCTTGGACAGATGCCGTGGCAAAGGCGGCCTTTTACGAGCCCATTCTGTAGTAGACTTTTGCCTTATACACAAACATGTCCCTGGAAAGTGACTTTCCCAGTGGACCTACAGACGAGCAGCAAGCCATACCTGATTCTGCAGTAAGCATCGTCAGTTTGAGACAAATTTGTTGAGGAGAGAGCACACACATCTCACTTTTAGCTATCTCTGTGCAGGTGCTCCTGTTACCGTTACCCTCTGTGTAGCTTCCGACGTGCAGCTGACTACATTTCAATAGTTTGCACACGTCTTTGGCCTTTCTGCCTTCGTCATTGTGTTTATAGTTACTGGGGTCCCTGCTGAGACCTCGAGGAGATTTAAGCCATCGTTTGGGTTTATAATTAAAGGTCTGTAACCAGGCCTAGTGGTGGATCGGAGCCTGATCAACCAGACAGTTACTGCTGGCCCCACGCAAACGTACGAACCGAAGCCTGTACGGGCCATATGCCGTCTGTGGGAATTAGAGTCATTCAGGTTCGACCGAACGAAAGCGAGGGCTCATCGCCGATGTCAATGAACCTTCCTAAAGGGAAGGATATTGGGACAACGTTTCGCCCGACCCAGAGGGGAAACAGTCCCAATGAAAACTTCTTCGGCAATCTCTTTATACTTCCTACCTGCTAGCATTACACCTCTACCTACAGTAATGCTATTACAATATTGTAAGTTTATTCAGGTATACATAAATACAGTTACATAGATTATTATACATAGCAGCATATGTGTAGAGAACCTAGGATAACCCAAAAAAAAGTCAAAGGGACTTATTTCCATTGCATTTGTTTTGCTTTCGTCTGGAGCCGAACTTAACTATGGCCTCCACAAATATAGTTCTGTCTGTCCGATATTTACCTACAGTATTGTCCCCCATTTGGGAACTGACATTCATCACCTAGCCATGTCTAATGGCGTCTGATCCTGTCACCATCTGGCCATGTTTAATGGCGTCTGATCCTGTCACCATCTGGCCATGTCTAATGGCGTCTGATCCTGTCACCATCTGGCCATGTCTAATGGCGTCTGATCATGTCACCATCTGGCCATGTCTAGTGGCGTCTGATCCTGTCACCATCTGGCCATGTCTAATGGCGTCTGATCCTGTCACCATCTGGCCATGTCTAATGGCGTCTGATTCTGTCACCATCTGGCCATGTCTAATGGCGTCTGATCCTGTCACCATCTGGCCATGGTTAATGGCGTCTGATCCTGACACCATCTAGCAATTTCTAATGGCGTCTGATCTTGTCACCATCTGGCCATGTCTAATGGCGTCTGATCTTGTCACCATCTGGCCATGTCTAATGGCGTCTGATCCTGAAGCCTAGAGAAACCTTGGCAACCGGTTACTGTGGAAGAATTATTTTGGTTGGATGGACTTTACAGTAAAACGTGTAATATTGATAATTAAAAATTTAAATGTAAGTAAGTCGATATAACACTTAGAAAAATGTATACAATGAGAATTCCACTCCTGAAGAGCGTCACTGGAATAAGGATTACAGAAAATACACATCTTTGTTTCAAATTATTTTTCATATATTTTAAAGGTCGTCAAATAAAGAAAAATTAAATATTTCGTAGAAATAAAGTGAGTGGAACAAGAGAAATATGCACATTAGAAAATAATAACAAAAGTTCAAAGAATATAATACGTTGTACATGGCATATTAACCGTATAATGCCCGTTTAGAAGCACTTGCGGTGGACGATGCCGGGGCCGGACTCGTCGTACTCTTCCTTGGTGACCCACATAGCCTGGAAGGTGGATAGGGAGGCTAGGATGGAACCACCGATCCAGACTGAGTACTTACGTTCGGGAGGAGCAATGATCTTGATTTTAATGGTAGAGGGAGCCAAATTAGTGATTTCCTTTTGCATGCGGTCAGCAATACCAGGGTACATGGTGGTACCACCAGACATGACGGTGTTAGCGAACAAGTCCTTCCTGATGTCAATGTCGCACCTCATGATGGAACAGTGGACAGTCTCATGAATACCAACAGATTCCATACCCAGGAAGGAAGGCTGGAAGAGAGCTTCAGGAGCACGGAAACGCTCATTTCCGATGGTGATGACCTGCCCATCGGGAAGCTCGTAGGACTTGTCAAGCGAAGTGGAGGCTGCAGCCTGAGCCATTTCATTCTCAAAGTCCAGAGCAACATAGCAGAGTTTTTCCTTGATGTCACGGACAATTTCACGCTCAGCAGTGGTGGTAAAGGAGTAGCCACGCTCAGTCAAAATTTTCATCAAGTAATCAGTCAAATCACGGCCAGCCAGGTCGAGACGCATGATAGCGTGAGGAAGAGCATAACCCTCGTAGATGGGGACAGTGTGGGACACACCATCACCAGAGTCCAGCACAATACCTGTGGTACGACCAGAGGCGTACAGGGACAGCACGGCTTGAATGGCCACGTACATGGCTGGGCAACTAAAGGTCTCGAACATGATCTGTGTCATCTTCTCACGGTTGGCCTTGGGGTTAAGGGGAGCTTCCGTCAACAATGTGGGAGATTCTTCAGGGGCAACACGCAGCTCATTGTAGAATGTATGATGCCAGATCTTCTCCATGTCGTCCCAGTTGGTGATGATGCCGTGCTCGATGGGGTACTTGAGAGTCAAGATACCTCTCTTGCTCTGAGCCTCATCACCGACGTAGGCGTCCTTCTGGCCCATACCGACCATCACACCCTGGTGACGTGGACGGCCGACGATGGAGGGAAAGACGGCGCGGGGAGCATCGTCACCAGCGAAGCCGGCCTTGCAGAGACCAGAACCATTATCGCAGACAAGAGCTGTAGCGTCGTCGTCACACATGGTGTTTTAATGAGGAATTCACCTACAGAGAAAGATCGGTTGTCAGTACCTTATCACAGACATATTTTACATAATCACTTAGAACTAGATAGCAATATTATGAACGTAGGGCCGAACCTCAGCACACATTAATCATATTTTGTGGAATTAGAAGTGATAGATTAGAATTAAAAGGAACATAACTCAAAATTAATTAGTCTGTCTCTGTAATTTTGTAATAAATCTATGGCTTACTATTTGACGAATTAAAAATGACTTCATGAATGTTATCCATCACACAGGGCGTGTTTTTCCCTTTAAAAC